>LR738709.1:248573448-248692100 GCA_902687465.1 Secale cereale | reverse complement strand
ACAGGACCCCGTGGTGTTGCCTCTGCATGAACAGGACCCCGTTCGATCGAGCTGGTTGGGGCTGCATGAACAGGACCCCGTGGAGGGCTGCATGAACAGGACCACCCCGTGGAGGGCTGCATGCACAGTAGACGGTGGAGGGTTGCATGAACAGTAGCCCTTGGAGGGGTGGTTGAACAGGAGCCCGTGGGGAGGGCTGGTTGAATAGTAGCCGGTGGAGTAGCGCACGGTGGAGGCTGAGAAGTCGTAGGTGGATGCTGGAGGAGGTCGATGGTGGATGAACAGTAGCCCGTGGAGGTTGGAGGGGGCCGACGGTGGTGATGAACAGTATCCCGTGGAGTCCCGTTTTGCGGTACACCACACCCCTCCCAATGAACAGGACCCCTGTTTCGACCGTAGCGCTCCAACACAAGTCCGTTTCCTCCATTTTGCGGTAAGCTACACCCCTCCCGATCAACAGGACCCCCGTTTCGACCGTAGCGCTCCAACATAAGTCTGTTTCCTCTGTTTTGCGGTACGCCACACCCTTCCCGATCAACAGGACCCTCGTTTCGACCGTAGGAGGTCCGTTTCCTCCGTTTTGCGGTATGCTAGACCCTCCCGATGAACAGGATCCCGTTTCGAACATGGCCGATCGAACACAAGGCTGTTTCCTCCGTTCTGCGGTACGCCAGGCCACGTTTCCATCGGCTGTTCCTTCCAAGCCCTCCCGATGAATACGACGACGCATTCCGCTCCGACCCAGCCGATCGGCTCCCCGTGAACACGACGACAACGATGTTTCTCCGTTCCGACCCAGCCATGTACACGAGCCCTGGCCGTACATATGCGCGAGTAGGCGTTCGATACCCCGCCCGTATGTACGTACGTGGCCGTATTTTCTTTCGTTACACCCTGGCCGTTGTACGTACGTGTACATGCTACGTGCGCGCCTCTGCTACGACACGTGTGCGCCTCTACATCGACCAGTATGTACATACACGTTCACGGCCAGAATGACAATGCTACGTACGCTTCGACCAGGTGGGTCCCGACTATTAGGCACTTCCTTGCGTGCGAAGATCTAGTTGGTGGGTCCCAGCAGTCAGGGAGCGAATCGTTTTTTTTGCCCGGACGCACTTCCTTGCGTGCGAAGATGTAGCTGGTGGGTCCCAGCAGTCAGGGGGAAATGTTTTTTTGGGAAATACGGTGGCCCGTCTGGTGGGTCCCCGATGTCAGGTGGAGAAATAATTATTTTGCGCATAATACGGAGGCACTTCCTTGCTGCGGCCATGGACACAGCTGTCAGTCTCTCCATGTACAGTACTCTTCCGATGGAAGCCGTTCCTTGATCACGTTGACCACACTGCACCGAGATCAGCAGGGCGGTGAACAACATCAAGGCCTAGGAAGGGGACGACGTGGAGCCGGGGAAGACGCGATAGTGGAAGCTCGCACGAAGAGGAGTACGAGGGTTCACTGGTTCGGTTGCGGTGTGAGGCTGCCGTCGCCGCAGGGCCTGGCCAGCGACGGGAATAGTAGAGGGCGGTGAGGCCTCCGCGGCAGCATAGCCGGCCACGGGAGGCAGGAGCATGCGGCACGACCGGCGCTGCTTTGGGCGACTGGAGCAAGAAAACCAGATGTTGAAGAAGCACTACGGCAGTTTGATGGACATCGTACGGTCACTGGAGCTAGAATCGTTCATATTGACTAAGTTGACAAAGCACTCCGTTCCCATAAAATTAGTAGGCCCACAAGTCAGCCACCCACCAAGGTGGGTCCCAACTTGCACGGGGGTATTCATTTTTTTTGTGCGTAATAAGGCGGCACTTCCGGTGGGTCCGAGCTGACAGCGAGGGGAACATTTTTTTCGCGAAATACGGTGGCCCGTCCGGTGGGTCCCAGCAGTCAGGGGGAAATGATTTTTCGCCAAATATGGTGGCCCGTCCGGCGGGACCCTGCTGTTAGGTGGAGGAATAATTATTTTCCGTATAATAAGGAGGCACTTCCTTACGACTGCCGTGACCCAGCTGTCAGCCTCTCCACATACAGCACTCTTCCGATGGAAGTCGTTCCTTGACAACGTTGACCACGCTGCGCCGAGAGCACCAGGGTGATGGACGACGGCAAGGCCAAGGAAGGGGACGACGCGGAGCCGGGGAAGACGCGGTAGTGGATGCCCACACATAGAGGATTATGAGGGTTCACTGGTTCGCTGCGGTGTGAGGCTGCCGTCGCCGTAGAATAACAGGGGGTGTGGGTGAGTAGAGGGATGGCCTGGCCAGCGGTGGGAGTAGTAGGGGCGGTGAGGCCGCTGCCACATTGCAGCCGGCCACGAGAGGTAGTAGCACGAGGCACGACCGGCGCTGGTTTGGACGGCTAGAGCAAGAAGACCAGAGGTTGAAGAAGCACTACGGTCGTTGGATGGACATCGTACGGTCACTGGAGCTAGAATCATGCATATTGACTAAGTTGACAAAGCCCTCCGTCCCCGTCAACTTAGTCGGCCCACAAGTCAGCCTGCCACTATACTGGGTCCGAGCTCTCAGGGGGGGTATTCATTTTTTTGTGTGTAATAAGGAGGCAATCCTTGCGTGCGAAGATGTAGCTGGTGGCTCCAAGCTGTCAGCGGCGGTAACGTTTTTTTCGCGAAATACAGTGGCCTTTTCGGTGGGTCTCAGATGTCAGATGGAGGAATCATTATTTTGCGCCTAATAAGGAGGCATTTCTTTGCGTGCGGCCGTGGACCCAGCTGCTAGCCTCTCCACGTACAGTCCACTTCAGATGCATGTCGGTCGTTGACCACGTTGACCAGGCCGCGCCGAGAGTACCAGGGCGGTGGACGACGGCGAGGCCTAGGAAGGGAACGACACGGAGGCAGGGAAGACTCGGCAGTTGTTTCCCACATGGAGGGGAGTATGACTGTACGAGGGTTCACTGGTTCGTATGCCGTCACCGGAGAATAACAGCATGTGTGGGTGAGTAGAGGGATGGCTGGGCCAACGATGGGAGTATGATGGGGTGGTGAGGCCTGCACGGCAGCACAGCCGGCCGCGGGGAGGAGGGAGCAGGCAGTCCCGCCGGCGCTTGTTTGAGCGGCTGGAGCAGGAAGAGCAGAGAAGAAGCACGACGGTCGTTGGATGGACATCCAACAGTCACTGGTTGTGTGTCAACCTTTTTTCTAGGAAAGCCTCAAATCCGTGGAAAACATCATACAGCCCATCTGCCATTATTTCTAATAATTACAACCCATTTGCTAATTCTTAAGGTTTTTTTGGGGCCCATATTCTTTTTGTTAGCATTACAGCCCATATTGTGGCAACGATTAAAAAATTATACGAAATTTTGCATATTTCGGTGCGGTCCGAACTGTTTTTAATCCCGAAATTTCGAGTCACATTCAAACTAATTTTAAAAATAAATGTATATCAATATAAAATCCAACAAATTGTCCACGCATAAAAATCAATGCAATTTAAAATCTCGAAATGAAAAAAGAAATTTGAAACTAATTGTCGGTTTGATGTGTTTTAAAAATGTACAACCCATTTCTCATTACTGATAGGCCATTTTCTCGGCCAACCGAATGAAGCTCTCCTCGTCTTGAAGGATTTGCAGCCCAATAGGCCTGACAAAGCGACTTACTTGGCAAATCACAAAAAAACTGGGCTGTGGCCATGGACCCAGCTGTCAGCCTCTCCACGTACAGTACTCTTCCGATGGAAGTCAGTCGTTGACCACATTGACCACGCCGCGCCGAGAGCACAAGGGCGGTGGAAGACGGCGAGGCCTAGGAAGGGGACGTCGCGGAGCCGGGGAAGACGCGGCAGTGGATGCCCACGCGGAGAGGAGTACGAGGGTTCACTGGTTCGGCTGCGGTGTGAGGCTGATGTCGCCGCAGAATAACAGGGGGTGTGGGTGAGTGGAGGGATGGCCTAGCCAGCGGTGGGACTAGTATGGGGGCGGTGAGGCCTCCATGGCAGCACAGCCGGCCACGGGAGGCAGGAGCCGGCGGCACGACCGACGCTGCTTTGGGTGGCTGGAGCAAGAAGAACAAGGTTCAAGAAGCACTGCGGCCGTTGGATGGACATCGTACGATCACTGGAGTTAGAATCGTCCATATTGACTAAGTTGACAAAGCACACCGTCCCCGGCAGCTTAGTAGGCCCACAAGTCAGCCTCCCACTGTGGTGGGTCCCAACTAGCAGGGGGAGTATTCATTTTTTTGTGCATAATAAGGAGGCACTTCCTTGCGTGCGAAGATATAGCTAGTGGGTCCGACCTGTCAACGGTGGGAACGTTTTTTTCGCGAAATACAGAGGCCCTTCTGATACGTCCAAAACGTATCTATAATTTCTGCTTGCTCCATGCCTATTTTGTGTGATATTGCTATGATATTTATGCATTTCCATACACTTTTGATCATATTTGCACTAACCTACTAATGGTTGCAAAAGTGCACAATGTTCTTGTTTTACACTTTATTGTGTAGGAATTACTTGGAAATTGACAAAAACGCAAAAGGAGTCGTATTGGAGTAGGACTCTGACTTTCCTGAAATCTGTCTGAGAATGTTTTTCAAAGATGGTCACGTTCCGGCCCAAAGACGACGTCAAACGGAAAAAGTCTAGTTGCACAAGTTGTGGGGAATTTCGAGGCGATGCTTCTGGATATAAAATTCGTCCAAATCAGAGTCCGGACGGCCGAGTAAAGCCCGTTTTACTGAGGCCCAAAATCTGATGACGGGAACCCTTTTTCGGGATTTCATCTTTGTTCCGCCGCCGCCGCGCTTCCAAGATCGGGAGCACCAGGAAAACTCTTCCCAGCACCCTACCGGAGGGGAGGATCACCACCGGGAGCCTCTCCACCACCATGGACGCCTTCCGGATGAGTTGTGAGTAGTCTCCCTTGGACCATGGGTCCATGACCAGTAGCTATGTGATGTTCTCCTCTCCTTCTAGTGATTCACTAATTAGACCTTGTGAGCTGCCCTACATGATCGAGGCACATATGTAATCCTTATGCTGTTGCTATGTTGAGTTTGCTGGGATCCGATGGATTGTGAGATTATGTTCAGATTGTGTTTGAGTAATATATTTGATTCACCTCTTTTATATTTATGTTCGTAAGTAATTCTTGCATGTTCTCCGTTGTTATTTATTGCTTTGGCCACTTAGTAGGTAGTGACTCCAAGAGGGAACGTTATGCTCGATTGTGGGTTCATGCCCCTCGATGACTAGCTTGAGTGACAGAAACATGAGTCTAGGGTATGTGCTGTTGCCACAAGGGGGAAAACAACGGTGCTTGTGCCCGCGGGTGCAAGGATTGTTTACTTTACGCAAAGTTCTTTTAATGCAGTTGTCTGTTGCTTTGAGTTTACACTATGGGTGGGACTCGCAACTTAATACCAGCGAGATGTTCTGGATAGATATCTCAAGGTGGATGATTAGTAGTAGATGCAGATGGATTTCGGTCTACTTACCTTGGCGTACCGCCCATGCTTTGAACCTCTACCTTTCTTGCAACATAGTTAGCATTGGTTTGCGCACATAATTCTGTCAATTGCCCAGCTATAATTCGTTTACCTCACATAGCTATTTTATCGACTTTTGGGAGAGAGACATCACTAGTGAACATCATGGGACCCTGGTCCATATTACCATCACTGATCACATCCGCTATTTAATTTCCGCTTTTACTTACTATTTGCAATTATACCTATCACTATTATCACTTGCGTTTGATCCTTTGTAAACGACAAGGCCGGAGGGATTGACAACCTCTCTGTACTCGTTGGGAGCAAAGTTATTCGTATCTGTGTGCAGGTCCACGTTGATTGCTAATATCTGGCGCCGTTAGCAGTTGACACCTTCTTGTTGAAACTAGGAGTCTCAGGGAAATCGATCCTTGGTATCTTTGCCAAGGGAAAACTTCCGCTACACTGCATCTCAAACCTTCCACTTGGGGTAACCAACGAGGGGCGAGAAGCCATCAAGCAAAGTTTTCTGGCGCCGTTGCCGGGGAGGTGAGTGCTTGAAGGTATATCTTTAGATCTTGCAATTAAATCTTTTTGTTTCTTGTTTTTATTTCACTAGTTATGCTTATGGACAACCTTGCTATTGGATCGTTGCTTGTGGGAAGACGCCCCACACCTGTGGTGGTTGCTCCTCCCCCTACTGAAATTGTGCCCTATAAAATACCAGCTGGTATTATCGATTATGTTTTGGCTAATCGTTATGCAGGAGACAGACATCCCGGTGAACACTTGCTATATCCGTCACAATTATGTTCATTATTTAAGCTTGCAGGTGTATCAAGGGAGTTTGTCATGAGGAAATTGTTCGCCGTATCACTTATAGATAAAGCTTCAGATTGGTATAAGCTTCTCGATAACTCGCACTTGCTTGATTGGCAAGAGCTTATATCTCTCTTTTATACTAAGTTTTATCCTCTTCATGAAATTCATCGAGACAGGAACTATATCTATAACTTTAGGTCTCGTGACGGAGAAAGCATTGCACAAGCTTGGGGGAGACTGAAAACGTTAATGCTAAAAAGTCCTAACCATGGGCTCCCCAAAGATGCTTATGTGGAGAGTTAGAGTACCTTTTTGCATGTGGATCATGGTAACAATGCTTTATGTGATGCTTATATTGTTGAGTTTATTCGTGATCCCACTGAAAATTATTATGAGAAGGGAACATATGCTTATAGATATTTCAATAATATTAAGTTCCCTCTCTTTATGTTGAAGGTTTTGAAGCTGCACTTGTTTTTTCTTCCTATGCTTATTGTTTTGTGCTTCAATGAATTATTCTATTGCAATATTCCTATGCATAGGAAGCATGTTAGGCTTAAATGTGTTTGGTATTTGCTTCTTGATGCTCTCTTTTGTTCTTCAACTCTTATTCCTATGAGAGCATCATTAAAGTCTTAAGCCTATCTTTATGGCTATAAAGAAAGAGCTCTAAGGAGACAACCCTTGTTATCTTTGTTTTCAGTTTGTTCTTTCAGTTTTTAGTGGTCTTGATGTTTGTTACTACAGTAGCATCATCATTGTATCTTTACTTTTCAGTTTTGTGCCAAGTGTAGCCTCTGATTGCAAGAAAGTTCAAAAGTTGTGACGTGCTGTCCAGGAAACATATTCTGTCATTGGATATAAAAATTCGTATAAAATCACCAGATCATCTTTTTTGTCTGAATTTTTTCGACAGCGTGCTCTATACAATTGGCTTTCGGGCGTCTGTTCTGAGTTTTTTGATTTGAGTTGCAGAAGTGCCCCGAAAAAATTATTTACTACCTGCTGGACTGTTTTTCACATATTCTGTCATGTTTTGCCTTTCCTTCATTTTGCAAACCTTGAGCTTGCTTTTTCTTTGCAAAAACCTTTTGGCAATCTTGAGAAACAGTAGCCCTTCAAGATTATACTTATTTCCAGCAAGGAACAATTATTGTATTAAGGGTACTAACCTCGCTAATCAGATTATGATGAGTTATGTATGAAGGGAGTTTTCAAGTGTGCGAGGGAAGATGATAAAAAGACTCAGGAGTGTCAAACGCTCAAGCTTGGGGATGCCCCCGTGCACCCCCAAGAAATATTCAAGAAGACTCAAGCGTCTAAGCTTGGGGATGCCCCCGTGCATCCCCTTCTCCATCAGCAATTATCAGTTCGTCTTTCGTTCCACTATATTTTTATCACTTCATGTGTTATGTGCTATGCTTGGAGCGTCTTGCTTTTAGTTTTCCTTTTAAGTTTTCTTTAGCTTTGCTTGCTGTTCATAACGGGTTGGAACTCAGCCTTCTTTGTGTGGGAGAGAAACACGCTCCACTTCAACATAGAACATAACATAGAATTTTCATGTCTATCCTTGTTGTGTGTGTTCTTTGTCTTTCAGTAGCTACTATCATGTTCAGCTCTTAGTTTTCATGCTTATCTTTTTAAAGAGCTTTTGTTTAGTTGGTCACTGGAACTCTCTTTAGTTATCATGCTTAACTTGTTAAGAGAGTTGGCTTCTGTTGCACTGGTTGATTTGTCTATGATAAAAATGCTATGTGCATAATGGTGCTTAGTAGTTCATGTTTTCTTATGGTTAGTCTCAAATAGCTGGGGGTTCATAATGTGTTATTGAAGTACCAACATGATTTGTTTGCCTATGATGTGGTATGGTTCAGTGATATCTTCCTCCAAGAATTTATTTTGATTGACTTGGCATATGCTCACGCATATTTAAGACTATAAAGAAAGTCTATCAAGCCTTGATGATCTTTAATTTCTGAGTAGCGATATAACTTCCATGCCCGATTCAATGTTGCTTTGTCGCTCTGCATGATTATGACCGTCATTGCTCTTTTAGTTGGTCGCTCCCAGTCTTTTGCTAACCTTCGCCTGTACTAAGCGGACTGACTGCTTGTGCATCCAAAATCCTTTAAACCAGTTATGCCATATGAGTCCACCATACCTTCCTATACATGGTATTTACCTGCCATTCCTAACGAAGACTTTCATGTACCATCTCAAAATTATTCAAAAAGCATTTCTCTTTTGTACCTCTGTTTTAGCTCATGAGGAAGTAGTAGTTAATTCATGATCTTTTTAAGTTGGACAAGCTTCACCCCGGGATTGCATGTCTAATGTGCAAACCCATAATACGAGAAGGAACTGGCAAAGAGTGCGCCCGGCTCATTAAAAAATATGCAACAAACAAACCCTCCTTCACGCTTTGTTCATGAGAAATCAGAAAACTTTGGCAGTGATAAACAAAGGGGATTAAGAGGATGTGATCGTCCTCATGCGGGAGCCGTTCCTCGAAACTTGTCCAGCTCAAGAGGTGATTGAGTTATCTGCTAGCATTCGTTGACGAAATATGCATATTCTAAAAAAAATATTACCTCTGTTTTTAAAACCAAGAGCTCTGGTACATGTTTAGTTTTTGTTTCCGACCACGGGTTTTCAACCTTGCCAACAAAAGCCACGGTTCGAGATTCTCCACCTTCTTTCTATAAAGCACCAACTATTGAGAGCATGATTGTCATTCTAAGTGTCATGTGCATTGTCCCAAAGTACCATTGTCTTCTGCATGATTATGATATCGTTTATTCTGAAATCATTGTATCTAGTCATCACTTAAACTTTGGAGGTGCCCCTGCATTTATGTTTTGCTTCACTAAAGGGGGCAAGCGAGGTATCACTTTGTCATGTTTGCACACCATGCTCACTACAAATCTATTGAGTGTTTCAGTATCATATTGTAAAACTTTCAGTTCTTTGTGATATTCTCATGAGGCAACTTAATTACTACAGACTCATTGTTTCAGTAAGCACTTGTCATGTGACTGTGAAAAGTTCTTATATGGTTAATAGCATGTCACCACAGAAATTATGCTTGTTATCATTTACCTACTCGAGGACGAGCAGGAATTAAGCTTGGGGATGTTGATACGTCCAAAACGTATCTATAATTTCTGTTTGCTCCATGCCTATTTTGTGTGATATTGCTATGATATTTATGCACTTCCATACACTTTTGATCATATTTGGACTAACCTACTAATGGTTGCAAAAGTGCACAATGTTCTTGTTTTACACTTTATTGTGTAGGAATTACTTGGAAATTGAGAAAAACGCAAAAGGAGTCGTATTGGAGTAGGACTCTGACATTCCTGAAATTTGTCTGAGAACGTTTTTTAAAGATGGTCACGTTCCTGCCCGAAGACGACGTCAAACAGAAAAAGTCTAGTTGCAAAAGTTGTGGGGAATTTCGAGGCGATGCTTCTGGATATAAAATTCGTCCAAATCGGAGTCCGGACGGCCGAGTAAAGCCCATTTTACTGAGGCCCAAAATCTGATGACGAGAACCCTTTTTCGCGCTTTCATCTCTGTTCCGCCGCCGCCGCGCTTCCAAGATCGGGAGCACCAGGAGAACTCTTTCCGGCACCTTGCCGGAGGGGAGGATCACCACCGGGAGCCTCTCCACCACCATGGACGCCTCCCGGATGAGTTGTGAGTAGTCTCCCTTGGACCATGGGTCAATGACCAATAGCTATGTGATGTTCTCCTCCCCTTCTTGTGCTTCACTAATTAGACCTCGTGAGCTGCCCTACATGATCGAGGCACATATGTAATCCTTCTGCTATTGCTATTTTGAGTTTGCTGGGATCCGATGGATTGTGAGATTATGTTCAGATTGTGTTTGAGTAATATATTTGATTCACCTCTTTTATATTTATTTTCATAAGTAATTCTTGCATGTTCTCCGTTGTTATTTATTGCTTTGGCCAAGTAGTAGGTAGTGACTCCAAGAGGGAACGTTATGCCCGATTGTGGGTTTATGCCCCTCGATGACTAGCTTGAGTGACAGAAACATGAGTCTAGGGGATGTGCTGTTGCCACAAGGGGGAAAACAATGGTGCTTGTGCCCGCGGGTGCAAGGATTGTTTACTTTACGCAAAGTTCTTTTAATGCAGTTGTCTGTTGCTTTGAGTTTACACTATGGGTGGGACTCGCAACTTAATACCAGCGAGATGTTCTGGATAGATATCTCAAGGTGGATGATTAGTAGTAGATGCAGATGGATTTCGGTCTACTTACCTTGGCGTACCGCCCATGCTTTGAACATGTACCTTTCTTGCAACATAGTTAGCATTGGTTTGCGCACATAATTCTATCAATTGCCCAGCTGTAATTCGTTTACCTCACATAGCTGTTTTATCGTCTTTTGGGAGAGAGACATCACTAGTGAACACCATGGTACCCCGGTTCATATTACCATCACTGATCACATCCGCTATTTACTTTCCGCTTTTACTTACTATTTGCAGTTATACCTATCACTATTATCGCTTGCGTTTGATCCTTTGTAAACGACAAGGCCGGAGGGATTGACAACCTCTCTGTACTCGTTGGGAGCAAAGTTATTTGTATCTGTGTGCAGGTCCATGTTGATTGCTAATATCTGGCGCCGTTAGCAGTTGACACCTTCTTGTTGAAACTGGGAGTCTCAGGGGAAATCGATCCTTGGTATCTTTGCCAAGGGAAAACTTCCGCTACACTGCATCTCAAACCTTCCACTTGGGGTAACCAACGAGGGGCGAGAAGCCATCACCTTCCTATGGGTCCCAGCTATCAGGTGGAGGAATCATTATTTTGTGCATAATAAGGAGGCGTTTCCTTGCGTGCTGCCTTGGACCCAGCTGTCAGCCTCTCCACGCACAGTCTACTTACGATTGTGTCGTTCGTTGACCATTTTGACCACTCCGCGCCAAGCGCATCCAAGGTGGTGGACGACGGCGAGGCCCCAGACAGCAACGAGCCAGAGATGGGAAGACGCGGGAGTAGAGTCGTAGACGGAGAGGTGTACGAAGGTTAACTGGTTCTAGTGCGGTGTGGTTCGGAAGTCGGTGGAGAAGAACAGGAGGTGTGGAGGGATGGCCTGGCCAATGGTGGAGTAGCGCTTCACAGCGAAGCGTGCTAATCAGAGCTGCTAGCAGCAGGAGACGTGAGCAGGTGGTCCCGGCGGCGCTGGAGGAAGAAGACGAGAGATTGAAGATGGATGCCGGTCGTTGGATGTAAATCCAACGGCTAACGATGTCAGAATCATTTGTTGACTAAATTGACAATGACTTGCATTGGCTTCGGCCTATCGGCCCACATTTCAGCCTCCAAAAATGTGGCACGTATTCAACCCATTTTTTCAGAATTTACAGTCTTTTTTTTGCGGGGTAGAATTTACAGTCCATTTGATCTTCTTTTTTTGAATTACAGTCCATTAGCTGGGTTGGATGAACAAATAATGTAGCGTCCATGCCGCCCATTTATGTTTTTCCTAAAAAGTTACAGGCCATTTGCACTTTCTCGAAATACATGATTTTGCTGGGCTGATTCTAATTATAATTTTGGGGTGGGTGCATCAATGTTAAAAAAATAAACAGGGGCTGAGCATTTTGTTCTATATATATATATATTTATTTAAATAATAAGTGATTTATTATTACATTGGTCCTTAAATCTTACCAAGCTTTTTTACACAATCATCAGGATTTTCGTTGCCAAAAAAATCCAGGATTTTATTGTTAAGAAATTATTTTTATAAGTTAACAAGATGTGGGATATTGTTTTCTTACATATGTAAGTATCTGTTAAATATATGATGACAATAACAATAATATATAATAACATAAAAAATAATTTAAATATATATAATATAGTTAGAAGGGAAACATATGTTGGACGAGGCGTTCCTATTCTTATATAGAAAAATAGAACAGACCTCTGCGTTTTCTTCAAAAAAATACATAAATTGGGCTGCCGATGTTTCAGGAAAAATAAAACCTCGGATGGGACGTCCATAGGCCGATCGATACATGACGGCCCTCAAGAAAATACAAACAGACCTATGGACCTCCCATCCGAGGTCGTGGGCTGCGCATATTAAAAAAGAAAGCCTAGACGGGGCAAACCAAAACCCAATTGCTGCCACAGTGATAATAAATGATACCTGCCAGCTCCCCGGCTTTGTTGTGAATTTATCTCCTAAAGTAACTATGTTGAAGCACCTAAAAAAATGTAACTATGTTGACAAACCCGTGGGCCCCAACGTCAGTATAGCATTAGGAGGAAGTATTTTTTCGATGAGGCACTTGCTTGCGTACGGCCATAGACCTGGTGGATCCCGACTGTCCGCCTCTCCACGTACAGTCCTCTCTAGATTCATCTCGTTTGTTCAGTATGCTCACAACGGCAGACAGCGGCATCGCGGCGAGCACACAAAGGCGCATGAGGAGATCCGACCACCTGAGGAAGTGCCTTATTAGTAACGAAACAACTGAACTAGCCCAGTGGCCGAGTGACACTACCCGACAGCTGTTCCGCCCGGGTTCGATTCCACCTGTGCAGAGAAAATATCTCCAATTTTTTTGCCTCTGCCTTTATTGACATGTGGATCCCAATTTTCATCTACGCACACCACATCCTACAGTTGCCAAAACTTCGTCCCTCGTTTTCTCTGTTTTTCGCACACTCGACATTGTGTGGGCATTTTGAAAATAGCATATCTTTTTGACTGTGCATCATATGAAGATGTGCTATGCATGAATGTTGATCAGCATGATGTTAACTGGCTGGTAGTTCCAGTTTCGACCATGAATAAAACTTCCAGCATGATGTTAACACTGTTTGAAAAGGCCATGTTAATATAAATGCTCCGCCTCTGAAAGTTGCAGTTTCTTATCTGAAACTGAACTTGGAGTTTCTTATCTGAAACTGAAACTTGCAGTTTCTTCTCTGCGAATCACATTGTATGCACTTTTATACTCCTATGATACTACATTTTTAAGTGCTAAAAACAGATCTCTAGGATTCATAAAATACTTCATATGCTCAATACCGCAAATCTGAAATTCAAAAGACATTCATATTAGAAAGTACTCTCAAAATACACAACACAAAACACAATTCACAACCTGCAAATATGTAACATCCTAAATTTTCAATTTGGAATGTTATACATAGATCATAATTGCATTTCATGCTTTTGCATTTTTGATTGTGGCGTTCCTCGAAATTCTAAGCAAATCAAGGACCTACGGAGAGAGTTGGGAATTTTACCATTTTCATATTTGAGTTCGCTCGAATACCGGTACGAGGACAATGTGATTCTAATTATTTTTCTCTCCTAAAAATATTTCTAAATAAAAAATATGAGCGGAGATAATATGACTTCACCAAAATAACAGAAATATTGGAGGGAAAATGTTAAAATCACTTTTGGTATTTTTTTGGATTTAATTACGATTTTATTTGCATAGGAAAAATGTGCGTTTTTCAAAATTGCATTTAGGTCCGGGAAAAATGTTCACTTTGTCCTAAATATTATTAGAGGACGGTGAATTTTATTTCGGGACTTTTGGAGTCCGTTTAGTATTTCTTTCGTTAGTTTTTCTGCGCCAGGACTCTATTTAAAAAAAACACGCAACCGACTTGGAGTCGTACCAGCCCAGGGCTCTGGGCTTTATAAGTCGCCCGAGTCGGCCCGCCAGCCTCGCCAGCCCAGCCCCTCCTCCCATGCCCTAGCGCTCTGCCGCCACCTCGCGCCGCCGCCTGCCGCCGCCTGCCGCCGCCCGTGCCGCCGCCGCCGCACTGCCCCGCCGCCGCCCTCGCCGCCGCCGGGCCGCGCCGCCGTCGCCGCAACACGCCGCCGCGCCGCCCGCCTCGCCCGCTGGACCACCGCCGCCGCCGGAGCGCCGGATCCCGCCGGAGTTCGTCGTGAGGTAGTTACGTTTTTTTAAAAGAACCGATCGGTTTAGTAAAACCGTAGATCTGTTTTTATTAGATTAGATCGGTTCGGTTTTTTTTTCCGTCGGTTTAGTTATTTAGCGGACGTTCGTCCGTACGTTCGTTTTAACGAACGGTTTTCGTCCGTTAGCCGCAGACAACGAACGCTCGTTCGTTAGCCTGTTCGTCCATTTTCTTTTTCGGGGTATTTATCCGCGATTATTCCGATCGTGATTTCTGCCCTGATCTTGTTTTTCGTTTTTCTTTTCGCTCGAGAGTCGGAATCAGGTGATTCAAAATTGCAGATCTTCATCTCGATGCCCTCTTTACGTTTAACCAACTTGAACAAGATTTTGGCTACTGTAAAATTTGACTTTAGGCCAATTAGTAACCGGAGCTCGTTTCTTTTGCAGTTTGAGTTTCGTTGCTTCTTTCGAGTTGATTCTTTTTGCAAACCGGAGTTCTTAAGTTGAACTTTCTGGTTAGATCTCTTATTTGAGTTTTACCCATGCATTAGTTAAGTACTTATTGTGTGCTTGTTTGTTTACGATAGAGTACCCGGAGTGCGCCGCTTGCTACTTTGAGTCTCTTGGTTTTGCGGATCATCAGCAAGCCAAGTAACACTTTGATCATACTTTCCAATTACCCAGTTTTCATTGCATTAGTCCAACCCTCACACATTGCATGAGTAGGATCATTTAACTTGTGGGATTGGGAAGAAGATTGAGGTAGAACCTATGACCTGCATTACATTCAAACCTTTGGGAGTTACTTCTACGTTTGCTGTTAGGACATGCTATGCTCGTAGACGTGGATTGGGTGAGTGTATCCATGACAGATGTGAGTTTGCTAATTAATGGTTCAACTTAAGGTGGCAACTTTAACACACATCTGGGTGGATTGAGGCATTTGGGTATTCCAGTGATTGCCTGTTTTTCTTTTGGACCGCCACCCAGGCTCAAAGGGATCATGAGATTTTTCATACTAGAAACTTCCGTGTGCAGCCACATGCCAATATGGGCTCTGGCATAGTTGAGTAAGTTGTGGGAAACCTTTCCATGATGGGCTAGCAGATGTAGAGGGTTTGTAGGTGTACCGGCCTATCTATCTGGTTAAGGGGACCTCTTCGGAAAGACTGTGTCTCGGTCATCCGTTTCTCAAACATCATGCAGTGCGAGAAACCAAACGGAGGCGATCGAGTCTTGTGGGAAAAGTGCACAAACCTCTGCAGAGTGTACAAACTGATTATGATTAGCCGTGTCCCTGGTTATGGACTACTTGAGTATGTAGTACCTGGATTATCATGTGAATCTCATCATGTTACTCTAATTTAATATTGTTGGGTTTAATAATGATTTTAATTGGGGTTGAGAGGATGTCTATCTTCCCAACGATGTTTCAACTACCATGATAGTTAATTAAAATCTATTCCTTTGAAGTTGGAAAAAATTGGCTTTACGCAAAAACTGTAACCATAGAGCTCTCTACCAGCCATATTGCATATAGTATAGCTTTACTTTCATTGCTCTCTTGTGCTACTTTGCCAGCATATTCCATGTGCTGACCTGTTTTCGGGCTGCAACATTACATGTTGCATACTTTTCAGACGACGAGTAAGGTGCCTTTTAGGTCGTGGTTCTATACTCAGTGATGCTGTTGGAGTTGATGGACTCACTTATCTTCCAAGCCTTCCATTGTTATCGTGTTAGATGTCCTTCAGCCATTTTTATTGTAATAAGTTCATCGTTGGAACTATCGATGTAATAAGTGTGTGATTGCTACTCTGTTATAAATCCTTCAAGTACTGTGCGTGTCATCATTACTGATCCAGGGATGACACTGATGCACAGAGATCAGACTGTTTGAGGTCTGGTCGCTACGAGATGGTATCAGAGCACACGCTGATTGTAGGATACGACCACTAAGCTAAAACCCTAGAGCACTATTCACTCTTCTCTATTTTGACTCCTCGTATTTTCTACTCTTTTAGGATGGTGGATGCAAAGAACAAGTTCATGCAACCGGATGATGATACACCATTTGGACGACACCTGAAGGAAGTCACCAGATATCTAAACATTGGACTACCAAGCTTTACCGGGACCTATAATGCCACTCTACCTGAGGAGGAGCGTTGGTTGATTCAAGCCCAAGTTCCAGGAAGGACGTTCAAGCCCGTCACCTCACTCATAGCATTTTCTTTTAATGCACTACATGGAACCTAGGCAGGAGCATGGCAGCCCACATCGCTATGGGAAGGATTGGAGAAGTCTACAAGCAAGAGCTAAAGGACACCATCTACCAAATTTGTGGACGCTGAGACGAGAATTGGGATATGATCAGCACCCGGAAGGATAGGTCCATTGCAACATTCATCCAGGAGTTGAACCATCACATTCGTCGCTAGGAGCACCAGATGTGTGCAGGGATGATATATTTGAAGAAAGCCCTAAATAGGAATTTGGAGCTAGAGGAAGAACTCAAGTCTACACGCGACGGATACGAGGAGGAGATGCTAATACTTGTGGATAAGAATGATGACTTGACACGGAAGTTAGGGATACTCATGGGAGAAGAAGACGAGGAAGAAGAACCCAAGGAGATTCCACTGGAAGACTACATCATTATTGACAACACGGATTCGGAAGCTGACGATAGCAAAGACGAAGACTGTGACAATGAAGCTGGAGCAGATATCATGGAATCCTCTGCCGATCAAATTTTCTAGAAGACCACCCTATGACTAGTAGTTTACCCCCATATATTAGTTTTAGAGCACTTTTGTAACGATAGTTAGATTTGTAAGACCTTGATTGAAATTGATTGGTGTGATATGATTGTGTTTGTCTCATGTGCATATGGGTAGTGATTTCCCTTAGACCTCTTTTCTATTCTAATCTCTTCCCTCTACACCCATCAGATGCCTCCAAGACG
This sequence comes from Secale cereale, assembly GCA_902687465.1. Classification (NCBI taxonomy): domain Eukaryota; kingdom Viridiplantae; phylum Streptophyta; class Magnoliopsida; order Poales; family Poaceae; genus Secale; species Secale cereale. The sequence continues at coordinate 248,674,918 of LR738709.1, read as the reverse complement.
TGAGCCCGGATTCGAGTTTCCCCCTGAGCTCACCCAGTTGATCCAGCAGCAGAACACCCTGATGCAACTTCTCGTCCAGAACACTCAGAACAACCAGAACAACAACAACAACCCTCCACCACCACCACCCGTGGACAACCTGACACGTTTCTTAAGGTTGCAACCACCCGTGTTTGCTAGCAGCATCGAACCAATAGTGGCTGATGACTGGCTACGCAAGATTGGAAGGGATTTGACCACCGCAAATTGCTCGGATGCTGAGAAGGTGCGATTTTCCGCACACCAGTTGTCTAGACCAGCCGCAGCATGGTGGAAGAATTACACAGCCACTTACCCCATAGCCAATGTGACTTGGGATCAGTTTCAGCAAGCTTTTCGTACTGCCCATGTCTCAACTGGAGCCATGAGTACGAAGAAGCAGGAGTTTCGCAATTTGCGCCAAGGCAACCGTACTGTGGCTCAATACGTGGATGAGTTTAGTACCCTATCTCGTTATGCCCCAGATGATGTGGCCACAGATGCCGCTAAGCAGGAGAGATTCATGGAAGGGCTAAATGATGAGATGAGTGTACAGTTGATGGTGGCTACTTTCAATAACTACCAGGTGTTGGTTGACCGCGCCCTAATGATTGAAAGGAAGCATCAACAGATTGAAAGTCGCAAAAGGAAGTATGGAAAAGGAAAGTATAACTCTGGAGCTCAGGAGAAGCCTCGTTTTACCCCTAAATCGGTAGGACAGTTCCAACATACCCGTGGAGGAGGTAGCTCGCACAATCACAATGGCACCAAGAATGGAAATGGAAATGGGAATGGAGCAAATGGTAACCAGAGCCGCCCTACCCCGTCCACACCCACCAAGAAGGATTTCAGCCATGTCACCTGTTACAAGTGCGGGAAGAATGGACATTATGCCAATGAATGCCCAGAAGTTAAGAATGGGAACAACAATGGAAGCGCCGCAAAGAAGCCCAACCCGTTCAACAAAGGACAAGTGAACCACGTGACTGTGGAGGAGGTAGAAGAGCAACCAGATGCTGTTGTCGGTATGTTTTTGGTTAAGAAATTTACCGCAATAGTTCTTTTCGATACTGGTGCATCGCATTCATATATTTCAAGGGGATTCGTAAATAGACATAGGATGTCCACCCGAGTTCTTAAGACCCCCATGTTAGTAAGTTTACTTGGAGCAGATTATATGGCACACCAAGGATGTTTTCAGACGCCATTGATCATAGGACGCCATATTTTCCCCTCAGACATAATAGTCCTGGAGTCACAAGGATTGGATGTGATATTAGGTATGGATTGGCTATCGAAGTATGGAGGTAACATTGACTGTGCCAGTAAGTCAATTTTTCTCACCACCCCGGAGGGAAAAAGGATTAAGTATGTATCTAGGCATTCGCCTATAAGGACTCAAGTACATTCTCTCATGGGAGCTGTCCAGGAAGAAGTGCCAGTAGTAAAGGATTATCCGGATGTGTTTCCAGAGGAGTTACCTGGCATGCCACCGGATAGAGATATAGAGTTTTTGATTGAACTTTTGCCAGGCACCGGGCCAATTTCTAGGAGACCATATAGGATGCCCGCAAAGGATTTGGAGGAGATAAAAAAACAGACTAAGGGGTTACTGGATAAAGGATTCATACGCCCAAGTTCTTCACCTTGGGGTTCGCCAGTACTTTTAGTGGAAAAGAAGGATGGATCGTTAAGAATGGTTGTTGATTACCGAGGGCTAAACGAAGTAATGATCAAGAATAAGTACCCACTGCCGATGATCAATGATCTGTTCGATAGATTGCAAGGAGCTAAGATATTTTCCAAGATCGATCTGCGATCAGGATACCACCAATTGAAGATCCGTGAGCAGGATATACCTAAGACGGCCTTTACCACCATGTACAGGTTGTACGAGTATACCGTTATGTCTTTTGGTCTGACTAACGCACCGGCATACTTTATGAACCTGATGAACAAAGTGTTTATGGAGTATTTGGATAAGTTCGTCGTAGTGTTCATAGATGATATATTGATCTTCTCGAAGGATGAAGATGAGCATGCAGAGCATTTGCGTTTAGTATTGGAGAAGCTCAGAGAACATCAGTTATATGCCAAGTTTAGCAAATGCGAGTTTTGGTTGAAGGAATTCGGATTCCTCGGACACGTTATATCTGGAGAAGGAATAGCAGTAGATCCCGCTAAGGTGGACACTGTGACCCATTGGGAAGCACCAACAACAGTTGGAGAGATCCGGAGTTTTCTTGGACTTACAGGATACTACCGAAGATTTATTGCGAATTTCTCGAGGATTGCAAAGCCAATGATGGAGTTGTTAAAGAAGGACACCATGTTCAGTTGGACAGAAGAATGTGAAGCCAGTTTCCAGGAATTAAAGAAAAGATTGGTCTCATCCCCTGTGTTGATTCTTCCAGATCAACATAAGGATTATGAGGTGTACTGCGACGCTTCACGTCGAGGACTTGGAGCAGTTCTTATGCAGGAAGGAAGAGTTGTTTCGTATGCTTCGCGACAACTAAAACCTCATGAGCTGAACTATGCCACCCACGATTTGGAGTTAGCAGCCGTAGTGCATGCATTGAAGATGTGGAGACATTTTCTTATTGGAAACCATTGTGAAGTATATACGGATCACAAGAGTTTCAAGTATATATTCACTCAGAAGGAGCTGAATCTTAGGCAAAGGAGATGGCTGGAACTCATTAAGGATTATGACATGAGATTGCATTATCATTCCGGAAAGGCTAACGTAGTAGCCGATGCGCTAAGCCGTAAGAGCCATGTTAACACCCTAATGACGGAGGATTTTCCAAAGGAATTAGCCGAGGACTTATGGGAACTACGTTTGGAGATAGTTCCGAGAGGCTATGTAGCAACCCTGGAGATCCAGTCTACCCTGATGGATAAAATCAGAGAAGCTTAGAAGGATGATAAGGAGGTTGCCTCTATAAAGGAGAGGATGAGCGAAGGAAGAGCTAAAGGTTTTCGTGAGGATGAACACGACACCTTATGGTTTGAGGACCGCGTTTATGTGCCTAATGACCCAGAGATTAGGAAGTTGATTTTACAAGAGGCCCATGATTCACCATACTCGATTCACCCAGGAAATACTAAGATGTATTTCGATTTGAAGGACATTTTCTGGTGGACCGGTATGAAGAAAGATATCGCGGAGTATGTAGCAGTTTGTGATGTATGTCAGAGAGTAAAGGCAGAACATCAGAAGCCAGCAGGATTGTTACAACCTATGCCGATACCCGAATGGAAGTGGGAGAAGCTTGGCATGGATTTTATCACCGGATTGCCTAGGAACAAAGCAGGATATGATTCAATCTGGGTAGTAGTGGACCGATTGACGAAGGTAGCCCACTTTATCCCTGTGAAAACCACATATACCAGTGCAAAATTGGCAAAGATATACATGACCCGAATTGTATGTCTGCATGGAGTTCCGAGGAGCATCGTATCAGATAGAGGAACCCAGTTTACCTCAAAGTTCTGGAATCAGTTACATGAAACTTTGGGTACCAGACTAGAGTTTAGCATGGCTTTTCACCCGCAGACAGATGGACAGACGGAGAGAGTCAATCAGATTTTGGAAGATATGCTGAGAGCCTGTGCCCTAGATTATGGATCTAGTTGGGATGACAATTTGCCCTACGCGGAGTTCTCATACAACAACAGTTACCAGGCCAGTTTGAAGATGGCACCGTTCGAGGCATTGTATGGAAGGAGATGCTGAACACCGTTAATGTGGGATGAAGTTGGAGACCGACAGTTGTTTGGACCAGACTTAATCAAAGAGTCTGAAGAGAAGGTTAAGTTGATCCGATATAGACTGAAGGTAGCTCAGTCCAGGCAAAAGAGTTATGCAGACTCGAAGCGCAAGGAGATAGCCTATGAGTTCGGAGATAGAGCGTACTTGAGAGTATCGCCTCTGTGAGGAGTTAAACGTTTCAGAGTTAAAGGGAAGCTAGCCCCAAGATTTGTGGGACCTTACCGTGTTTTGGAACGCATGGGAGAGGTTGCCTATAAGCTGGAATGGCCCGAAGGATTGTCAGGAGTGCATGACGTGTTTCACGTTTCACAGCTTAAGAAGTGCCATGGCGGAGATGGCCGATATACCACTTAGAGACACAGTACCCCTGGAAGCTATTCAGTTGGACAGTGATCTGACTTACGAGGAGAAGCCTATTAAGATTCTCGAATTTTCGAGCAGAGTTACCCGCAGTAAGGTTATCAAGTTTTGTAAAATTCAGTGGAGTCACCACACCGAGGAAGAAGCCACCTGGGAACGAGAAGATGATCTACGCAAGGACCACCCACACCTGTTCTCTAGCCAAGTCGAATCTCGAGGGCGAGATTCATTCTAAGGGGGGTAGGTTTGTAACATCCCAAATTTTCAATTTGTAATGTTATAGATAGATCATAATTGCATTTCATGCTTTTGCATTTTTGATTGTGGCGTTCCTCGAAATTCTAAGCAACTCAAGGACCTACGGAGAGAGTTGGGAATTTTACTGTTTTCGTATTTGAGTTCGCTCGAATACCGATACGAGGACAGTGTGATTCTAATTATTTTTCTCTCCTAAAAATATTTCTAAATACAAAATATGAGCGGAGATAATATGACTTCTCCAAAATAACATAAATATTGGAGGGAAAAATTTAAAATCACTTTTGGTATTTTTTTGGATTTAATTGCATAGGAAAAATGCTCGTTTTTCAAAATTGCATTTAGGTCCAGGAAAAATGTTCACTTTGTCCTAAATATTATTAGAGGACGGTGAAATTTATTTCGGGACTTTTGGAGTCCGTTTAGTATTTCTTTCGTTAGTTTTTCTGCGCCAGGACTCTATTCAAAAAAAAACACACAACCGACTTGGAGTCGTACCAGCCCAGGACTCTGGGCTTTATAAGTCGCTCGAGCCGGCCCGCTAGCCTCGCCAGCCCAGCCCCGCCTCCCCTGCCCTAGCGCACCGCCGCCACCTCGCGCTACCGCCTGCCGCCGCACTGCCCCGCCGCCCCCCGCGCCGCCGACTGCCGCCGCACCGCCGCGCCGCGGCCGGACCGCGCCGCCGCCGCCGCAACACGCCACCGCGCCGCCCGCCTCGCCCGCCGGACCACCACCGCCGCCGAAGTGTCAGATCCCGCCGGAGTTCGTCGTGAGGTAGTTACGATTTTTTTTAAAGAACTGATCGGTTTAGTAAAACCGTAGATCTGTTTTTATTAGATTAGATCGGTTCGGTTTTTTTTCCGTCGGTTTAGTTATTTAGCGGACGTTCGTCTGTACGTTCGTTTTAACGAACGGTTTTCGTCCGTTAGCCGCAGACAGCGAACACTCGTTCGTTAGCCTGTTCGTCCGTTTTCTTTTTCGGGGTATTTATCCGCGATTATTCCGATAGCGATTTCTGCCCTGATCTTGTTTTTCGTTTTTCTTTTTGCTCGACAGTCGGAATCAGGTGATTCAAAATCCCAGATCTTCGTCTTGATGCCCTCTTTATGTTTAACCAACTTGAACAAGATTTTGGCTACTGTAAAATTTGACTTTAGGCCAATTAGTAACCGGAGCTCGTTTCTTTTGTAGTTTGAGTTTCGTTGCTTCTTTCGAGTTGATTCTTTTTTGCAAACCGGAGTTCTTAAGTTGAACTTTCTGGTTAGATCTCTTATTTGAGTTTTACCCGTGCATTAGTTAAGTACTTATTGTGTGCTTGTTTGTTTACGATAGAGTACCCGGAGTGCGCCGCTTGCTACTTTGAGTCTCTTGGTTTTGCGGATCATCAGCAAGGCAAGTAACACTTTGATCATACTTTCCAATTACCCAGTTTTCATTGCATTAGTCCAACCCTCACACATTGCATGAGTAGGATCATTTAACTTGTGGGATTGGGAAGAAGATCGAGGTAGAACCTATGACCTGCATTACATTCAAACCTTTGGGAGTTACTTCTACGTTTGCTGTTAGGACATGATATGCTTGTAGACGTGGATTGGGTGAGTGTATCCATGACAGATGTGAGTTTGCTAATTAATGGTTCAACTTAAGGTGGCAACTTTAACACACATCTGGGTGGATTGAGGCATCTGGGTATTCCAGTGATTGCCTGTTTTTCTTTTGGACCGCCACCCAGGCTCAAAGGGATCATGAGATTTTTCATACTAGAAACTTCCGTGTGCAGCCACATGCCAATATGGGCTCTGGCATAGTTGATTAAGTTGTGGGAAACCTTTCCATGATGGGCTAGCAGATGTAGAGGGTTTGTAGGTGTACCGGCCTATCTATCTGGTTAAGGGGACCTCTTCGGAAAGACTGTGTCTCGGTCATCCGTTTCTCAAACATCTTGCAGTGCGAGAAACCAAACGGAGGCGATCGAGTCTTGTGGGAAAAGTGCACAAACCTCTGCAGAGTGTACAAACTGATCATGATTAGCCGTGTCCCCGGTTATGGACTTCTTGAGTATCTAGTACCTAGATTATCATGTGAATCTCATCATGTTAGTCTAATTTAATATTGTTGGGTTTAATGATGATTTTAATTGGGGTTGAGAGGATGTCTAACTTCTCAACGATGTTTCAACTACCATGATAGTTAATTAAAATCTATTCCTTTGAAGTAGGGAAAAATTGGCTTTACGCAAAAACTATAACCATAGAGCTTTCCACCAGCCATATTGCATATAGTATAGCTTTACTTTCATTGCTCTCTTTTGTTACTTTACTAGCATATTCCATGTGCTGACCCGTTTTCGGGCTGCAACGTTACATGTTGCAGACTTTTCAGACGACGAGTAAGGTGCCTTTTAGGTGGTGGTTCTATTCTCAGTGATGGTGTTGGAGTTGATGGACTCACTTATCTTCCAAGCCTTCCGCTGTTATTGTGTTAGATGGCCTTCAGCCATTTTTATTGTAATAAGTTCATCGTTGGAACTATCGATGTAATAAGTGTGTGATTGCTACTCTGTTATAAATCCTTCAAGTACTCTGCGTGTCAGCATTCCTGATCCAGAGATGACACTGATGCAAAGAGATCAGACTGTTTGAGGTCTGGTCGCTACAAAATACTAACAACCCTAAGCTTCTCTTGTGAATTCACAACCTGCCCGACTATTGGTGTGGGGGGGATCCCTCCTATTCCTCAGTGGCAGACAGCCGCCCCGTGAGATGATGTGAACGGCGAGGGAGAGGATGGCGGGGAAGCGTTGTCGGGCCAACTATTTTTCTCCTCTTGCAGTTGGGTTCGGTCAACGAAGACTCCACCGGCTCGCTTTGGCACGACATCCTCACAAACGACACCCTGTAGATGCTCAATCCTTCAATCTCTGGTCGATGCTCCATCTGGGATCAATACTCCACAGTGAGCGCCACACATCCCACTGATGGTGGTGGATGCCAATGCTTAGATGGAGCAGGGTTGGTGTCGGTAATTTTTAGTTGGCACCTCTCACTCTGCATATATGTCGGTTCCATCCGTACATTTATGCAGTTCCACCAAAATGCAGCTGAATAACCCTATTTGCACAGATAATGAAAAGGTGTGATTAGATTATAGTGGCACTAGTTGATGAAACATACACTAATAAACAAAAGAAAATATTACATCATACTGGAAAACGACCCAAATCTCCCCGATACACCTTCTGCCAGTGATGAACATCATTGTACAACGATAGTACAAGGAGGGGCCTTGAGTTACTGCTGGATAGGTGGGGCCCGGTGATTTGACTTTTCATTATCATTTTAACTGCCAAGCCGGATTCCTGACCACCTCCATACAGGTGCCTCTCCCGATGCTCCACCATGTAGAGGCTGGCTCTTGCTTGAGAGCCCACTCCTCCACTTTTTCCTTGCCTCTTTCCCCACATATGCAAAAATGCCATGTAAAGCGGGCTTATAACCCACTATTGTACTTGATCCTACAGGTGCTAAGCCTGCCACATAGGCATAAAGTCTGATGTGCCAAGTTAATTAAGAAGAGAGAGACTAGTTTGGTGACCCCAGGAAGAAATGGTGATAAGCGCGTGTACCGAGATGAAGCAAACTTAGCAACAAAAAAGTAAGCACCTATGCATTGGGGACTTGAGTTGCTAAGCCATTTAATGCCCATAGCACCTCATCTAAGCACCATTTCATTGGAAGAGGTCACTCCTTGGCAGATGCAATAAATACTACGAAGAAAGAGATAGAGAGAAGTAAACAAAAAAAATACTCTTATAGCAACCTTATAGCTAACCTTGTTGTATGAGTGACTAAGGCTACCCGTAATGGTAGTATCATACGTAGTATCATGCATGCCAACTAGGCAGTTTTGTTGAGGTGGCATAGTATTTAATGAAGTAAGAGAGGGTTGAGTATCATATCATGATACCATATCATATTAAATGATGTGCTACTATGTGTCATGCATGGCAATAAATGAACCATTCTATGATACCAAATATGATACTATGCACTACGGATGTAGTATCAAACACTAGTATCATATGCATGATACTAGTATATGATACTACCCACTACGACCAGCTTAAGTGATGACTATGTATGACATGCGAACATCAGATAGCCTAATGCACCGTGTTAAATCTCCAAGGGCGCGACCGCGCGAGCGAGGCAACAGTCGTGGTAGGCACGACCATGATACGGGCTGCTGGCAGCCCTTGGATCTGAGATCGAACGGTCGCATGCTAAGTTGCTGCAAATTTGCAGAAAACCCTCCAGGATAGGATATTCACCCATAGGTCTAGAATCACGCCATGCAACCGTTTGATCTCAGATCCAAGGGCTCTCGGAAGCCCGTATCATGGGAGAATGGAAAGCTTCGTATCACCTGTAATTTTCCCGATGCTTGACATGCCATCGAAAGCCATTTAATTGGGCGTCGAGTAGACATGACATCTAATTGGTCCCCCATAGTACTGTGCATGAATCCATTTATCCACCAGGCAAGCCACTACCCTGCCATTCGCACGCGCCCCCCACTTGACATTTTTACAATCAATAAACCGCTCCTAGTCGTCTCGTCCTTTCACACTACGACAGTTCCACTAATCCTAACCCTCCTCCCAAATCCATGGCGTCCCAAATCTCCATGATCGGCGGTTAGTACAAGGTTAGAACAATCATCAGCGATGAGTTCGACGTCATCTACACCCGTTCTTCCGCAATAGTGAAAGAATGCCTTGCTCGCTTCAAACACATGTTCCAAAACTCAAATGATGAGTGGGTCGCTGGGCTAGATGTTGAGTACACCACAGTCCTGGGAAGCGAGAAGAAACTAAAGGAGGCAGAGAAGAAGAAGCCCACTGTAATCCAGGTTTGCGTGCATGACTTATGCTTGGTCTACCACATATGCCATGCCGACGTTGAGTGCGAGGAATTTAAGAACTTCCTCAAGGGCAGCCGAGTCAAATTCATTACTGTAGGCTTTAGGAACTACAAGGAAATCCTGGGTCGGATAGGCCTCGTTATAGGCGACCCCTTTGACCTCCAGAAGGAAGGGTTGGTGCCCTCCCTTGATCAGCCTTCAATGTTGACCCTGGCAGTAGCCATGGTTCATCCTATGTACGGTGAACTGAAGAAACCTCCGTACACGTTTCATCATGCATGGCAGTGGACTGTACTCGATATAGACCACATCCACTATGCTGCAATGGATGGCTACCTTTGTTTCAATATCTACAAGGGTTCGAAGAATAGCAAGAGCCAAGTGTGTGGTTCAAGCAAAGAAGTACCACCCAAGAGGAAGAGGGACAAGGACGAAGTCAAGGACGTGGACGAGGACTCCGAGTAAGGTGGCAGTGTCATTGCTCATGGTGGTTCTAATGCAGTGTCTATCGGGTTAGTTGCTTAGTTTAATTTCTGGTGTGCTTAGTTTTATTTGAGGGGTGTGTTGTGCTGAGCCCCCAGCACAACTATGTTATGTTTCTTCTCGTTATATTTCGTACATTTCATCTTTTAGTTGGTATAGTACTACCACCCGTTTCTTGACATTATATACGTACAATATATATATGGACAACATCATATACCTAGCAGTTTAGTTGTCAAAGAATTTTAGGGTGCTTAGTTTTGTCAAAGAATTCCAGGGTGCTTAGTTTTATTTGAGGGGTGTGTTGTGCTGGATACCATTAACTTATCATTGTAAGAATCGCCTTATTTTTGTCATGTAACATGGTCAACGGGTTTGACATGAAAATAATAATGTCTAATGGCATTTCTGAGCAAACATCTAACTTAACGATGGCACTTTTTAGATATCTAATTGCATTTTTGAGAAGGCATCTCACGGATCGATGACATTTTTTGAGTAGTTGTAACTTCTAATGGCAAAACTGAGCAGTGATACACAACTAGTGGCATAAATAATAAGAACCCAAGAATTAAGTAGGGCTAATTTATTTATTTCTTTATACCTTTGTGTGCGAAACAATATACGCTGCCTCCCGCCAGATTTTCTTTACAGAGGCAACATAGAACTATATGAGTGACCTGTTAAATTTTGGAATTATTCCGGGTTCGTTTGGCCTTTTTTATACATTAATTGAGTTTCTGGTCATTTAATGTGCATAATTCAAATTTGAACTACAAGCAATGCTCCCGTGCACCAAAGTTGACTAAAAAATCACATGTGTGTCCCCGGGTGAATTTCTAGGTCCCATGCAAGAAATGGGAATGAAATTCAAACATCTGGGCATCGTGGTTCGACCGAGAACATTGAGAAGCTTGGTTTTAAAATTCTTGTAAGTCCAAAACACGCCCGAAAATCATGAAACTTGGCATGCTGTCATGTCATGGTACTACCATGCTGTGGTAGAAAAAATTGCAGAATAGGAAGAAAGTTTTGGTATAAGTTTCTTGCAAACCGGAGCTTCTCTCAAGAAGGCTCGTGGTTCTGAGAGGGAACATGTCACCTTTGTGTGCATAATCAAAATTTAAATACAAGCACATGCTCCAGTGCACCTAAGCTGGTTGAAAAATCACATGTGTGTCCTCAAGTAAATTTCTAGGTCCCATGCCAGAAATGGGAATGAAATTCAAACATGTGGGCGTCATGGCTTGGCTGGAAACATTGAGAAACTTGGTTTTTTAATTCCTGTAAATCCGAAACACGCATGAAAATCATGAAACTTGGCTTGGTGCCATGACATGATACCAACATGCTGTGGTAATTTTGTTGTACGATTTGTGAAGGCGCACACATTAACAATCAACAAAGTCATTTTGGAAGAAGTGCTGTCACGTTACAATCGAAAACACAAGTATTATTGAAACCGTGGGCGTTCTATTTACCATTTACGTGCCGCCACGCGTCCCCTTTTTTTATTAGCTAGGAGGCGCCGTGCAGGGTAGCTATTTGAGTACGGGAGGCATGCGTTCAGACCCCTGCGCGTGCTTATCGGGAGGAGAGCCCTTTGACCTCCATCTGCCGTCCACCTCTCTCCCAAGGTCTCCATTAATGGTGCCCGAGCCTCTGTTTAATGGCGTGGCAATGCCTCACTTGACAGAGATTTATGAGAGGAAAAAGAAAATCTGAAAAGAAAATTTTGCACGGATCTTGATGTAAGATCCGACGGACCTATATAGCATCTACTACGACTTATAGCAAGACTGATGAATATATATAAGGACGACGAGAGTGGATAATAATTGTCTTACATAATTAGGAAGATAATTAGAAAAGCCACATGCGGCTACGCCCGAAATACACAAGGGCAAAAGAAGAAGGAAGACGCATACAACGATCTGGCTCGCTGATCTCTACTTTCTTTATGCGTTGCAGGTCGCGGAGACTAGTTCTCGCGGCGGGCGATGATCTCTTTCATCAGTTTCATGTCCTTAATAGGCCTTGACAGCATCCATGGATTCCTCCACCAGCCTGTTGTGCTCGATGCGGAGCATGGCATTCTCATCCATAAGTTTCTTGATGATGACGCCCGTCCTCTGCAACACGGCAGCGGTCTCCTCCTCCTGCTTCGCCCTTACGGCGATCTTCGCCCTTAGTAGGTCGCGCTCGCCCCGGAGCTTTGCATTGCCCTCCCCCAGTTGCCGGATGACACTGGTAGCCTCGTCCTACATCCTCGCCCAGCCGAAGATCTGATCCATATGGATATGGACTATCGCATGCATGCGCCTTTAAGAGTCCTCGCCTACCCGCAAGGAATTTTCCCAGGCCGCCGCGGTGCGGCGGGACGTCCCTGCTGCTTTGGCGGCGCGGCGGGACATCTCTGCCGCTTCCGCGGCGTGGCCGGATCAGTCTGCTACATCGACGACGCGGCGGGACCTCCATGATGCTTCGGCGACGCGGCGGGACCTCTGTGCTGCTACTACTGCGCGGCTGGACATGTCGGCTGCTTTCGCGGCGAGGCGGGACATCTCTCGTGTTTCCTCTTCCATGCTCACCTCTCCCTGGTGGAAATCTCTCGACCCTGAACTCACGCTGGCTATGGCTTGATTGACTTGATTGTTTTTTGTGGATGAGGAGTTGAGGAGGAATGTGCAGTCATCTTATAACCGAGTACTACTAATACGCTCCTAAGTGAGAAACCGTTTAGGTTGTGACCGGTGTGAACAGGTTTGCAATTAAACCGTTTAGCATCGTCTGCCTGGTGCGCATGCAGTCGGGTGAGTTTTCCAAGTATAGACACAACCAAGCCCTCGTTGGTATCCGCACCTGGACTTTGGCTGGTCATAGTGGAGAGTAACATAGACCAGTTACTAGTCTATGTTACTAGTACCTTCATAGTGGGTAGTGTCATATAGTATATGCATAATTTGGCGACGAGCGCTCTCTATATGTACCACCTTTTTTATTTAATTACATCTTGTTAGTTTTGCTCCATGGCGCAATCCATCGATACTACTACTGCACAAATGTATACATTTTTTAAAATGATAGAGGGTGGCGCAGTCTAGCTTGGTCCTTTTCACAAGAGGTGAGGGCCTTTGTGATTTGATGGATCATTACTGCTGGAAGGCGGGGCCTTGTGATTTGACTGCTCATATAAATATGCCGACAACCTGAGGAGGAGCAATGAACCATGCGGTATACTCAAGTTTTCCACTGGAGTACGACGGAGGAGCACGAAACACGGTAGCCTAGTGCCATATCCTCTACTCTCTACTCTTATTATATATTACTAGCAAGAGGCATTGTTCTATTGGCGATAAAGAATGATCTAATTTGCTAGTCATCTCATTTTTAGCATTGTTCTATTCATGCCTCACAGAGAAGGTGACACGTGCGGCGAAACACCCGAAGCAAAATAAGAAACACAGGAGCAAAAGAAGAAGGAGGATTATCACCCCCAAAAAAGAAGGAAGACGCACACACAAGTCTAGGGCGATGCTCTCACTACATGAAGAGTTGCTGGTCGTGGAGTCGTAATTGCTTCTTCATCGCCTCCACGACCTCCATCTCCTTGCGCGTCTCCTCCGCCATCTTCATCATTGTGTCCCTGACGCAGGATTTCTCGATGCGAGCCTTTATCATATGTTCCATGGCCGCATTACGTACCTTGACAGCAGCCGGGTGCTCGATGCGGAGCTTCGCCAACTCCTCCTTCTGTTCCATGATGAAGGTCTGCAACATCTTCATTGAGGAACTACTATTCTCATGCAGCTTCTTCCAGCCGGCGTTCTTCTCCTTCAGCAGGTCGAGCTCGTGGAAGAGCTTTGCCCATTCCTCCTGAAGTTGTAGGATTTCGCCGGTCGCCTTCTTCTCTGAGGCAATGCTCTTCTTTAGCAGCATCACCAAGCCGGCGGTCAACTCCCCTGCTCATTGAGCTCAGCGGGCATGTCGTCGAGGCTCTCCTTTAGCAGCTCCACCAAGCCGTGGATGAACTCCTTCTGCTTATTAAGGTGCTTATTGAGCTGATCGGGCATGCCGTCGAGGGATAACGACTCCAGCACTGCCAGCTCAGCATGTTCGCCTCCACGTCTAGGGCGCTCCTGGGAGCCATCACCTGCTCGTGAGAGATCTTTCGAGGTCTCTGCGTGGCGGTGAGCCCTCTTTTTTTTTCTGAGCCATGGTTGCCGCTCCCTTGTTACGAGTAGTTCTCGACCTAGAGCTCTGCACATCGGCCATGGCAAGGACGGACGAAGAAGGATTACTTATGAGGAGGAAGGTAGAGTAATTTTTGTTTAGGTAGTTCCTCTTTTTATAACCTAAGTACTAGCACTAGTAAAAAAACTACATGGAACACATTCAGGTTTGGTACGTACTGGTAGGTGTGAGCAGGCTTGCACTTAATTGTAGCACTGGTACTTTCGAATGTGATGGGAACAAGGTAAATATTAATTGATGGTTTTTGGTTTCGAGGCCCAAAACGGCTCCCGATGAGTTTAGTGGAACATAAATTTCAAGTAGACTACACTGCTCAGATGCGTAAATATTATGTTACTGTCAAAGATTGGCACAAAATACAAAGGAGACCAATGGAAGTACTACTAGCAACCCATGAATTAACTATTCGCATGCGCGCAGTGGAGTAGCAATGTTTTTCTTCCGCCCTCACGTCCACTCAATTTGCATGCGCTGTATTAATTGACCATCAATGAAGTGAAGGACTTTACACGCGTCAAATTATCACATGGGGTGGATCAAGGTACAAAATTGTGTCTGCCCATGTACCCGCGTGTGCGTGCGAGGGAATGAGTGCATGCGTGACGCGCATGCACATCTTTGCTTCGTGCATGTACCGCCAGTGCGGCTCAGGGAGGACGAGTACATTCTTCTGGAACCAGCATCACGTCACTGTGATCAATCCACACAAGGATGTCGCGACAACGCCTCCACATGTGCCACGTGGCTTCATGAACTGTAAGAGAGACACTGTGTAGCATGCCATTGTGTTCTGCACATACTCAAAGTACTAGTAAGGTACATGTGCATTGCACGCGTCAGATTTTGCAACCAAATTACGAATAAATACCACACAGTAGCATGTAAGCTTCGAGTCATATATGTGTGATGTAGACCTTCGTTTAATTCTTATAGTTCATATCATTCAAAATCAATTAGTTTTTATAAAAAACCTAGGGCCTCTTTGATTCGCAGGATTTCCAAAACGCGGGAATAGGAAGAACATGGGATTAGAGTGGAATGTCGACTTGAATCCTACATGATAGTACGAGTGTTTGGTTGTGCATAGAAAAAACGCAGAATTCTTTCAAAGAGGTTTGAGTGGATGGGATGTTTCCTATGAAATCTAGTGCAAATGAATCATGTGGAAAAATTCCTATGGTTTACAATCCTACGAATCAAACAACTAAGATAGGAAAAATTCCTAAGGATTATAATCCTCCAAATTTCCTTCGAGAATCCTTTGAATCAAAGAAGCCCTTAATCTATTTTATGAATCATGGAATTGTGCGTTGTAAAGCATAAATTAAAAACAAATAATGGCAGTTCAACTAGAAAAAAAGTTTGGCCAGTTATGATACGGAAGATTCTAGAACAAAGGAGAACCACTGTTGTTTTGAGATTTGTGCATTATGCTTAAGTTCAACCATGGAGTCTGCTAGATTGTACATGTGGCAAAATCCGGTGGGGGGCTAGAATATGGTGCGAGGGGCCGAGTAGAGGGAGACTATGAAGGAGTGCACAACTGTGAGATCGATATTTAGAGAGAGGGGGCGAGAACGTGCGCTGTTGCGCAGTGGCGGAGCCATGAAAAATGTCCCATGAGCTAGGGGTCCAAGCATTGCTAATCCTTTACGAGGAGGGCCAATTCATCAACTTAAACCATTTTAACCAGCAATTGTCTAATGATTACATTCATATTAGCCTCGATATATTGTGATGATAGGGGGGCAGGGCCCTTGCTGCCCCCTGTCTTCGCCATTGTGCACGCGTCTGAGAGATGAAGCGGAAGGCATGGATGATGATAGGGGGCGTTGGATATATAATTAATGTGGGTGTATTAGCTATATATGTAATCCTATTTAGAGAGGTATAGATTGATAGATGTGGACGTGGGAAAGAGGGTGAGACCTCACTAGATATATAGATTGATCGGTTTATGTGGAAAACTATGAAAAACCTAGCTATATACGCGCACACACATAGACGAACATCGATCGTTGCGCATGCACATGAGAGATAAAGAATGCCCGATATGATGGAGAGGGGGATGTGTGTGTGTGCCTTCATGGGAGACCGACCTGAAGAAAAAGATTGCATGTGTGCGATGGATAATGACGACTGGTAGTGTGTGTGCATGCATGCACGAGAGAAAGTTAGTGGTACAATTATAAAGAGAAGACCAATGTGTGGGTGTAAAAGACTAGGTGATCATAATCAATGTAAAGTTGAATTCAAATATTTGAATAAGAGATCATGATGTTTGAAACCCATGCATGCATGAATATAACGGAGATCTGCGTGGTGTGGTTTGGAAACGAGCATGTTGCAATGTATACATTGAACAAGGTCAGATTGGTTTGAATTTGATATACCGATGGCAGACATCGTTTGGCCACATTGCATTCATGCATGGACACACTATTCTAATTGGAGATGATGGGTGGCTTTCGCATCACATATCTACATCTATACCCCTATATATATATATGTTAAATTTTATATTTTTATATAGTGTGCGGATAACTTTAACTTTGAAAGATAGTCGTTGGATGAGGCCAATCCGATGGTGTAGAGCTGGCAAATTTGAGCACTACTGGCCGTTGGATATCATCTAGATTCCACCAGATTTTGCCACATGTACAATCTAGAAGACTCTATGGTTGAACTTAAGCATAATGCACAAACCATAAAACACAAGTACTTCTTCTTTGTTCTAGAATCTTCCGTATCAGAATTGCCCAAATGTTTTTCTACATGATTTGTTTTTACTTTATGCCTTACAACGCACAATTTGATGAATCTTAAAATAGATTAGCTTTCTTATAAAAACTAGATGATTTTGAATGAAATGAACTATAAGAATTAAACGAACATCTACATCATGCATATATGACTCAAAGCTTACATGCTATAATGTGGTATTTATTCATAATTTGGTCGCCAAATCTCATGCGTGCAATGCACATGTACCTTACGAGTCTAAATGGTGTCTGTATGTGTGTTGTGCGTGTTAAACACATTGTACGTAGTATATCATACTAGTCTAAATTGTCTTTTCTTGTTACATGTTAAGCTTGTTCTCCCGAAATTTCAAGCTGCGCCTTGTTATGCTGAAATTTCAAGCTAGCGTCTCTGTCTATCGTGCTGCGAAACTCCCGCCTCTTCAATCCGCGCCTTGTTAGCCAGAAATATTTAAGATATATCTTTGTCTCGTTGTGCTCCGACAACTCCCTCCATCTCAACCCGTGCCTTGCTATTCCAAAATTTCAACGCGCGCGAAAACTCCCACCTCCTGTGAAATCCCGACAAGGGGAATGCCCGTGACACCCCTGAACCGAAAGAACCGCCTCAAATCGGTGGGCGTACTTTCATAACTTACCCCACATTTCGGACAAGCGCGTCCCTAAGCCATGGTTCCCCACTCCCATCCCATCCGCCCACCCATTCGTACACCGAGGCCGGCAAAACCCGTGAAGCCCCACACCCTCCTCCGTCTGCCACCCAGCCGGAGCCTCTTCCCCGACGACCTCATCCACATCAACACCTCGACGTCCCTCATCCACCGTACCGAATGAGGATCCGTCGTCGATCTGGTCATCCCACCGGTTCAGCCACCCCGTCCTTCACCTACAAGGACTTGCCCCGACGTTTCCCTCGTCTTTTGCGCCACCTCCATTCCGACATCGCCGTCTTCACCTGCACCACCGGAAGAATATCATCAACACCGTTTCCACGAATGAAGCTGCGGCCTAATCGGTGCCACCAAAGAGGTTGTACATTAATCACCGCACTTCTTCTTGATTCTATCTCACGGTGCTGCCGGCGCTCGGTCCTAGCGTGTCCAGCAGCTCGGCCTCGGCGTCGTCTTCCCCCTGGACTACTTTCCTCCTTCGTTTTCTTCCTCGTTGAGCCGTCATCGTCGCCGAACACAGTGAGCTCCCGTGTGCGCCGTCGTTTCCTCGCTCCTGTCCGCTTCCTCCTCTCGTCCACGAGCGTTGCTCGACTCCGTGACCCCCCTGGCACTCGTCCGCGTCCCCCTCGTCGCCTTCCCGCTGCTCCCCGTGACCTTAGGCCGTGCGTACGCGTCACCGGCGCATGGACACGTACCCGCGCCGCGTGTCACCACATCCCCACCTCTTCGAGCCATTCCCGCGGCTATTTAAGCCCGTCCCGAGGGCCCTCGCAGTCCAAAACGACTACCCGAGCCACTCATCCTCCCGAAGTCCCTCTCCCTTACCGCGCCATCGCCATGGCTGCCGCCTCGGGTCTCGCCCGATATCGGTGATGCCGCGCCCCTCTCTGTTCCACCTCGACCACTGCATCCTCCGCACTCCTGCGACCCTCCCTAGCTCGCCGCCCACTCATTCCCCCAACGGTGCCACCCCAATCACCGAGCTCCATGTCCTCTGTCCGCGTGAGCCGCCATCGTCCCGCTGCTTCCCGGCGCCCGTGCTTGGCCTGGGCGGAAGCGGAGCACACCCACGAGTTTGCCGGTGGTCTCCACTTGACCGGAGATCGCCGGAGTGAGCCGCTCCGACGCCGGCAGCGCTCCTGCCTCTGCTCCCCCTCTGCTTCAGTCGGGCCAGAGAGAGGAGGAAGACGACGACTCGCCAGGCCCCCTCCCCACCTGTGTGCGGCCCCCACCGATCAGCCTCACCGTGCGTTGACCCCGCCCTTGCCACGTGGTTAGTGGATGCGTATTCCTCTGGATACGTCTTCCCTTATCCGAAAACGTACTCTTGCATTGCTTTGAAGGGAAATGCGTTTTCTCTTCTAGAAGGCGTATTTCACTCTATTGCGGCCAAGAATGCGCATTCTCGGTTCCGAAAGTGTATTGTCTGAGATACGTTTTCTGTTTTTCAGCCCAGGGACCCGTTGGTGATAAATTCTTCATAGATAGGTCCCTGAGTTTCATCACTTCACAACTTTGCACTCGTAACTCCGATTGAGGTGATTCCAACGCTCACGCTCTCTGTTCGTCGAGCTCTTTCCGTTGGTATCATTTTCATTATGTTTTCACACAGTAAAAATGACCACTTTGCCCTTGCACGCAAACAGCCCCATCGATAGAGAATTGTTTTCGGCAAATCTTTCCGCGATCGTTCCGCACTTTTTCCCGGAGTATTTCTCGACCCCAGGCAAGCCAACCTTTTATCATAAGCCCCGAACTTGCATGTTGACTTTGCTTGCACCTCGTTTGTGTCAGAGATATTGACCACTGGTACACCCAAGACGGCAAGATAGTATTCCCAGACATTGGGGCTGGCAAAACCCCTCAGTCCGACTGCTCAGGCCGCCCCCGACAGCCCCCTGTCCGACTGCCTGGGCCGGCCTTCCAACCGGCTGCCCGGCTGCTGACGGCAGTCGGACGGGGCGCCCGCCCACTCAGACGCCCGTGCTCCCCAGCCGAATACGCCAACCAGCCGGCTGCCGACTACGCCAACCAGCCGGCTGCTCGAAGTCGACCGCTGCACCGACAAGACCCCGACGATACGGCCATACCACGGACAAGACTGCTGTACCCGGCACTGTGTGTCACCTCGACCATCATGTATAGTGTCACTTGTCGCCGGGCACTATTTATGAAGTGACCCAGGGGACAAGCATGACACTCCACCATGCCTTGCCCATGCCACTAGCTAGATTACTTCCTAAGCTACTTCACACTATATATATGAGCATCCATCCATCCAGGAGGGACACTCACGCATGCATGCTAGCTAGCAAGATGGCTAGCTAGCGCGCGCGCGCGCCCACACACACACACACACACACACACACACACACACACGCATAAGCACATGCATGCCCACGGGCAGAGACCCATTCGGCCAGGAGCAACGGCCACCATGCCACATGCATATACGAGATCAGTTGCACATAACATTGATCTCAGATACAGCTCTAGAAGCACTTTATACTGCGAGATGTACACCCACGTATATACTGAGACATGCTGGAGTAGGGGTGTTATCTCACCGAAGAGCCCCGAACCTGGGTAAACTACCGCGTGCTATTCGCATACCCTTCCCTGGATATTTCGGCTGCAGTCTTGCCCTCACACGAAACCACTTCGTGGAATCTGTTGTCTTGCAACCCCCTGTGAGAAAAACACGACAGTTGGCGCCCACCGTGGGGCAAGCCGTTGCCGGAATTGCAGTCCGGGCGGGATAATCTTCGTCATCTCCGCCGCGACGTCGCCGTTGTCTCTCCGGCCGCACTCGAGGGCTCGACATCAACTCGCCCCCGGGGCGGCTGTGCGGAGCGGCGCGTGGTCGGCGGCGGCCTCGCCATCTTTGTCTTCACCGCCGCGGCGTCGCGCCGTCTCTCTGATAGCGGTCGGGGGCTCAACATCGACATGCCCTCGGTGCCTTCGCGAGGGGCCGCGCGTCCTTTCTGTCGGTATCGCCGCCTTCATCACCACTGTTGCGATGTCGGCCGTCTGTCCGCGCGCGCCGCGCCTCCTCGCTTCGGTCGGCCGCTTCTGTCCGTGCACCGCTCGCGTCTGCTCCCCTTCATGCTGTGTTCAGCTCCGGCTGAAACCCTTGGTCACTCCTCCTTACACCACCTATGCATTAGTCAGACACCACCCATCTACTATAAGCCAGATGCAAGTTGGATGCTACTCATACACTGCATGTACATGCCCTAGATAATGGCTGTATAATGCTTATATATTTCCCAGATGATGCTCACAGATTAACCAGATATGAGTCGGATAGTGTGTGTGTTCGTTGGTCAGATGATGATCAGACATCGGTTAAATAATGGCCAAATGCACAACAGCACAAGCTCGCCTGCTTTCTTGTCCGCTGCACGAGCACGTAGGCAGCTCCACGCCTCCCACGCGCTTGCTTCAGCACCCGCGCCGGCCGCGCGGCCCCGTGCCCGTCCAAGGGCCCGCTCCCGCCGGCGCCAGCACTCCAGCCAGCCGCGGCTCCGGGCCGGTTCCCGCACCACACGCGCGCGGCACCTCCTCCTCCTACCATCGTCCGCGCTCCCCTCCACCTGATGGCTCCGCACCGACTCCCCCCCGCGCCGTGGGCCGACTGCCCCATGTTCGCCCACACCAATGCCGCCGCGCCTAGCCTCCTCCGACTACCCCGCGTCCGCCCTACGGTAGCCGGCTCCAAGCGTGCCGGCTGCCCACCAGCTTTGCCCGCATTCCCGTACTGGCTCCGTGGCCGTTCGACCGACTCCCCATCACCACCCGACGTCATGCGCCTCCTCCGCGCCGGCCGCACCCAGGCGTCCGTGCCACCACCTCCCCCGCGCGGGGCCCTTGCTCGGCCTCTAACAGAACCGTGGTGCCGCCCCGACTGCCTGCTCCGCCTGCCGCCCGCGCTGGTTGCCCATAGCCGGCCGCCCGCGCCTCCTCCGCCTCGCCAACCCGGGCGCGCCGCACCATCACCGCGACTACACGCTGCGGCCGGCCCGACCCCCTCTGCGCTGCCCCCGCCAGCCATCGCGCCTCTGGACGGCTCCGCCAGCACGGCCGCTGGCTTCCGCCTACACCCGACGCACGCTGCTAGCTGCTACCGCCTCCTGCGGACAGAAAAAGAAAGAAGGAAAAGAGCTGGGCCAGCTATGAGAAAAGTCATCAGGGTCGGCTGGAAGGAGTATGGTGGATGGCTGCACGAGCCGACTGATTAAAAAAACAAAAATATGGGGCCGAGTGGAAGAGTGATACCGACTGCCCACCTAGCCAAAAAGAGTCTGACTGCTAGGTTGGTAAAAAGAGGCAAAAGAAGAGTTTTGTCCGGCTGCCAGCAGATGGCCGAAGTGACAAAGAAAAAAGTGTTCGTTCGTTTGCCAGAAGCCGGCCGAAGAAAATAAAAAAGAGTCCGGCTGCTGGCTGTTACCAGCCAGCTATCCGAGAAAGAAAAGAAAAATGTCCGTCCGGCTGCCAGCAACTGGCGAACGAGAAATAAGAAAAATGTCCGTCCAGCTGCCAGCAGCCGGTGGATGAGAGGTAAGAAAAGTGTCCGTCCGGCTGCCAGCAGCCGGCGGACGAGAAAATAAGAAAAGTATCCGTCCGGCTGCCAGAAGCCGGTCGAGAAGAAAGAGGAAGAAAAAATGTTCGCCTGCCCGAGAAAAAGTCTTGTCTGGCTGACGGCAGGCTACCGAAGAGCAGAAGATAAAAAGCCCGACTGGCTGCCAGCAGCCAGCCGAACAACAAGAAGAAGAAGACAAAAGACGCCTCCGCCCACCCGCGGTGCTGCTCCGTCAGCGGCCCCGCCTGCCCGCTTCAGCGCCCGGTCGGCTGTGCCAAGCCGACCCGGCCGCCTCGAGGCATCGCCGGCTGTGCCAAGCCGGCTCGGCCGTGTCCGGCTCACCGTCTGTCTAGTCGAGCCTGGCCGGTCAGGCCCCCCTTAGAGCACCCGGAGGCTCGAAGACTACACCCAGCGGGTGCACCGGCGCGCTCCGCCAGCGCTGAGCCGCGCCGGCTGTCATCGGCAACCTCTCCCTCGTCTGCGTCAAATCAATGTGAGCTCCTCACCCGCATCTTTTTGTACCATGCGAACACGGATAACCCCGAGCGATCCACGGGGGGCTATCCGCATTATATTACAGTTGCACCACTATTCGCCCCGGCGCCAGCCAGTGTTGGCCCGGAGGCTGGTCGATTGGCCCGAGACGTTCATTCCCGCAGGCGGCCTAGTAGCGTCCGCGGTACCGAAGGCCTACTCCTAGCCATAGACCACAGAGCGGCTGTCCGGCTAGCAAGAGCAGATGCTGGAGGCCACCCATGCGAAAAACGTCCGTGAGAAAATGGTTCGGGCGACCCAGTCATTTGCTTTATCAGTATCTGCTCGGTCGAATCAGCTTCCAGAGTCTGAGTATTGTACACTCCACTCCGCGGCCTACTCTCAGCCACAGACCACAGAGAGACTGTCCGGCTAAGCGAGAGCAGAAGCCAAAGAGCGGAGGGAACATGAAAAAGATTGAAGGGGGCTCAGACGAAACCGAGTCGGCACCCTCTGCATAAAACTTGCAATGCTAAAAGTTAACAATTGATATATCTGCACAGACTAACTTTGTCTTTTGCATGATCATTTTTGTGGGGAATCCCCCTCCTCACTATAAGGCTCGGAGGCTACACCCAGTGGGTGCGCTGGCGTGCTCCCACTGGAAGCAAGCCGCGCCGGCTGCAGCCCGCAGCCGGCTGTCATCGACATCATCAGTCGGCGGACGCCACGTCCGCGCCCGACGACATCAGTCGGCGGACCCCGTGTCCGCGCCCGACGACATTAGTCGGCGGATACTGTGTCCGCGCATGACGACACCAGTCGGTGGACTCCACGTCCGCGCCCGACGATACTAGTCGGTGGACTCCACGTCTGCGCCCGACAACACCAGTCGGTGGACTCCGCGTCCGTGCCTGACGACATTAGTCGGCGGACTCCGCGTCCGCGCCCGACGACACCAGTCGGCGGACCCGTGTACGCGCCCGACGACATCAGTCGGCGGACTCCGTGTCGGTGCCCAATGACACCAGTCGGCGGACCCCGCTTCTGCGCCCGACGACAACAGTCGGCGGACCCCGTGTCCGCGCCCGACGATACCAGTCGGCGGACTCCGCATCCGCGCCCAATGACATCAGTCGGCGGACCCGCGTCCGCACCCGACTGCGGGCCTGCAGCAGGCCATCAACAAGCATCTTATACATCAACACCCGCTAAGAAACCACCGCCCAACTTTGCCAAAGTTGCCCAGAGGCTCGGAGGCTATTGTCGGAGGTATTGACCACGGGTACCCCAAAGATGGCAAGATAGTATTCCCAGACATCGGGGCTAGCAAAACCCCTCAGTCCGACTCCTCAGGCCGCCCTCGACAGCCCCCTGTCCGACTGCCCGGGCCGGCCTTCCACCCAGCTGTCCGGCTGCTGATGGCAGTCGGACGGGGCGCCCGCCCGCTCAGTCCGCCTGCTCCCCAGCCGACTGCGCCAACCAGCCAGCTGCCGACTGCGCCAACCAGCCGGCTGCCCGAAGTCGACCGCTGCACCGACAAGACCCCGACGAGACGGCCATACCACGGACAAAACGGCTATACCCGGCACTGTGCGTCACCTCGGCCATCATGTATAGTGTCACTTGTCCCTGGGCACTATTTATGAAGTGTCCCAGGGGACAAGCATGACACCCCACCATGCCTTGCCCATGCCACTCCTAGCTTACTTCCTAAGCTACTTCACACTATATATATGAGCATCCATCTATACATCCAGGATGGACACTCACGCATGCATGCTAGCTAGCAATATGGCTAGCTAGCACACACACGCATAAGCACATGCATGCCCACGGGCAGACACCCATTCGGCCAGGAGCAACGGCCACCATGCCACATGCATATACGAGATCAGATGCACATAACATTGATCTTAGATACAACACCAGGAGCACTTTGTACTGCCAGATGTACACCCCACATATATACTCGGACATGCAGGAGTAGGGGTCTTATCTCTCCGAAGAGCCCCGAACCTGGGTAAACTACCGCGTGCTATTCGCATACCCGTCCCTGGATGTTCCGGCTGCAGTCTTGGCCTCACACGAAGCCACTTCGTGGCATCTGTCGTCTTGCAACCCTCCGTGAGAAAAACATGACAATGTGTGTGCTTAGTTGCATTAGTTTTTTGTCTGTTCAGTCTGCCGTTATTTCAGTAGTGCTCGATGTTATTGTTATGTGCCATGCATGCTTGTGTTTCATAAAATAAGTTGACATGCTAGTTTAATGTTGTTATTGATAATAACATGCCTCTGTTTAGTTTCCTGTTAGTAGTATCGATGTTATGATAACTCTGTTGCACTGCTAAGACTGCTACTACTTGGTATTGCCATGTTTCGCATGCTACCATTGTTCAATTGAAAGGCTTGATGTTTTGTTACTGCGTCAGTATGTTGCATGTTGCATTCAGGTTAATTATGATCACATTAATGATGGAGAAGTTAATAATATGACTTAATAACAAACCTCCTCCATCATCATTGGGATGTCATAGTGCCACCAAATCGAGATTTTTCCAGTGCAGCCACATTTGCCTTGGTATGGGAAGGCCCTAACTGATTTATTGTCATGCCTCTCGTCGGTGCCTCCAACATAGGGAAGGTTATCGGCGCGTGCTACCTTGATCAGGTAGGCAGATATGAACCTTGTGAGCCCGAGTTGTTTTGCGCACTTTGTCCTCGTTTGGGACCGTTTTTGCCATGACGGTGTCCGTTTAGCCTTTGGTAGGCGTGGGCCACCCAGGACCGAACCCCAAGGGGTTGTTGCTCGGAGTGGCTGGGAGAGTGTCATGACAGTAGGTCGGTTTAGTCGGAACGCCGTTGGTCCACCCGAATTGGAGTACGAGGCCATGGGTTATGTGGTGTGGGTACAGTGCGCTACCTCTCCAGAGTGTATACAGTCTATCGATAGCCGCATCCTCGGTCATGGCACAAGTTCGTAGTAGGTCACACTATCAGGTCTCGGTCGAAATGGAGGGTAAACCTAAAATAACTAAGTTGATAAATATTGTGTAACAAATAAGGTGATGACTTGGACTTTGAGACAGTCGTGAGTAATCACGATAATTAGTTGGTATGATCATGAGACAAGGTCTCGGTGAGTGTTGAACCAAGTATGGTTCCGTTCGTGATCCGCAAATGATCATCGCTTGGTTGCGAGACAACCCATTGGTAAGAGAGTCCGAGGGACTCAGTGCACTAGTTTGTTTGCATTGCATGAGTTGTAAGTTGGTTATTTGCATTGATAGAACCATGGTAGAACAGGAGATGATTGCATAAAGTTAGCATGTTATGTTTGCAATGGATATGACTGGTAGTTTACTTTCAGTATAGTTTTCATGCTGCCATGCCATGTCTTGATTGAACTTATGCCATGCTTTGAGACGCTATGCTTTGTTTTTCCATTGCCATGTTAGGAGTAAGTTTGATCTGTCAATGCCATGCTAGTATATGCCATGATGTTGTTCATGCTTGTTTTGATCCAGACCTCTAGTTAGTATCATGCCATGCGTAGCAATTGTGTTGAATTAGATTGTTACATATGCTTGTTTCTTGCTTTGTCATCTGTCTGCTTGGATGCGATGTATTTGGTTGTCTTGCAGTAAATTCGATATACCGACCTGGCATGTCATGCCAGTTTTGTAGGTCGTGCGCAACATGTTCGCTTGTTCCGTCTTGCTAGGTCGTAATCTTGCCAGTCCTGTGAGTTGTGGAGCCCAGCCCTAGTTGTTATGTTGCCAAACCAAGACTTCCGCAGCCGTTTAAATAGACTCCCGCTGCCATTTATATAGGCTTAGGGATATGCTAGATAATTGTATTCATCAATGATGTAATCTTACACACATGTATTTGATGAATATTGTTGTACCTGGAATGCTGTATCATGGACTTGTCATGCGTCAGGTGTTATCCTGGGCTGACGTGCGAAGGACCCCTACTCCATGCGGATCGGGGTGCCACAACCTGCAACTGGTGTTGTAGTATCTATGAGCCACGAGGACTCAACAATCCCATTACCATGGGTATCTAGACTAGCAAAGCTTAATGGGTATGGAAAGGATAAGTGGTGAGGTTGCAGCAACGGCTAAGCATTTGTATGGTGGCTCACTTATGATTCCAGAGAAGGTGAGAAGCTATGCAAACAGTCGCAAACTAGTAATGATCACTAAGTGATCCTGAACTACCTACGTCAAACATAACCCCACCGTGTTCTCTTCTCGAAATGAAAAGAGACGATCACGGTTACTCACGCGGCCGATGTATTTTATTTCGGGTTTAGTGCCAAGTTCTCTACAACCGGATATTTACAAATTCCAACCTGCCACATAACCGTGGGCACGGGTTTTGAAAGATCATAACCCTGCAGGGGTGTCCCAACATAGCCCATCACAAGCTCTCACGATCAGCGGAGGTACAACTCCAAATTGGGAAGGCCCGAGTGTTCTCAGAATCCCATGCTCAAGATATTTCGACAATAGTAAAACTAAGCCAGCAAGACCTACCGACGTGCCGACAACCTGATAAGAGCCGCATGTATCTCGTCTCAAGCCACGATCAGATGAGCAGTACGTACAACAACCGAAGACCCTAGTAACAGGGTAGCACCGCAAGTCGCTCTAGTTTGGACCAACACTCGTGAGGAGCACTGTCCGGGGGTTGATTAAGAATCCACGGGTTCCGGAAAGTCCCTATACAAGTTTTTAGTTATTAGGCAAATGGAAAACCAAGGTTGGGCCTTGCTGCAAAAGCTTTAAATGAAGCGAATTATCAAGGGAAGCCCATAAACCCCAACTGTGTTAGGAATGCAAAATCAAGGAACATAACACCGGTTTATCGGTTCTTAAGTCGACATGAGTGGAACAAAACGCCGAGCAAAAGGCCAAGCCTTCCACCATTGCCAAGTATATATGTGCATTAATCTAACGTAAGAGATATTGTGATATTCCAAGATATCCATGTTCCAACATGGAGCAAACTTCATCTTCACCTACAACTAACAATGCTATAAGCGGGGCCGAGCGAGCGGTAACATAGCCAAATAACGGTTTGGTGGGTTGGTGAAAAAGGTTAGAGGTTGTTCATGTCATATGGGAGGCTTGATAAACAAGTGGTAGGAAGTGCGACATAGCGCTAGCATCGAGACAACTAGCATAGCAAAGATAGTAGTGAGATCCAAGGTGACGGTCATCTTGCCTGAAATCCCGTTAGGAAGAAGACCGAGTCCATGAAGTAGACGAAGCCGCGTAGATGAACCAAGCATAGTCGAACAAATCCTCACGATCGCAACGAAACAGGAACTACCGAGAAGAAGCACAACCAAAAAGAAGCAAACAACATGGTAAACACACAAGCATAACCATTGCATGATGCTCAACCAAGTATGATGCATGAAAATATTAAATAGGCATGGCATGGCAAAGTGCAACAAACAATACTACAAATTAAGTGGAGCTCAGTATGCAACAAGATGCATATTGACGAAACACCACATTCAATTATTTAGTTCGCTCTCGTTTATGAACCCAGCAAGTTTAAATGTTCTTAACAGGGCAAGATGTGCAACACAATTAAACTACACTACCTAAGCAATTTAAATGTGGCTGGAAAGAACACACAACAATTCTGGAAAATCCCATACGCATATTACGAATTTGTTACTGTTCTGCCCTATACCTAATTTTTAATATTGTTAAACAACAAGATAAAGTGCACCAAGTTAATATATGTATTTTTCTACCCCATTTACATATAAAGTATATTTAATTCGGAGCTACAATTATGTAGTTATGAAATAAACCATTTAAACATGGCAAATATGCAAAATTAAAGCAAACACCAATTTTCAACAATTTAACATGGATGAAATGTGTGTATTGTGAAGCTACACAGAATTCTAAGCATTTTACATATATAACATGTTTCATTTAGGTGCATGGATATATAGTTATTTGGCAAATCAAAATGATGGCATTTTATGTGAATATGCAAAAAAAAGAGGAAAACAATAAGGGACACGGCTAGGGGAAGCCACTATCTATGAAGAGAGGGCCTGGGGTGCTGAGGTGGCAGGAGTGTGGCTGTGGAGGGATGTATGTGGACAGAGAGGATGATAAGTGGGACCTAGATGTCATAGGAACAAAGGCAAAGTTACTGGAGGAAAAATTAAAAGAAAAACCGGCCAACATGGGTGGCTCGAGCACGAGCTCAAGCTCGTCTCAGGCATGCCGAGGTGACTGCTAAGTGCGCGAGTGCGTACAAGCGGAGCGTGATCGAGGAGGCTGGGGATCAGTGGCGGGGTGCGTGCAAAGGAGGGGAGTACACTGCAAGATGGACGCGTGCATGCGGGGCTTATGCGGGTGTTGTTGGCATGCGTGTGCTCGGGCATGAGCAGCATCTCAACTCGGTGTGGTGAGGTACGGTGAGCAAGAAGCTAGGCAGGCCCTGCTGCTTGCGTGCGAGCTGCGGGGGAGGCTGTGCGTGTGTGGGTGCTGCACGTGCGGCGTGGTGCGGACGAAAGTGGTGTGCAGCGAGGTGCAAGAGCTCGAGCGCGAGGTCATGACCTTGGCGGCCAAAACCTGAGACGCGCAAAATGATGGCTATGCAGGTAACCGAGGTCAGAGAGGGAGATGGATGATCGGAGGTTCGCCATGGGGGTGTTGCTAGAGTCGTACGAGGTCGAGGCTGACTGGACACGGCGGGGGAAGGCGCTGACTGATGGTGCGGGTTTGGCTGGAGGAAGAAGACGACAAAGAGGATGTCGTGGAAGGAGCTCGGGAGACCGTGTGGACACGTGTGTAGGCAAGGAAGACGGCGGTCGACACGTTGGTGCTCCTAGCTGAAGAAGTCGGACGGAGACGGGCGGATCAACCTGAGCTCGGGCTCAAGCTCAGCTCGACCATGGCGACGGCTTGGCATGGGGAGGCTTACCTGGGTGGCGGCAAGGGCATGAGAGGAGGTAATAGAAAGAGGAGTTCTAGGGCAAGGCACATGACGTGCTAAATAGGGCTCTCGGGCAGTCTCCGACCGTGAAACCACCGAGGATGTCAACGTGGAGGCTCTCGATGTGCGCCGTATAGTAGGAGGACGAAGCTCCTATGGAGATGGGCTAGCTGTGCATTGTGGGATGCAATGAACAGGTAAGATAGGTGGGCTGTGCTGGGCTTCTCTCTCTCCCTCAAATTTCCCTTCTCACATTTTCTTCATACAGAAATTTGCAGGGAAAGAAAGAAAGGGTTAGACAAGGAATTCGACAGAGACAAAAATATATTTGGAGTCCTGGAAATATGCACAATTTGAATAAACTGGCTTGGATGTTTTTAAGGATAAAAATAATTCAAGTTCAAATTAAATTCAAACTTGAGCCATTTTTGAACCCAACCAAAACAAGTTCAACGGAGCTGAAATTCTATAGAGAGGTTGAAGGCATGGTTGAGAATTTATAGGAAAAGAGTGAACATTATTTAGGACAGAAAAAATGACACTTGCATCAATGGGTGAAATTGAAGAAAGGAAGAAGTGAAATGGTTTGCACTTGGAGAAGGGACATGAAGAAAAGATGAAGAATCAAACAACGATAGGAGGAGGTAAACAAGATGGAGAGCACAACCAACACATCAACATGAAGAATGCAACCGACATGGCGATCATGATGCAATAAACGACTAGAGGCAGATGAAAAGATATAACATATAACAAAGTGAGATGACCATGGAAACAATAAGGATGGTGCAATGCAATATAAGCAATGATGAACTAGATGCAAGAAGCAAAATATGACAATGGCACTCATCATGATCAAGGCATAAGCATATAGGAATGAAATATGCAAAACAATTATGATGATGCAACGAACACGATAAACACACGACAACAACTAAAATAAGTGGAAGGCATCTAGAGCATCGGTCTCGAGGTGTCACAACACTCCCCAACTAACAAGAGATCTCGTCCTGAGAACTTAGGAACGAGATGGAAGAGGAAAAGGAAAATCAAAGTTATTCTTGGAGAAAAGAGTGAAACCAAAGAATTTTGAGAGGTTGTACATGTTGAAAGAAAGAACACAACAGAGATGAATGAGATTGGGAAGCCCCATTACAAAAGAGGAACATGAAACATTACGAGAATCTTGTGGTTGAAAGACATGAACAAAAGCTGAAGGAACAAGAATGAATTTGAAACCATTCCGGCTATAAAGAGATAGACGGAATTCAAATGAAGGAATTTGGTTAGCACTCCGGCTAAAAATGGAAGGAATAGAACAAGAACTTGACAAGATGTAACGATACATGACGAGATGAACAAGACATTGCCTTCGGAAGAATTGAAAGAATGAAATGAAAAGAATGGAGAAGAAGATGACAACTTCTACCACAAATGGATTGGAAAAATCATCCTTATAAAGAAGGATTGAAGAAAGTTGCTGAGAAAATCAACAACAAAAGAATGAGCTTGTTGTGGACTTATGGAAATCATCCCAAAACTTGAGGTGAAATTATGCCACAACCAAATGATTGAATATTTGGAAAGAACGACGAATTGTAAAACTCCACTTCAAAAGAATACGAAGAATTATTTGCATCTCGAGGTGCAAGAAAAATAAATACTTGAGCTTCTCCCCAATAATTTTGATGAACACTTGAAGAATGAATTAAATCGTGAAGAACCACCATGAAGAACTGCGGTAACAAAAGGATGATGAGATAGAATGTTGGATGAAAATAATAAGATTAAAGCCTTGCGATGATTTAGACGGGGATTCCGATGAGATAGATAGCTTGGAACTCCGGAGAAAGAAAAGATGAAAACACTTTGGACTAGAATTTATTCATCATGAACAAATTCCGAAGGAAGGGATAAATCAACTTGATTAGAGAAGAATAAGATTTATGTTATACTTATCCTCCACCAATTAGATTGATGAGAAGCAACGGATTATCATACTACTTATTCGCGTTGAAATTGATTAAAGAGGGATACAATGCCAAACTTGAGAAAGTATTCATGAACCATCGGTAGGATTGGAAAGAACGAATGAATTGATATGATGAGAAAGGAAAAATGATTCTTGAACAAAACACCATAGGAATTGAAACCGAATGATGAAAGAGAACAAGCCACCGGGAAGAACTGAAATTGAATGAAGAAAAGAGAATGAATTGCCGAGAAGAATTATAAAATGATTAGAGAACTTGAGGGAATTTAGATACAAGAGAACGAAGAGATCGCGAACTGATTAATGAATACTTGGAAGAAACACCGAAAGAATATGGAGACGAACGAAGAGGCATCAATTAAGAATAGTTGGAGGACAAAGTTGAAAACTGAGAACGAAGAAATCTTCTAAAATGATGGCCTTCGGAGGATCACAATGGTAAGAATTCATACAATGCTTTGGATGGGTAATAAAAGATTTGGAGGAAAAGTCTTCTTTGGTCTACAAATGTTGAGAATGACGATGAGGAACAACACCAAAATTGTTGAGATACTCTGGGAAAATTGAAAAGAGGGGATGTTGAACCAAACATGAAAACGAATTTGAAAGTGATCTTGGAGAAGGCATGCGACTGGTGGAATCCATTCTTACGTCACACTTTGAAAAGAATTGGAAAATTGCTCCCGAAAATTAGAGAGTCAGGTAAGATCATGGGAAAAGACATGTGGGTTAGGGCCCTCTGAAGAAAAACCACCGTTGGGAAGGATTACAAAGGAGATGATCCACCAGAATGATTGAATGACTCGACTTAGGTAACAACCACGAATTAATTGGAACACAAACACGAATGTTCTAAGATGACTTCATAACTCCATAATAATTAAGTGGCGAGAGGCGAACGAGCAAGGGGGAAACATTTGAGCCGATGGAAAGAATATGATCAACACCGAATACTTGAATTGAATTCACCAGAAAAAATAGATGAAGAATGATGAACTAGACGAGAATTCACCAGTTGAAATCATTGAGGAAAGAAGACTTCACACGAGTAGGATGGATACTCGGTTAAGGACTCCGGCTCCAAGGAGAAAAAGGGTGGGTGGGTGGGAAAAACAAAGGCAAGTTTGGATGACATTGTCTGTGATGGCCTGGCTTATTAGGGATTATAGACTACTCATATCAATAAGGAATTCCTTCTTTTCCGGGAGCCCATTCGGATAGAACTCCAAAGTTAAGCGTGCTCAGCTTGGAGTAGTTTCCGGATGGGTGACCGACCGGGAAGTTGCTCCCGAGTGCGCACGAGTGAGGACAAAGTGCGCAGAAAAGACTAGTATTGATATGTGAGGCCAGTCTAGATCCCGCCAGGAGTAATGACCACCGGCGGGTGTGTCCGGGGCGTTACAAGTTGGTATCAGAGCAGACCCTCGCGGTTACACGGATGTTTGCGGACAGTTTGCAGTCATGTTGTGCATGACGTTTGTGACCCGTTGTGGCACACGACATGGCACATGTGTTGTCCTGGAAGCACAGACGGTTGTGCCAAGAGGGAACGTTCCTGTGGCCCGACGAGGACGTCGGTTCCTCTGAGTGAGGGTGTATGTGATGGCCTGGCTTATTAGGGATTATATACTACTCATATCAATAAGGAATTCCTTCTTTTCTAGGAGCCCATTCGGATAGAACTCCAAAGTTAAGCGTGCTCAGCTTGGAGTAGTTTCCGGATGGGTGACCGACCGGGAAGTTGCTCCCGGGTGCGCACGAGTGAGGACAAAGTGCACAGAAAAGACTAGTATTGATATGTGAGGCCAGTCTAGATCCCGCCAGGAGTAACGACCATCGGAGGGTGTGTCCGGGGCGTTACATTGTCTTCTCGTACGAGAAAGAACTGAGGATTGCTCTTGCAAAAGACAAAGAGGATCGAATGAACTCGAAGAGAAGTGCGCCGGATGAAAAGAGCTGATATCGCATCGAAAAAAATAACCGCGTGATCCTAAAAAAAATTGAAGGGAAGAGGAGTTATTCAAAACAGCTACGTCAAGATTCCTCACAAGAGGGACGAAGGGGCTGAGCAGTAAAAAGAATTCCTACTCTCCGATATAACTAGACTCCAAAATAGTTTTCCTCTAGACTCGACAACGGCTAAACTACAATCAATCAAGGGGGCTCCTATGGTCGGTCGAGGCTCTGATACCAACTTGTCACCCCCAAGATGCGATTCTATCCCGATCATGTGATAACTTCGTGATTGGGGCACAAACGCATTTTGGGCGCTTAGCAAGATGGATATCATTACATCGTACCATTACATAAATAGATGGGATACAACAATAGGAAACAATTGCCACATGAATACAACAACATCATACACAAGACATCCGGCTACGGACGAAAACACATGAAAAGCACAACGACATCCATCCTGCTATCGCAGGTTGCCGACCAGGAACCTATACCAAGATCAATGAAGAAGAAGAAAGAACTCCAACACAAGTAAACATCGCTCTCATGTCAAGTCATCGGAAACATGTACCTGCAACTGGTGTTGTAGTATTTGTGATCCACAAGGACTCAACAATCCCATTACCATGGGTATCAAGACTAGCAAAGCTTAATGGGTATGGAAAGGATAAGTGGTCAGGTTGCAGCAGCGGCTAAGCATTTGTTGGTGGCTAACTTACGATTCCAGAGAAGATAAGAAGCTACGCAAACGGTCGCAAATTAGTAATGATCACTAAGTGATCCTGAACTACCTACGAGTCAACATAACCCCACCGTGGTGTTTCTCAAAAAGAAAAGAGACGATCACGGTTATTCACGCGGTTGGTATATTTTATTTCGGGTTTAGTGTCTAGTTCTCTACAACCAGATATTGACAAATTCCAATCTGCCACATAACCGTGGGCATGACTTTCGAAAGATCATAACCCTGCACGGGTGTCCCAACTTAGCCCATCACAAGCTCTCACAATCAACGGATGTACAATTCCAAATTGGGAAGGCCCGAGTGTTCTCACAATCCCATGCTCAAAATATTTCGACAATAGTAAAACTAAACCAGCAAGACCTCCCGACGTGCCGACATCCTGATAAGAGCCGTGCGTATCTCGTCTCAGGCCATGGTCGGATGAGCAGTACGTACAGCAAAAGAAGACCCCAGTAACTGGATGGCACCGCAAGTGGCTCTAGTTTGGACCAACACTCATGAGGAGCACTAGCCCGGGGGTTGATTAAGAATCCACGGGGTCCGGAAAGTCCCTATACAAGTTTTTAGGTATTAGGCAAATGGAAAACCAAGGTTGGGCCTTGCTGGATAAGATTTGAACAAAGCGAATTATTGAGGGAGGCCCATAAACCCCAACTGCGTTAGGAACACAAAATCAAGGAACATAACACCGGTTTATCGGTTCTTAAGGCAGCATGAGTGGAACAAAATACCGAGCAAAAGGCCAAGCCTTCCACCCATTGCCAAGTATATATGTGCATTAATCTAACATAATAGATATTGTGATATTCCAAGATATCCATGTTCCAGCATGGAGCAAACTTCATCTTCACCTGCAACTAACAACGCTATAAGAGGGGCTGAGCGAGCGGTAACATAGCCAAACAATAGTTTGCTGGGTTGGTGAAAAAGGTTAGAGGTTGTTTCATGTCATATGGGAGGCTTGATAAACAAGTGGTAGGAAGAGCGACATAGCGATAGCATCGAGACAACTAGCATAGCAAAGATAGTAGTGGGATCCAAGGTGACGGTCATCTTGCCTGAAATCCCTCTAGGAAGAAGACCGAGTCCATAAAGTAGACGAAGCCGCGTAGACGAAGCAAGTGTAGTCGAACGAATCCTCGCGGTAGCAACGAAACAGGAACTACCTAGAAGAAGCACAATCAGAAAGAAGCAAACAACATGGTAAACACACAAGCATAAACATAGCATGATGCTCAACCAAGTATGATGCATGACAAATATTAAATAGGCATGGCATGGCAAAGTCCAACAAACAATACTACAAATTAAGTGGAGCTCAATATGCAACTAGTTGCATATTGACGAAACACCACATTCAATTATTTAGTTCGTTCTAGTTTATGAACCCATCAAGTTTAAATGTTCTTAGCATGGAAAGAGGTGCAACACAATTAAACTACTACCTAAGCAATTTAAATGGGGCCGGAAACAACAAACAACAATTCCGGAAAATCCCCTACACATATTACGAATTTGGTACTGTTCTGCCATATACATAATTTTTAAAGTTGTTAAACAGCAAGATAAAGTGCACCAAGTTAATCTATGCATTTTTCTACCCCGTTTACATATGCAGTTTATTTAATTCGGAGCTACGGTTATTTAGTTATAAAATGATCCATTTAAACATGGCAATTATGCAAAATTAAAGCAAACAACAATTTTAAACAATTTAACATGGATGAAAGTCACATATTGTGAAACTACACAAAATTCTAAGCATTTTACATATATAACATGTTTCATTTGGATGCATGGATATATAGTTATTTGGCAATTCAAAATGATGGAATTTTATGTGAATATCCAAAACAAGAAGAAAACAATAAGGGACACGGGCAGGGGCATCCACTATCAATGACGAGAGGGCCAGGGGTGTTGAGGTGGCAGGAGTGTCGCTATGGAGGGGTGTATTGATGTCGCTTAAAGCTACGTCGGTATTTCCCCAAAGAGGAAGGGGTGATGCAGCATAACAGCGGTATGTATTTCCCTCAGATGTGAAACCAAGGTTATCGAACCAGTAGGAGAACCAAGCAACATAACGTAAACAACACGTACAGACAAATAACAACTTCTCGCAACCCGACATGTTAAAGGGGTTGTCAATCCCTTTCGGGTTACAGCGTCTCAAGATAGGCAAAACGGACGTGAGAAATTTGTAGTAGATTGATAGATCGAACGCCAAATAAAATAAATAAGAATAAATTGCAGCAAGGTATTTTAGTATTTTTGGTTTAGTAGATCTGAAAATAAATGCAAGGAAAAAGTAGATCACAAAGGCAAATATATGAGAAAGAAGACCCGGGGACCGTAGGTTTCACTAGTGGCTTCTCTCGAGAAAATAACCAAACGGTGGGTAACAAATTACTGTTGGGCAATTTATAGAACCTCAAATAATTATGGCGATATCCGGGCAATGATCATTACATAGGCATCACGTCCAAGATTAGTAGACCGACTCCTGCCTGCATCTACTACTATTACTCCACACATCAAACGCTATCCAGCATGCATCTAGTGTATTAAGTTCATGGAAAAATGGAGTAATGCATTAAGAACGATTACATGATGTAGACAAGATCCGTTTATCAATGGTGTTAGATATGGATCTCGCCGTTTTATAATCAGCAGCAACGATACATATGTGTCGTTTCCCTTTCTGTCACTGGGATCAAGCAATGTAAGATCAAACCCACTACCGGGCACCTCTTCCCATTGCAAGATAAATAGATCAAGTTGGCCAAACAAAACCCAAATATCAGAGAAGAAATGCGAGGCTATAAGAGATCATGCATATAAGAGATCAAAGAAACTCAAATAACTTTCATGGATATAAAAAGATAGATCTGATCATAAACTCAAAGTTCATCAGATCCCAACAAACACACCGCAAAAAGAGTTACATCATATGGATCTCCAATAGACCATTGTATTGAGAATCAAGAGAGAGAGAGAGAGAGAGAGAGAGAGAGAGAGAGAGAGAGAGAGAGAGAGAGAGATAGGAAGCCATCTAGCTACTGACCACGGACCCGTAGGTCTACAAGGAACTACTCACGCATCTTCGGAGAGGCACCAATGGAAGTGGTGAACCCCGACGCGATGGTGTCTAGATTGGATCTGCTGGTTCTGGACTCTGCGGCGGCTGGATGAATATTTCGTCGACTCCCCTAGTGTTTCTGGAATATTGTGGTATTTATAGACCAAAGAGGCGGTGCGAGAGGCCACCAAGGTGGGCACAACCCACCTGGGCGTGCCCTGGTGGGTTGTGCCCCCCCTCAGGGAACCCCCCAGGTGCTGCCTTGGCCCATCAGGTGTCTTCTGGCCCATAAAAATTCTCCAAAAAGTTTCAAGGTGTTTGGGCTCCGTTTGATATTGATTTCCTGCGATGTAAAAAACATGCAGAAAACAGCAACTGGCACTTGGCACTATGTCAATAGGTTAGTACCAAAAATGACTATAAAATGATTGTAAAACATCCAATAATGATAATATAACAACAAGGAACAATAAAAAATTATAGATACGTTGGAGACGTATCAGCATCCCCAAACTTAACTCCTGCTCGTCCTCGCGTAGGTAAGTGATAAAAACATATTTTTTTATGTGGAATGTTGCCTATCATGTCATATCATATTCTTTTCTTTGTAGCATGGACATTTGGACTTTTACATGGTTCAAAGCAATAGTCTAGTTTTGACATAATAATTTAGATACTCAAGCATATCAACAAGCAACCATGTCTTTCAAAATATCAATGCTAAAATAAGTTATCGCTAGCCCATTATGCTCAACCATTGATCCATTCATGAAACACATTCGTATATTAGTTACACCCAATGCTCAAGTACGATCATAGTGTTTCCTACTTGGTGCTTGTAAGAGAAGATGGAGACTCAAATTCAAAAATAAAAATTGCATAAGTAAAAGAAAGGCCCATAGCTGAGGGAAGTAGGGATTTGTAGAGGTGCCAGAGCTCAAAGCTTAAATTGAGAGATAATTTTTTTGGGAGGTATACTTTTCCGACCAACGAGAATGACTTGAGGTTCCCAACACTTTCGATGCTACATATATCATAGGCGGTTCCCAAACAGAAAATAAAGTTTATTCCTTTTCCACCAAACTTTCAGAAGCCATGGCTAGCCGAATCCATGGTTGCCTTCCATACCAACACTTTCCAAGGAATTTATTATTTGACAGCATAAAGTAAATTTGTTTTCATTTCGGGACTGGGCATCCCTAATACCTTTGCCTTACTCTCGTGCAATGACAAGTGAATAAAAACTCATCGTGAGAATAACACATGCAGCATGGAAAATATTGGCCACCTCCCACCGCCTCGCGAGCGGTACAGGCACACAAAAGGGAAATTTATTTTGAAAATTAGCGATGGCACATACTAATTATCTTAGAACGGCAAGGAAATACTGCACATAGGTAGGTATGGTGGACTCATGTGGCAAAACCGGGATAAAGGATTTTGGATGCACAAGTAGAGATCATACTTAGTGCAAAGTGAAGGCTAGAAAAAGACTGGGAAGCGACCAACCATGAAACAAATAATATCATAAGCGAACACTGAGCATAAATAACACCGAATAATCCACCACAAGTAGGATATAATTTCATTGCATAATTATTGACTTTTGTGCTTGCATAGGGAATCATAAACTTTAACACTAATATTTTTACTAAAGCACAATTACTCATCAACATAACTGACATATCACATCATCATGTCTCAAAACTATTACTCCCTCTGTTCACTTTTATAAGGCTTTGTAGATGTTTCAGACACTATGCAAAACAGCTAAATTTCACTTGTCTGAAACGACTTATAAAAGCGAACGGAGGGAGTACAAGGAATCAAGTTTATTTTATCCAATGATCTTCATGAAAGTTTTTATTATATCCTTCTTGGGTATATATCACTTTGGGACTAATTTTCATGTGTTGCTTTTGATAAGCTCAAACAAATATAAGTGAAGATCATGAGCATACTTTTTCTTTCTTCCTTTCTCTCAAAATAATATAAGTGAAGCAAGAGAGAATTTCGTTAAAATTTTACTAACTCTCAAATAAATCTAAATTAAGCAAGAGAGTATTTCTTCAAAAATACTAAGCACACCATGCTCAAAAAGATATAAGTGAAGCACTAGAGCAAATCCTAGCTCATAAAGAATTTAAGTGAAGCATAGAGAGCTATTCTAACAAGTCATGGTAGAATTTTGGCTCTCTCAAAATGGTGTGTATAGCAAGGATTGATGACTTAAAAAGCAAAATGAAACAAGCAAAGAATCATATCATACAAGACGCTCCAAACAAAATACATATCATGTGATGAATAAAAATATAGTCTTGAGTAAAATACCGATAGTTGTTGGAAGAAAGCGGGGATGCCACTCGGGGGCATCCCCAAGCTTAGTTGGTTGCTCATTTTTGGATAATAGCTTGAGATGCTGGGTTATCCCCAAGCTTAGGCTCTTCCATCCTTCCATCATCCATCGTAAGATAACCAAAAATTTGAAAACTTCAATCACACAAAACTTCAACAAAACCTTTGTGAGATCCGTTAGTATAAGAAAGCAAACCACTACTATAAGTACCGTGTCAAACCAATTCATATTTTGTTTTTGTATTATATCTAGCATATTCCAACTTTTCTATGGAAAATACTCATCAAAGAGAACCATAGAGCCATCAAAATAAGCACACAACACAAAGAAAATAGAATCTTTCAAAAATAGATCAGTCTGTAGTTATCTGGAAGTTTCGAATACTTCTGGAACTCTAAAAATCTTGAAACAAATAGGGCCACGTGGAAAATTTGTATATTAATCTTCTACAAAAAGAATGAACTAAATAGCAATTTTCTGCTAAAAATCAGAATTTTTCTCATGAGCGCAAAAGTTTCTGTTTTTTCAGCAAGATTAAATCTACTAACACCCACCGTGTTCCTAAGGCTTTGCTTGGCGCAAACCTTTATTCAAAACACAAAAACACATTTCAATAGCGATATTAAAGGTTTTTTTACAAAAATAAAAAATAAAAAGCAAAAATATATTTTATTCATTGGGT
Source organism: Secale cereale (assembly GCA_902687465.1). Lineage (NCBI taxonomy): Eukaryota > Viridiplantae > Streptophyta > Magnoliopsida > Poales > Poaceae > Secale > Secale cereale. The sequence continues at coordinate 248,634,557 of LR738709.1, read as the reverse complement.
TGCCTCCCAACAAGCTCTTTCTTTACAGCCATTAAGACATGCTTAAAATTTCAATGATGCTCACATGAAAGACAATAATTGAAGAACAAAAAGAGCATCATAAAACATGTGACAAACACATTTAAGTATAACATACTTGCTATGCATAGGCATTTTGTAGGCAACCAAATTATCAAGACAAGAAATATCTAGCATATGCAAGGGAGAAGAATAAAACTTTGAAAATTTAAGCATCAAGAGAGGTAATCTAGTAACACGAAGATTTCTAGAACCACATTTTCCTCTTTCATAATAATTGTATGTAAGATCATACTAAAACTCAACAATATAACCTTCACATAATTTTTTTTTCTTCATGATCCACATGCATAAAAGTCTTATAATAATCCAAGATAGTGGGATTAACATCAACTGAAGTCATGACCTCTCCAAACCCACTTTAAATATTATTACAAATATTATTATCAATATCATAATAATCATGAGGCTTAAATAAATTTTCAAGATCACAAGAAGAATCACCCCAATCATGATCATTGCAATAAGTAGAGGACATATCAAAATTAGCATCCCCATGCTTGGGGCTTTGCATATTACTAGCATAATTGACATTAATAGAATTTATTATAACACCATTGCAATCATGCTTTTCATACAAGGGGCTATCATGAATCACCTCAAAAATTTCTTATTTTCTCACTTCATCACAATTATCAGGTTCATGAATCTCAAGCAAAACTTCATAAAGATAATCTAGTGCGCTCAATTCACTAGCAATTGGTTCAACATAATTGGATCTTTTAAAAAGATTGGCAATTGGATCAGGATCCATAAACGCTTTCCTTACGATTTCCAATAAAATACCCAATTATACAAAACAACCAAGTAAATTAACCAAGTAAGACATAAGGGAAAACGAAAACAGATTTGACGAGAAAACAACAAACGAAAATGGGGGCAAATAAAGGCAAATTTTTGTGAAGTGGGGGAGATGGAAACGAGAGGCAAATGGAAACTAATGTAAATTGCGAGGAGATGAGATTTGTGATTAGGAACTTGGTATATGTTGAAGGTGCTCCCCAGCAACGGCGCCAGAATTCCTTTTGATGTCAGTTAAACCAATGTCGGTATTTCCCCAAAGAGGAAGGGATGATGCAGCACAACGGCGGTAGGTATATCCCTCAGATGTGAAACCAAGGTTATCGAACTAGTAGGAGAACCAAGAAACACAACATAAACAACAGCTGCACACAAATAAGAACTTGTCGCAACCCAACGTGTCAAAGGGGTTGTCAATCGCTTTCGAGGTACGGCGCCTCAAGATAGGCAAAACAGACGTGAGAAATTTGTAGTAGATTGATAGATCGAACGCCAAATAAAATAAATAAGAATAAATTGCAGCAAGGTATTTTTGTATTTTTGGTTTAGTAGATCTGAAAATAAAATCAAGGAAAAAGTAGATCGCAAAGGCAAATATATGAGAAAGAAGACCCGGGGGCCGTAGGTTTCACTAGTGGCTTCTCTTGAGAAAAATAGCAAACGGTGGGTAAACAAATTACTATTGGGCAATTGATAGAACCTCAAATAATTATGGCGATATCCAGGAAGTGATCATTACATAGGCATCACATCCAAGATTAGTAGACCGACTCCTGCCTGGATCTACTACTATTACTCCACACATCGAACGCTATCCAGCATGCATCTAGTGTATTAAGTTCATGGAAAAATGGAGTAATGCATTAAGAACGATGACATGATGTAGACAAGATCCGTTTATCAATGGCGTTGGGAATGGATCTCATCGTTTTATCCTTAGTAGCAATGATGCATACGTGTCGGTTCCCTTTCTGTCACTGGGATCAAGCACCATAAGATTAAACCCACTACCGGGCACCTCTTCCCATTGCAAGATATATAGATCAAGTTGGCCAAACAAAACCCAAATATCAGAGAATAAATATGAGGCTATAAGAGATCATGCAAAGAAGAGATCAAAGAAACTCAAATAACTTTCATGGATATAAAAAGATAGATCTGATGAAAACTCAAAGTTCATCGGATCCCAACAAACACAACGCAAAAAGAGCTACATCATATGGATCTCCAAGAGACCATTGTATTGAGGATCAAAAGATATAGATGAAGCCATCTAGCTACTAACTATGAGCCCGTAGGTCTACAAGGAGCTATTCATGCATCATCGGAGAGGCACCAATGGAAGTGGTGAACCCCTCTGTGATGGTGTCTAGATTGGATCTGGTGGTTCTGGACTCTGCGGCGGCTGGATGAATATTTCGTCGACTCCCCTAGGGTTTTTGGAATATTGTGATATTTATAGAGCAAAGAGGCGGTGCGAGAGGCCACCGAGGTGGGCACAACCCACCTGGACGCGCCAGGGGGGCCTGGCGCGCCCTAGTGGGTTGTGCCCCCCTCGGGGCACCCCCCAGGTGCTGCCTTGGCCCATCAGGTGTCTTCTGTCCCATAAAAATTCTCCAAAAAGTTTCGCGGTGTTTGGGCTCCGTTTGATATTGATTTCCTGCGATGTAAAAAGCATGCAGAAAATAGCAATGGCACTTGGCACTGTGTCAATAGGTTAGTACCAAAAATGATATAAAATGACTATAAAATGATTGTAAAACATCCAAGAATGATAATATAACAACATGGAACAATAAAAAATTATAGATATGTTGGGGACGTATCATGTATGTGGACAGAGAGGATGACAAGTGGGACTTGGATGTCATAGGCACAAAGGCAAAGTTACTAGAGGCAAAATTAAAAGAAAATCCGGCCAACATGGGTTTCAAACCCAGGATCTCTTGGGTTGAGGAGCAAGGCGCTAGCCACTGCGCTGCTGCTATCTTTGTGTAACAGATGGAAAGCCATCTCTACTTATACAGCTCCTGAAAGGCTCGAGCTTGGAATAATGGTTGCACATGGATAAGCAACGACAACGGTGAGCGAACACGATGGCCCTAGCGGCTGGAAGACAATTGCGGGCGTGCGGGGTTGTGTGCAGGTGCGGCGGGTGCAAGCGGAGCAGCTGCCGGAGTCACGCGCGTGGGGTTGCTCGAGCACGAGCTCAAGCTCGTCTCGGGCACGACGAGGTGATTGCTGATTGCGTGAGCGTGTGCCAGCGGAGCATGACCGAGGAGGATGGGGTTCGGCAGCGGGGGTGCGGACAAAGGAGGGGAGTACACTGCAAGATGCGCGCGTGCATGCAGGAATTCTGCGGGTGTTGTTGGCATGTGTGTGCTCGGGCATGAGAAGCATCTAAACTTAGTCTGGTGAGGTACGAGGAGCAAGAAGCTGGGCAGGCCCTGCTGCTTGCGCGCGAGCTACGGAGGAGGCAGTGCGTGTGTGGGTGCTTGCTACTTCTCGAGCTTGTGTTGTATTCCCTCGAAGAGGAAAGGGAGATGCAGCACAGTAGTGTAAGTATTTCCCTCAGTTTTTGAGAACCAAGGTATCAATCCAGTAGGAGACCACGCGCGAGTCCCTCGCACCTGCACAAACAAATAAGAACTTCACAGCCAACGCGATAAGGGGTTGTCAAACCCTTTACGGTCACTTACCAAAGTGAGATCTGATAGAGATGATAGTTTATATTTTCGGTATTTTGGTTTATAAGAACAGAAAATAAAAGCGATAAAAGTAAAGTAGATGTAGATTGATATGTTGAGAATAGACCCGGGGGGCCATAGTGTTCTCTAGTGGCTTCTCTCATGATAGCGATATTCTACGACAGGTAAACAAATTACTGTCAAGCAATTGATAGAAAAGCGAATAATTATGAGACTATCTAGGCATGATCATTGTATATAGGCATCACATCCGACACAAGTAGACCGACTCCTTCCTGCATCTACTACTATTACTCCACACATCGACCGCTATCCAGCATGCATCTAGTGTATTGAGTTCATAAGAACAGAGTAACGCCTTAAGCAAGATGACATGATGTAGAGAGATAAACTCAAGCAATATGATATAAACCCCATCTTTTCATCCTCGATGGCAACAATACAATACGTGCTTGCTGCCCCTACTGTCACTGGGAAAGGGCACCGCAAGATTGAAACCAAACCCAAGTACTTCTCCCATTGCAAGAACTATAGATCTAGTAGGCCAAACCAAACCAATAATTCGAAGGGACTTAAAAGGATATTCTGAGCACACATAAAAAGTTCAGAGAAGAACCAAATATCTTTCATAGATAATCTTGATCATAAACTCACAATTCATCGGATCTCGACAAACACACCGCAAAAAGAGATTACATCGAATAGATCTCCTCGAAGACGGAGGAAACTTTGTATTGAGATCCAGAGTGAGAGAGAAGAAGCCATATAGATACTAGCTATGGACCCGAAGGTCTGTAGTAAACTACTCACAACTCATGGTGAGGGCGATGATGATGATGATGAAGAACTCCGTGATGGATCCCCCTCCGGTGGAGCTCTGGAACAGGCTCCGAGATGGGACCTCACGGGAACAAAAGGTTGCGGCGGTGGAATTAGGGTTTACTCTTTGTTGTCGAAGGTTTTAGGGTACGTAGACTTATATAGGAGGAAGGAGGACACCAGGGGGGGTGCTGGGGCCCATGAGGTAGGGGCGCGCCCTTGGCAGGGGGGCGCGCCCCCCACCCTCGTGGACACCCCGAGGCTCCCCTAACGTGGTTCTCAAGTCTCCCGTGCGTGATTTTATCCAAAAATATCTCTCGCGAAGGTTTCATTCCGTTTGGACTCCATTTGATATTCTTTTTCTGCAAAACCCCGAAACAGGCAAAAAACAGCAATCAGGACTAGGCCTTTGGGTTAGTAGGTTAGTCCCAAAAATGATATAAAAGTGTATGATAAAGCCCATTAAACATCCAAGACTTCATAAATAATAGCATGGAAAAATCAAAAATTATAGATACGTTGGAGACGTATCAAGCATCCCTAAGCTTAGTTCCTGCTCGTCCTCGAGTAGGTAAATGATAAAGAAAGAATTTTTGATGTGGAATGCTAACCAATATATTTTTTCAATGTAATTCTCTTAATTGTGGCATGAATGTTCAGATCTGAAAGATTCAAGGTAAAAGTCTATATTGACATAAGAAATAACAATACTTCAAGCATGCTAACAAAGCAAACATGTCCTCTCAAAATACTATGGCTAAAGAAAGTTATCCCTACAAAATCATATAGTCTGGCTATGCTCCCTCTTCATCACACAAAATATTCATATCATGCGCAACCCCAATTTCAGCCAAGCACTTGTTTTCATACTCTATTCTTCCAAACCTTTCAACTTTCACGCAATACATGAGCGTGAGCCATGGACATAGCACTATGGGTGGAATAGAGGTGGTTGTGGAGAAGACGAAAAGAAGGGAGATAGTCTCACATCGACTAGGCGTATCAACGGGCTATGGAGATGCCCATCAATAGATATCAATATGAGTGAGTAGGGATTGCCATGCAACGAATGCACTAGAGCTAAATATGAATGAAAGCTCAACAAAAAGAAACTAGTGGGTGTGCATCCAACTTGCTTGCTCACGAAGACCTAGGGCATTTGAGGAAGCCCATAGTTGGAATATACAAGCCAAGTTCTATAACGAAAAATTCCCACTAGTATATGAAAGTGAGTAAGCATGAGACTCTCTACAATGAAGAACATGGTGCTACTTTGAAGCACAAGTGTGGAAAAAAAGATAGTAGCAATTGTCCCTTTTTTTGGGACTTTCTTTTTTCTTTGGCCTTTATTTTTTTTTTATTTTTTTGTGGAGGGGCTTTATAGATTTAGCATTTCCTCCCCTGGGACAATGCTCTAATAATGATGATCATCACACTTTTTATTACAACTTGATATTACAACTCGATACTACAGCAAAGTATGACTCTATATGAATACCTCCGACGGTGTACCGGTATGTGCAATGAAACAAGAGTGACATGTATGAAAAATTATGCATGGTGGCTTTGCCACAAATACGATGTCAACTACATGATCATGCATGGCAATATGACAATGTGATGCGTGTCATATGAACGGAACGGTGGGATGTTGCATGGCAATATATCTCAGAATGGCTATGGAAATGCCATGATAGGTAGGTATGGTGGCTGTTTTGAGGAACAATATGGTGGCTGTTTTGAGGAAGGATATATAGTGGGTTTATGGCACCGGCGAAAGTTGCGCGGTACAAGAGAGGCTAGCAATGGTGGATGGGTGAGAGTGCGTATAATCCATGGACTCATCATTAGTCATAAGAACTCATATACTTATTGCAAAAATCTACGAGTCATCAAAACAAAGCAAGCAATGCATGCTCCTAGGGGGGAGGTTGGTAGGAGTTAACCATCGCGCGCCCCCGACCTCCACACAAAGGTTGGGACTTTACAAATACCTCATGCTCTAACTTCGTCACATAGCGGTTCACCATACGTGCATGCTACGGGAATGACTAACCTTAACACAAGTATTTCTCAATTTCATAATAACTCCACTAGCATGACTCTAATATCACTATCCTCATATCTCAAAACAATTATCAAGCATCCAACATCTCATCATATTCAATGCACTTAGTGTGATTTTTTTACTACATTGACGTTGGATGTCTATCATGTGAAGACTAGTTTTTTAGCCTAAACACATTACCCTGCTGTTATAATATACTCTCAAATGGATATATGTGAAGCATGAGAGTTCAACAATTTCTACAAAATATTACCACCACCGTGCTCTAAAAGATATAAGTGAAGCACTAGAGCAACAACTATTCAACTCAAAAGATATAAGTGAAGCACATAGAGTGTTCTAACAATTTCTAGGCAATATTTAACTCTCTCAAATAGGTGTGTCCAGCAAGGATGATTGTGAAAAACTAACAAGCAAAGATTCAAATTATACAAGACGCTCCAAGCAAAACACATATCTTGTGGCGAATAAAAATATAGCTCCAAGTATAGTTACCGATGGATGAAGACGAAAGAGAGGATGCCTTTCCGGGGCATCCCCAAGCTTAGGCTTTTGATTATCCTTGAATTCCTTGGGGTGCCATGGGCATCCCCAAGCTTAGGGCTTTGATACTCTTTTTTCCATGGTCCATCAAAGCAATACTCAAAACTTGAAAACTTCACAACACAAATCTTAGACAAAAATTCTCGTGAGCTCCGTTAGTATAAGAAAACAAATCACTACTCATAGGTACTGCAATGAATTCACTATTTGTTTATATTGGTGTTAAACCTACTGTATTCCAACTTCTCTATGATTCATACTTCCCAATACTACTCATAGATGCATTGAAATAAGCAAACAACACACGAAAAACAGAATCTGTCAAAAACAGAACAGTCTGTAGTAATCTGCAGGTTTCGCCCTATTCTGGAACTACAAAAAATTCAAACTAAATTGGTAAATTTGAGGACTTTGTCTATTAATCATCTGCAAAAATAATGAACTAAATAGCACGCTCCAGTAAAATCTGACGACCACTTTAGCGAGCGCTAACGATTCTGTTTTTCACAGCAAGATCACATAAACTTCATACAAGTTTTCCCAACGGTTCTACTTGGCACAAACACTAAACAAAACATGAAACCACAGCTAATCAAAGGCTAGATGCAATATTTATTCCCTAACAGCAACAAAAAAATATAAAATTGGGTTGCCTCCCAACAAGCGCTATCGTTTTACGCCCCTAGCTAGGCGCGATACAATAATAGATCTAGGTATTGCCATCTTTTGTAGGCACTCCATAAGTGGCTCTCATAATAGACTCATAAGGTAATTTGATTTTATTTCTAGGAAAGTGTTCCATGCCTTTCCTTAACGGCAATTGGAATCTAATATTTCCTTCCTTCATATCAATAATTGCACCAATCGTTCTGAGGAAAGGTCTACCAAGAATAATAGGACATGAAGGATTGCAATCTATATCAAGAACAATGAAATCTACGGGCACATAATTCCTATTGGCAACAATAATAACATCATTAATCCTTCCCATAGGTTTCTTAATAGTGGAATCCACAAGATGCAATTTTAAAGAACTTTCATCAAGTTCATGGAACCCTAGCAAATCACACATAGTTTTTGGGATAGTGGAGACACTTGCACCCAAATCACACAAATCATAGCATTCATGATCTTTTATTTTTATTTTTATAGTAGGTTCCCACTCATCATAAAGCTTTCTAGGGATAGAAACTTCCAACTCAAGTTTTTCTTCATAAGATTGCATCAAAGCATCAACTATGTGTTTGGTGAAAGCTTTATTTTGACTATAAGCATGCGGAGAATTTAGTACGGATCGCAACAAGGAAATAGAATCAATCAAAGAGCAATTATCATAATTGAATCCCTTGAAATCCAAGGTAGTGGGTTCATCACTATGTAAAGTTTTAATCTCTTCACTCCCACTTATAGCAATTTTAGCATCAAGATCTAAAAACTCCGAATCATTGGGACACTTTAAAGAAGAATCATCTCCAATCCTATTTTCATCAATATTTATACTAGAAAACAAGGATCTAATAGGAGACACATCAATAACTTTCAGATCTTCATCTTTATTTTCATGATAACTAGAAGAACACGCTTTAATATAATCCTCTCTTTTAGCACGCATCCTAGCGGTTCTTTCTTTGCATTCATCAATGGAAATTCTCATGGCTTTCATAGACTCATTTATATCATGCTTAGGTGGGATAGATCTAAGTTTCAAAGAATCAACATCAAGAGTAATTCTATCCACACTTCTAGCCAATTCAACAACCTTAAGCAATTTCTCTTCAAGCAAAGCATTGAAATTCATTTACAAAATCATAAACTCCTTAACACTAGTTTCAAATTCAGAAGGTATCTTTCCATAAGAGTTGTTGTAGGAATTACCATAATTATTAGAGGAATTACTAGGAAAAGGCCTAGGATTAAAATTACCTCTATAAGCATTATTACCAAAATTATTCCTACCAACAAAATTCACATCCAAAGATTCATTGTTATTCTCATTCAAAGTGGACAAAGGCATATCATTAGGATCAGAAGAAGCATTCTTAGCAGCAAACAATTTCATAAGTTCATCCATTATTCCACTCAAAACACTAATTTCTTCGATAGCATGCACTTTTTTACTAGTAGATCTTTCGGTGTGCCACTGAGAATAATTAACTATAATATTATCTAGGAGTTTGGTAGCTTCTCCTAAGGTAGCTTCCATGAAAGTGCCTCCTGCGGCCGAATCTAAAAGATTTCTAGAAGGAAAATTCAAGCCAGCATAAAAGTTCTGAATAATCATCCATAGATTCAAACCATGTGTAGGGCAATTACGTATCATCAATTTCATTCTCTCCCAAGATTGTGCAACATGCTCATGATCTAGTTGCTTAAAATTCATAATATCGTTTCTAAGAGAAATGATCTTAGCAGGAGGGAAATACTTAGAGATAAAAGCATCTTTGGACTTATTCCATGAATCAATACTATTTCTAGGAAAAGAGGAAAACCAAGTTTTAGCACGATCTCTAAGTGAAAATGGAAATAACTTCAATTTAACAATATCATTATCCGTATCCCTTTTCTTTTGCATATCACACAAATCAACAAAGTTGTTTAGATGGGTAGCAGCATCTTCACTTGGAAGGCCGGAGAATTGATCTTTCATGACAAGATTCAACAAAGCAGCATTGATCTCACAAGATTCAGCATCGGTAATAGGAGCAATCGGAGTGCTAATAAAATCATTGTTGTTGGTATTGGAGAAGTCACACAATTTGGTATTATTCTGAGCCATAGTGACAAGCAAGCAATCCAACACACACAAGCAAACAAACGGCAAGCGAACGATAAACACACGGCGGAGGAAGGGCAAATAAAACGGCAAGGGTGAAGTGGGGGAGAGGAATACGAGAGGCAAATAAATGTAATGCGAAGGATAAGGGTTTGTGATAGGTACTTGGTATATGACTTTTGCGTAAGCCTCCCCGGCAACGGCACCAGAAATTCTTCTTGCTACTTCTCGAGCTTGCGTTGTATTCCCTCAAAGAGGAAAGGGAGATGCAACACAGTAGTGTAAGTATTTCCCTTAGTTTTTGAGAACCAATGTATCAATCCAGTAGGAGACCACGCGCGAGTCCCTCGCACCTGCACAAACAAATAAGAAATTCGCAGCCAACGCGATAAGGGGTTGTCCATCCCTTTACGGTCACTTACGAAAGTGAGATCTGATAGAGATGATAGTTTATATTTTTGATATTTTGGTTTATAAGAACAGAAAATAAAAGCGATAGAAGTAAAGTAGATGCAGATTGATAAGTTGAGAATAGACCCGGGGGGCATAGTGTTCTCTAGTGGCTTCTCTCATGATAGCGATATTCTACGGTAGGTAAACAAATTACTGTCAAGCAATTGATAGAAAAGCGAATAATTATGAGACTATCTAGGCATGATCATTGAATATATGCATCACGTCCGAGACAAGTAGACCGACTCATGCCTGCATCTACTACTATTACTCCACACATCGACCGCTATCCAGCATGCATCTAGTGTATTGAGTTCGTAAGAACAGAGTAACGCCTTAAGCAAGATGACATGATGTAGAGGGATAAACTCAAGCAATATGGTATTAACCCCATATTTTTATCCTTGATGGCAAAAATACAATACGTGCCTTGCTGCCCCTACTGTTTCTATGAAAGGACACCGCAAGATTGAACCCAAAGCCAAGCACTTCTCCCATTGCAAGAACTATAGATCTAGTAGGCTAAACCAAACCAATAATTCGAAGAGACTTGCAAGGATATTATGAGCACACGTAAAAAGTTCAGAGAAGAACCAAATATCTTTCATAGATAATCTTGATCATAAACTCACAATTCATCGGATCTCGACAAACACACCGTAAAAAGAGATTACATCGAATAGATCTCCTCGAAGACCGAGGATAACTTTGTATTGAGATCTAGAGAGAGAGAAGAAGCCATATAGATACTAGCTATGGACCCGAAGGTCTGTGGTAAACTACTCACAACTCATGGTGAGGGCGATGATGATGATGATGAAGAACTTCGTGATGGATCCCCCTCCGGTGGAGCTCCGAAACAGGCTCCAAGATGGGATCTCACGGGAACAGAAGGTTGCGGCGGTGGAATTAGGGTTTTCTCTGTGTTGTCGAAGGTTTCGGGGTACGTAGACTTATATAGGAGGAAGGAGGACACCCGGGGGTGCTCGGGGGGGCCCACAAGGTAGGGGGCGCACCCTGGGCAGGGGGGCGCGCCCCCACCCTCGTTGACACCCCGAGGCTCCCCTGACGTGGTTCTCAAGTCCCCCGTGTGTGATTTTCTCCAAAAATATCTCTCGCGAAGTTTTCATTCCGTTTGGACTCCATTTGATATTCTTTTTCTGCAAAACCCTAAAACAGGCAAAACCAGCAATCTGGACTGGGCCTTTGGGTTAGTAGGTTAGTCCAAAAAATGATAAAAAAGTGTATGATAAAGCCCATTATACATCCAAGACTTCATAAATAATAGCATGGAATAATCAGAAATTATAGATACGTTGGAGACGTATCAGTGCTGCACGAGCGGCATGGTGCGGATGGAAGTGGTGTGCAGCGAGGTGCACGAGCTCGAGCGCGAGGTCAAGACCATGGCGACCGAAACCTAAGACGCGTAGAACGATGGCTATCAGGCAACCGAGATCACAGAGGGAGATGGATGATCGGAGCTTCACCGTGGGGGTGTTGCTGGAGTCGTACGAGGTCGAGACTGACCGGACACGACGGGGGAAGCCGCTGACCGAGGGCGCTGGTTTGGCCGGAGGAGACGATGAAGAGGACATCATGGAAGGGGCTCCGTAGACTGTGTGGACGCATGCGTAGGCGAGGAAGACGACGATCGACGCGCTGGTGCTCCTAGCGAAAGAAGCCGGACGGAAATGGGTGGATCAACCCGAGCTCGAGCTCAAGCTCAGCCCAACCATGGCGACGACTTGGCATGGAGAGGCTTACCTGGGTGGCAGCAAGGGCAGGAGAGGAGGTAATGGAAAGAGGAGGTCTAGGGCAAGGCACATGACATGCTAAATTGGGCTCTCGGGCTGTATCCGACCGTCAAATCACTGAGGATGTCAATGTGGAGGCTCTCGATGTGCGCCGTACAGTAGAAGGACAAAGCTCCTGTGGAGATGGGTTGGCTGTGCCCTGTGGGCTGCAGTGAACAGGTAAGATAGGTGGGCTGCGTTGGGCTTCTCTCTCTCCCTCAAATTTTCCTTCTCCCATTTTCTTCAGACAGAAACTTGGAGGAAAAGAAAGAAAGGGTTAGACATGGAATTTGACAGAGACGAAAATATATCTAGAGTCCTGGAAATATGCACAATTTGAATAAACTGGTTTGGACATTTTTAAAGATATAAAAATAATTCAAGTTTGAATTAAATTCAAACTTGAGCCATTTTTGAACCCAACCAAAACAAGTTCAATGGAGGTGAAATTTGGCAGAGAGGTTGAAGGCATGGTTGAAAATTTACAGGAAAAGAGTGAACATTATTTGGGACAGAAAATATGACTCTTGCATCAATGGGTGAAATTGAGGAAAGGAATAAGTTAAATGGTTTGCCAAAGCATATAGCATATGACTCTTGCATTCATCATGATCAAGGCATAAGCATATAGGAATGAAATATGCAAAACAATTATGATGATGCAACAAACACAATAAGCACACGATAACAACTAAAATAAATGGAAGGAATCTGAGCATCGGTCTCGGGGTGTCACACACCATCATCAATAAGTTAACTTCTCGTCGAAGACCATGTGTATCTGCAAGCCACTCTTCTCAAAATAACAAAGCATTTCCTTATCAAAGGGAAGCTCACACCAAGATTATCGACCCTCTTCGAGATCACTGCAAGACGAAGAGAAGACAGTTGCCAACTGGAGTCACCACCTAAGTTATCCGATGTGCACAACGTTTTCCACACGACACAATTCTGGAAGTGTTTCTGACTTCCCAACTAGGCCGATCACTAACAAGGACATTGATCACTGAGCCATCGACCCCGAGCCGATCTGACCTATAGCGAGAGACCCATTTGCAACTTGGATCAAGAAGAACATTATACACGAAGCTACACCATCAAGTACTTCTAGGATCAATGGAGCACCATTCGGAAGCAGAAGCAGTAGGAGGATGTGAAGACTACCCGAGATCAAAGTTTCCGTATTCCTTTCCGCGCCTACTTTGTGAATCTCGGGGACGAGATTCTTGTAAGGAGGGGGGGGGGGGGGTAGGTCTGTCATGCCCGGATTTTCATTCCACAACACTTAAGCTAATAAATCATGATAAAATGTGGTTTAACAAAAACTTTTGAGTGTTTTGAGGTTTGCTTGATTGGATTTTTGTTTGCAAGTGCTCCAAAAATCCAAATAAGTTCTCCAACTCTTATAGTCCTTCTCCTCGATCCAAAACTTTGCCCAAAGATCATGCCATGTGTATAGGATAGAATGGTATTTTATTTCAAAAATAATTTGGCCAAAAAATATTTTCTAAATTAGGTTTTCCAAAACCACCTGAATTGAGGCTTGAAGTACAAGTATTTAATTTAGGGTATGAAAAATCTTTCAAAAAGTATATTAGACTCCTATTAGATATAGGACTCCCGAAAACCACAATAATATTATTTTAAAAGTAATTTCCTATTTTATTTAACAACGTTTTCTTAAGGCCAAAAAAGGTCCTTAATATGCTAAAATTATTTTAATGTTTCAAAAATATTTGAGAAAATGAAGGGAAGCTTAGTGTATATATATTGTCTATATATAAGAGTTTAAACGCGTGTTCATGTTCAAAATATTGGTCAAAACCCTCAAGTATACTTTTTGGATAATTAAAGCTTTTGAAATATTTACAAAGGAAATATTCTCTAAAAATTCCAAGAAAATTCTATCATGTAACAAATGCCCTATTTGGTGATCTTGCCAAGTCTCGTGTCTCGGAGAACAAGATAACATCACCAAAACCCCTCAAAACTATTTCTATCCATTTTGAAGATTGAGCAAGTTTACATTGCCAAATATGTCCATATGCTATCAAACTTGGTACAACTTCTCAAATGGTCTAATTTTTCTTGTCGATCAAATGGCACAAGTTGTAGAACAAGATAACTTAATCAAAGTGCCCCAAAACCCTCACTATCCAGATCCAAGTTCGAACAACTCTACATTGCCAACTTTCTCCTTTTCATCCCAAATTATGTGTACATGCTCAAATATCCAAATGATGACACTACACCAAGTGGTGCATCAAGGAGAAAAATATTTGCATGACTAAATCTTGGAAAATCCATTTCTCTTGATTTCTGCCAAAGTTACATTGGCAACTTTCTTCAAATGAGCTCGAACTTGGTGACCAACCTCATTTCCATATGCTAATTGATCCTATTAATTCTCATGTCAACTGGAATTCATTTGCTTGCCCAAATCTGCTTCAAACACCTTCTATCATTTGCCAAAACCATAATTTTGATCCCTTCCACTCTTCTCCTTTGCCTCAAATTTTAACCAGAGGTGTGCCCAGTTATTACCTACCTCCAGTAACTCCCCCTTTCCCAAAGCTCAATGATTGAGGGGTAAAACCCTAGTTTTCCCCCTCTACACAACAACTTTATCTCTCTCCCTCAACCTCTCTCCGCTCCCAGTGGATCTTCAGGGCACCCAATGCAACTCCAACATTGTTTACAATCCCCTAGCACCCTTAGAGACAAGTGGACATGGCCATGTCACATAAACAATGCCATGTCATGCCAATGGCAAGCTCTGGGGTGCGCTACAGTGCGCCCCCGCACTATAGCCGCCCCCATTCCAAAGCTTCAGATCACCTCGGGCCTCCTCTACACGCCTGCCGAGGTTCCTAGGCATCTGCAACACGCTACATGGCTGGCCCCCTTCTCCCTCTCTCTCCCCTTCCCGCTCCACGCATGAATAGAGCAGCGCCCGAGTCCGCCATTGCTTGCTCGCGCTCGGGTCCCGCCTCAGGGACGCGTTGCTCCCCCTCTCCCTCCCCAGCATCCTGCACCATCCCCACGAGCACTACACAACCGCTCCTAGCTCCACCCCATGGCCACAGAGCCATCATAGTTGCCACCGATAACCCACAAGTATTGGGGATCGCGACAGTTTTCGAGGGTAGAGTATTCCACCCAAATTTATTGATTCGACACAAGGGGAGCCAAAGAATATTCTCGAGTATTAGCAGTTGAGTTGTCAATTCAACCACACCTAGAAGACTTAATATCTGCATCAAAGTATTTAGTAGCAAAGTAGTATGGAAGTAACGGTAACGGTGGCAAAAGTAAGAGTAGCAGTTTTGCAGTAATTGTAATAGTGGCTGCGGAAAAGTAACTAAGCAAAGAACAATATGTGAAAAGCTCGTAGGCATTGGATCAGTGATGGATAATTATGTCGGATGCAATTCCTCGTGCAACATTTCTAACATAGGGTGACAGAGAACTAGCTCCATTTCATCAATGTAATGTAGGCATGTATTCTGAAAATAGTCATACATGCGTATGGAAAAGAACTTGCATGACATCTTTTGTCCTACCCTCCCGTGGAAGCGGGGTCCTATTGGAAACTAAGGGATATTAAGGTCAAAGCATTAACACTTAGTGAATACATGAACTCCTCAAACTACGGTCATCACAGGGAGGGGTCCCGATTATTGTCACTTCGGGGTTGCCGGATCATAACACATAGTAGGTGACTATTGACTTGCAGGATAGGATCAAGAACTCACATATATTCATGAAAACATAATACGTTCAGATCTAAAATCATGGCACTCAGGCCCTAGTGACAAGCATTAAGCATGGCAAAGTCATAGCAACATCAATCTTTGAACATAATGGATACTAGGGATCAAACCCTAACAGAACTAACTCGATTACATGGTAAATCTCATCCAAACCATCACCGCCCAGCAAGCCTACGATGGAATTACTCACGCATGGTGGTGACCATCATGGAATTGGTGATGGAGGAAGGTTGATGACGACGATGCCAATGGATTCCCCTCTCCGAAGCCCCGAACGGACTCCAGATCAGCCCTTCCGAGAGAGATTAGGGCTTGGCGGCGGCTCTGTATCGTAAAACGCGATGAATCCTCCTCTTTGATTTTTCTCTCCTCGAAAGTGAATATATGGAGTTGGAGTCGAGGTCGGTGGAGCCTCAAGGGGCCCACGAGACAGGGGGCGCGCCCCCACCCTCGTGGACGGGGTGTGGCCCCCTGGTCTTGATTCTTTTGCCAGTATTTTTTATATATTCCAAAAATATTCTTCGTGGATTTCCAGGTCATTCTGAGAGCTTCCATTTCTGCACAAAAATAACACCATGGCAATTCTGCTAAAAACAGCGTCACTCCGGGTTAGTTCCATTCAAATCATGCAAGTTAGAGTCCAAAACAAGGGCAAAAGTGTTTGGAAAAGTAGATACGTTGGAGACGTATCAACTCCCCCAAGCTTAAACCTTTGCTTGTCCTCAAGAAATTTAGTTGACAAACTGAAAGTGATAAATAAAAACTTTTACAAACTCTGTTTGCTCTTGTTGTTGCAAATATGTAAAGCCAACATTCAAGTTTTCAGCAAAGATTATGAACTAACCACATTCACAATAACATTTAGGTCTCATGTTTACTCATATCAATAGCGTAGTCAACTAGCGAGCAATAATGATAAACCTCGGATGACAACACTTTCTCAACACAATCATAATATGATATAACAAGATGGTATCTCGCTAGCCCTTTCTGAGACCACAAAACATAAATGCAGAGCACCTCTGAAGATCAAGGGATGACTAGACATTGTAATTCATGGTAAAAGAGATCCAGTCATACTCATTGTCAATTAATAGCAATGCACGCAAATGACAACGATGCTCTCCAACTGGTGCTTTTTAATAAGAGGATGATGACTCAACATAAAAGTAAATAGATAGGCCCTTCGCAGAGGGAAGCAAGGATTTGTAGAGGTGCCAGAGCTCGAGTTTTGAAAGAGAGATAAATAATATTTTGGGTGGCATACTGTCATTGTCAACATAACAGCCAAGAGATCTCGCTATCTTCCATGATACACACATTATAGGAGGTTCCCACATAGAATGGTAACATTTATAATCCCCCACCACCAACAAGCACATTCCACGGCTGGCCCGCAACGGGTACCATCCATACCAACAACAGTCCTCGGGGAGTTTTGTTGAATTATTTTGATTTGATTTGAGCATGGGACTGGGCATCCCGATTACCAGCCATTTTCTCGTGAATGATGAGCGGAGTCCACTCACCGTGAAAATAACCCACCTAGCATGGAGGATATATACAAACCTAGTTGACACATGAGCTATTCGAGCATACAAAACATAATTTCATTTGAAGGTTTAGAGTTTGGCACATATAAATTTACTTGGAACGCCAGGTAAATACCGCATATAGGAAGGTATGGTGAACTCATATGGAATAACTTTGGGGTTTATGGAAGTGGATGCACAAGCAGTATTCCCGCTTAGTACTAGTGAAGGCTAGAAAGTGACTGGGAAGCGACTAGCTAGAGAGCTACAATAGTCATGAACATGCATTAAGATTAATCAACAATGGGTGCAAGCATGAGTAGGATATAAATCACCATGAACATACATATCATGGAGGCTATGTTGATTTTGTTTCAACTACATGCGTGAACATGTTCCAAGTCAAACCACTTGAATCGTTCAAAGGAGGATACCACCCTATCATACCAGTTCACAACCATTTTAATAGCATGTCGGCACGCATGGTAAACTATTATAAACTCCTAGCTAATTAGGAATGGCATGAGCAACTATAATCTCTAATTATCATTGCAAGCATGTTTCATTCATAATAGGCTGAATCAGGAACGGTGAACTAATCATATTTACAAAACAAGATAGGTCGAGTTCATACCAGCTTCTCTCATCTCAATCAATTCATCATATATCGTCATTATTGCCTTTCACTCGCACGACCGAATGGTGTGGATAATAATAATAGTGCACGTGCATTGGACTAAGCTGGAATCTGCAAGCATTTAATACAAGGGAGAAGACAAGGTAATTTGGGCTCTTGGTTAAATCAAGAATAATGCATATGAGAGCCACTTAACATTTTCATCATGGTCTTCTCCTCTCAACCCCCAAAGAGAAGAACGATAAATCTTTTTGGGTTTTATTTTAATTACTTCAACTATAGGCATGGAAAGTAAGCTATCTAAAAGCTAAAACTAATTTTTTTAGTTTTTCTTAAGGTTTTTTAGACACACTAGAAGAAGGCTTAGAAAAGAAAATAAACTAGCATGGGTAGTACAAATGAAAAAGTATGAGCACCGACAACTGGAATGAGTGTGTGAACATGAATGTAATGTCGGTGAGAAATACGTACTCCCCAAAGCTTAGGCTTTTGGCCTAAGTTGGTTTATGGCCACGGATCAAAGCTACTCTCTCCAGTATACGGAGGAGTGTCCTCTGGGTGCCACTGGCTGGCAATCTCTTACGGATCCAATGTAAGGCTCTGGAACTTGTGCCAGGCTCCAGTACGTGTAAACGGCTTCTGGCAAGATGACATACGTTCCTGAAAGTATGTTAAACAAAAAGGGTGCAGGCAAGGTAACAATCTCACAGTACTTTTTATCAAATATCAATTTAAGCAACTTCTTATTATCTTTAAGAATAAAATCATGTGCTATCATACTCTTATAATTTATAAAAACAGGGGGCAACAACTTCTCCTCCCTCTCATAATGCCTAACAGGTATCTCAAAATGTTCAGCAAGGCGTGAAGCAAAGATGCCTCCGAGATGGGGCCCTTTGTACGATTCAGACTTAACCGTTTAGCAATAATAGCGCCTAAGCTAAAAGTGGTATCACGATACAAAGCATGGCACAAAATGACAATATTAGGGGCACTAAGATTTCCACTGTTCCCGTGACCAATTAAACATCTACTAGCAAATATCGCAAAGTAACGTATAACAGGGAAATGTATACTAGCAATTCTTGCATCTGAAACTTTCCTTGTTTCCCCTACAACAATTGTATCAATAACCCCACCCCCCCCACATCATTACGATGTGGTTCCTATATGCTGCCCACAAAGGGTATCTTGCAGACCTAACAAAAATCATATAGTGACATCTCCCTAACCTCATCATATGAGTGAAACTCCACTGAAGGTGGTGATTTCTTAGCATGAAAATAAAAGTTTTGAACGAAAATATTATTGAGTAAGAGATATTGTTTGCGCGGGTCGACGAGGAAGTCGGCGAGGCCTGCATTCTCAGCCAAGTAATAAAAGTCTTCATAAATTCCGGCGGCTCTCAAGAACTCATCACAAGGCCATTCACACGGCCGAACCTCCGCAGCGCGAGGAAGATTGTATTTGGCCTTCTTATTCTCGTCATTCCGCTTATCCTCTAAGCTTTGGCTCAAATAGCCTCTCAACAATCTCCTCAACATTTTCTTCCTCTAAAAAATTACTGAAATTTTAGTGACTCAAAACAAAAGTGAACCAAACTCAACAAGATTGATAGCAACTACTCCCACAAGTTCCTAGAGACTATATCATGCACTGAAACTACTTTGGATGACATAAATTTGACATGCCAGCTCAAGAACAGGGTCACCTAAGCAGCAAAAATTTGCAATAAATAGAGTACTAGAACAAAAACTAATTGGACCATTGGAGGATTCACATACCGAAGAACAATCTCCCCAAACAGTTTTGTGAATGGAGCTTTGAGCAAGGAGATCAAAAATGGCAGCAAGATGAGCTAGAACACGAGTTTGAGCTATGGGAGGATTTATTTTGGAGGAAGATGAAGTGTGCGGGTGCTGGAATAAGTGGAGCGGGCCACGTGGGGCCCACAAGGCAGGGGGCGCGCCTAGGGGGGTGGGCGTGCCCTGGACCCTCGTGGCCAGGTGGTGTGGCCCCCTGATGTGTTCTTAGTGCCAAATATTCTACAAAAAAAGCATATTTCATTTTCGGGACATTTGGAGAACTTTTATTTTTGGGGTATTTTTATTGCAAGGATAATTCAGAAAACAGACAAAGAATACTATTTTTGCTTTATTTAATCTAAATAACAGAAAGTAAAAGGAGGGTACAGAGAGTTGTGCTTTCTAACTTCATCCATCTCATGCTCATCAAAAGGAATCCACTAACAAGGTTGATCAAGTCTTGTTAATAAACTCTTTCCGAATAACATGAAACCGGAGAATTTTCGAATAACACTAGGTTACATCAACGGGGATATGCATGTCCCCAACAATAAGGATATCATATTTCTTCTTGACAGTAGGAAGAGGGAATTATTAACCTCGAATAGTAATCGTTGAAATTTTTCCAATAGAATTGATACTGTGGACTTGAGGTTGTTTCCTCAGAAAGTGTACCGTGTATGTAATGCCCAGGATGGGACTATATCTCCTATGTGTCGAGGCACGACTTAGAGACATAACCCCATGCTGGAACGATCGCAAGTTTGGTATCTTTGCACAACTCATGTAAAAGATGGGGATGGAAAACATAAAATAGTTGGCTTACACTTGCCACGTCACACAAATACATTACATGTTCAAAACATCATTCAATAAAACATCATAGCCCTCTAAGGGTAAAATCCAAATGACAAGATACCAAACATAATTTAAATCCACAGGTCGGATCGAATCCTAGTAGAAGTCTCCACTATTGATCATCAGGATAACGAACATAGTATCGACTACGCTCCTCGTCATACTCCCAGTCTAGCTCGGTGCCATCACCTGGATAGCTCACCATCGGACCTGCATCTGGTGTGGTGAAGTAACTGTGAGCCACAGAGGACTCAGCAATCCCGTTCCCGGGTAACAAGACTATTTAAGCCTTGGGTGTGGAACAAGGCTGAAGAAAAGAATAAGTGTCTGCAGCAGCAACTAGCACTAGCTTACGCATAAGAGAGCGAGAAGAGAAGGCGCCACGGTCGAGAGATGATCACGAAGTGATCCTAGCTAAAGCTCAACAAACATAACCCCACCGTGTTCAACTCCCGAATCCCTATTCGGAAATTGACAGTCACGGTACACACGCTGGTAGTGTATTGGAACATTGTGTCAAGTTATCTACAACCGGATATTAACAAGCTCCCATCTGCCACATAACCGCGGGCACGGCTTTCGAAAGTTCATAACCCTGCAGGGGTGTTCCAACTTGGCCCATGACAAGCCCACGATCCGTGGAGTCGCAACTCCAAGGTGGGAAGACCCGAGTATTCTCGGAATCCAGTGCTCAAGATACTCCGAACTAAGGTAAGGCTAATCCAGCAAATCCTCCCGGCGTGCCGACACCCTGATAGTAGCCGCGCATATCTAGTCTCAGGCCACGACCGGATGAGCACAGCGTACAGTGGCCGAAATACCCAAGTTGCCAAGGGGGGCCCCGCACACGACTCTAGTTTGGACCAACACTCACGTCGAGCACTGGCCCAGGGGGTTGAATTAATTAAGCCTCGGGTTGATTACTCCCTCAGAAAGTTTTAGTTGTTTAGGCAAATAGTACCAATGTTGGGACTTGCTGGAAAAGACTTAGCACTTAGCGGTTTATCGAGGGGGCCCCATAAACCCCAACCGTGTGAGGAACGCATAATCAAGAAACATAACACCGGTTTATACGGTTCCTAGAGGCATGAGTGGAACAAATCAACAAGCAAAAGGCTTAGCCTTCCACCCTTGCCAATATATAGATGATTTCATTTTAAGCATTTAAATAGTGTGATATAACCCAACAAACTTCAACATGAAGCAAGCATCTTCAATCTTCACCTGCAACTAGCAATGCTATAAGAGGGGCTAAGCGAAGCGTACTTAGCCATTCAACGGTTTGCATAGGTAGGGTGGTTAAACAGGTTCATGGTTACAAGTAGGAGGCTGACAGGAAAACATGGGCATCGAGGCAATATACTAAAGAACGATACTCTAGCAATAGGCAAAGATAGTAATGGTATCCGGGTTCGGTCATCTTGCCTAGGATTCCGCAAGGGAGAAGAACGGATCCATGAAGTAGGTGGAGCAACACAGTCGAGCGAATCCTCACAACTCCGGAACAAAACCAAAGCTAACAAGAGAAGCAACCGGAAAGAAGCAAGCAACACGGTAAACACACAAGCATAAACAAGGCATACGATGCACATTCAAATATGATGCATGTCCGGTTTAATTATGCATGGAATGGCAAAGTGCACAAACAACACTACAATTTAAGTGGAGCTCAATATGCAACGAGTTGCATATTGACGAAACACCACATGTTAATTATTTAGTTGACTCTCGTTATTTACAAGACAAGATTAAATGTTTGTTAACATGGCAAGAGGTGAAGCATAATAAAACTGCACTATTTAGACATTTTAAATGAGGCCGGAAATAACAACAACAATTCCGGAAAAAATCCCCATGAGCATGTTTAGTAATTATTAAAGAAACAACAATTCACACATTTTAAATGTTGTTAACATGATGCGGATGACATGATCAAGTTTTACGCAATTTTATTAAAAGTTGACATGAGAGATATGAAACATTGTCACCGTGGTGGAAGGAAAAGGGTGCCACGGCAACGATTCGAAAATGATGCAACGCAACATCTCGGTTCCGGTAACTCGCTGAGAGACCGGTGCAAAAGAAAAGGTGGAGCGAACGGAACAAGATGAAAGGTGGGCTGATCCCGTTGCCGGGTTCCCACGGGTCGGCGACAAAAGAGGGCACAACGGACACGGTGCAAACAAGGGATGCATTTCATAAAACACAACAAACATCTCACGGGTCATCGTCTCGGGGTTATACCTTCGGAACAATCGTCTCGGGGCGGTTCGAGATCGTAGAGGGACGTAGTGGAAGTAGACGTTCCGTTCGTCGAGGAAGTAGTGGTACACAAACATCGGTAGGGGTACACGGCGACGGTAGACGAACTTGAAGGTCATCGGCGTCGTGGTACTTGGGGTCCTCGTTCTTGCGATGGTAGTTGTACACGTTGGCGACGGTAGTGGAAGTAGTTGTACTCGCGGTCTTCGGCGACGGTAGTGGTGCATGTTTCGTAGCCGTTCACGTTCGTCGAGGTACTTGTCGGGGTCGTGGTCTTGGCATGACCGTGTGTAGTGGTACTTGTTCATGAAGTCGTTCACGGGCCTCGGTCTCGCGTCGATCTTGCCAGTCTTGTTAAACGAAGGGGTACTTGGCGTCGGTCTCGTACACGGTTCGTAGACGTTCGGGTTTTTCGTAGATGTACTTGAGGCAACACCGGGTGTAGTCGTATACGGGTCTTGTGTAGAGGTACTTGACGCGTCTCCGAGGTCCTGGGATATCAACAAGAGCAACAAAACATGGAGGAGGTGGCTGCAGCCCTCCGGCGGCGCAGAACAAGGAGGGGACGCGGCTGAGGCGCGGCGTGCGGCCTGGAGGGCCGAGGACGACCGGGGCGGCGACGTGACCTTGGCGCAGCTCCTGGCCGAGGAAGCAGGGGGGCTGCTGCTGCGGCCTGGCGCTGGAGCGCATCGAGGAGGGGAGCCGCGGGCCGGTCCTGGAGCAGAGGGAGCCGCTCGGGGCTTTGGCGACGGAGGGCGAAGGAGAAGAGGCGAGCGGCCTCCCGGCGCGCACTGCTAGACGGGCGCCATGGCGCGGGTGCGCTGAGAAGAAGGGCGCGGCGAGGCTCGGCCTTGCTGGACGCGGTGCGAGGCGCTGGTGGCCATGCTGGAGAGCGCGGAGGGAGCTCCCAGTGGCGACGAAGGATGGAGATCTCGGCGGCTGCACGCAAGGGCGATGGAGAAGGAGGGCCTGAGGGCGTTGCTGCTGCGTCGGGGGCTCGACCTTAGGCACCTGAGACGCTCGAGAGGAGGGCAGCACGGGGAAATCGGGCGCTGGGGCGAGCAATTTAGCGAGGGAATCGGGGGCTCGGCGCGATGGGGAGATGCTGGAGGCGATGGGGCGCTCGAGAGGAGGGAGCGGGGTGCCGGCCTGACGAGGGGATCGGGAGAAGGAGCGCTGGCTCGGGAATCGGGGTGCGGTCCGATGGGAGGAGCGGGTGGCGGCGGACGAAGGAAACAGAGGGAGGAGCGAGCGCTGGGATGAGCGACCGCTGCTGCGGGCTAGGGTTAGGAGCGTTGCGGGGAGGCCTGGGCCTTGAGGAAGTTGGGCCGGATGGGGGCTGAGTGGGCCTAGAGGCCTTAGGGAGGCCTAGAGGGAGGCCGGCTGGGCTCTTCTGCCATGATGGCCTAGAGGCCATTTCTCTCTCCCTCTCTGCGTTTCCAAGACACAGAAAAACATCAAGATGAAAGAAAAAGGAAGGGGGGCTAGGAATAGGCTTAGGGAAAGAGGTAAAATTCCCTGGACTCACAAAATGTGAGGAATATAAATAAAATTGTTTGAAGATTTTTGGAAGATGAAAATTCAAAACATGTTTGAATAAAAGCCAAATTGTTTGACTTTAGAAATCCATTTAGATGAAATCCAG
Source organism: Secale cereale (assembly GCA_902687465.1). NCBI lineage: Eukaryota > Viridiplantae > Streptophyta > Magnoliopsida > Poales > Poaceae > Secale > Secale cereale. The sequence continues at coordinate 248,610,006 of LR738709.1, read as the reverse complement.
AAGAGCTCGAATTTGAGGAAGGGGCTCGACAAACGGGAAAAGAATTATTGGCAAGGTTTGACGATGAAACTTGAAGTGAAATCGGCATGGGGAATATTTGAAAGTGTGTTATGGTGAATTCCAACAAATGGAAAAATTAATATAGCTCCCTAAATATTAGGAGGATATGTTTTAAAGAGACGACATTCTTCCCTCGATTTAAATGGACCGAAGGTCCGCACAGTTTATTTAGGTTGAGATGCAAAATAAATATGACATGATGGCATGATGACATGATGCAATGCAAAAATAAATAACGCAAGCACAAAAGAACACACGGGAGAACCCGGAACATCTGGAATCTTCTGGAATCTTCTGGGACGTCGGTCTTCGGGCGTCACAGTGTCACATCCCTAGTTAGCACTTGCATTAGGGTTAGTTGGTGTGTGCATCATGTTTATTTTTCAAAGAAATTTGAAATGGGAATGACAGAAACCCCAGCACCCTTCTCCTAACAACTAGGGTTTGCTAAAATATTTTCCAATGTACCCAAAATGCCCTTCAAAAATGTTCATCATTTCTGCCTTGGTCTTAAACCTCTGCCAAAAGTGGTGCACATTTTTCTAGGACACTCAAGGGCTTTGGATTAAGTCATATGGTATTTGTATTTGGGCATTTAAATACTTTAAAATATTTTAAATGCTCAAATAATCATGAACTATAACGTTTCCTACTGTTCATATTATATACAGTGGGTATGACAAGTTTCATGAGTTATAAAAATGTTTTGGCATTTTTATTAATTGAACAAAGCTGCAAAAGAAATGAAACAGAAAAGAAAATAGGGAAAAGAGAGAGAGAAGAAACTTACCTGGCGCCCCACCCGGCCCACCTGCCGGCCCAGCCCAGCTGCCGCTCCAGCGAGCTGCTTGGCTCGGCCAGGCAGGCAGGCAGGTGCTCGACGGCAATCGCGCCGCGCGCCATGCAGCTGCCCGCCGCCCTGCTTCCTCCCCTCGCCGCCCTGGAAGCCTGGTTCGGTCACACACGTCGCCCCTGACCTCGCAGACACCTCCCCCTCTCCCCAGCTCCTCTCCTTCGCCCTCCCCGCGCCATGGCCGACGCCGTCGTGCTCGCACCGTCGTAGAAGCCGCGCCCACCGTCGTCCCTGAGCCCCGCCTTGGTGTCCGCCGTCTCCGCCGTCCTCGACTGCTTCGAACAGGCCAAGCCCCGAGCGCTCGCCCGCCCTGGAGACGCCCCCGACCTCTTCTTCCCCAACTCCGGCCGCGGAGATCCCCCTCGCCGTCCCGCTCAGCTCCGACCACCCCCGAGCTCGCTCCGGCGCCTGCTGCAACTCCTGTGAGCCCAGCTTCGTCCCCCCCCCTCTCCGTTGGCTCTCTTTTGCCCTGGAACGCACCGCACGAAGCTCACCTGCACGCACCGCCGCCGTGCTCGCCGCCGGTGATGCTCCGGTGACCATTTGGTCACTGGCACCCGTCCATCACACTCACCGCAGTGCGTAGATGCGAAAGGTGCTACGCACGCATCGCCTAGGCCCCTGCAGCCGCATCTCCTCACACGCCCGACGCCGGTCGCCGCCGTCGAGCTTGTTGCCGTCGTCTCCGGCCACCCCAGGTCCGGCGACCACCACCATTCGACGCGCCATGACAAGAGCTTTCCAACGCGCCTAGCCGCAGCTCGAGCCATGCCCCGTAGGCGATTTCCGAAGCACGCCGCCGCACTTGGCCTCGCCGGCGTCACGTCGCCGGCGGGTTTGACCTGTTTGACCAGGGGGTTGACTACCCCTGGGTCACTGACGTGTGGGCCACCTTTGGCTAATTAGTTAGTTTAATTAAGTTTCTGTTAATTTAATTAGTTAATTAGTTTAGTCACTGACCCATGGGCCCAGGCCCCACTGACAGCTAATTAGTTTTAGTTTAACTCTAATTAACTTAGTTAATTAGCTGTGACACTGACCAGTGGGTCCTACTGGTCAGGTTTGACTTGGACTGGCCCTGTTGACTGACTGACGTCAGCATGATGTCATGCTGACGCAGTAAAGGTTTTTCTGGGATTTTTAGATTTATAAATAATTCCGGAAATTCCAGAAAATACCCAAAACTTCTAAAAATCATATAAAATCAACCATAGCTCAGATGGAAAAGATTTATTTATGAAAAATGATCAGAAAAATCCAATCTTTCTAATGGCACTGGTTTCATGCATGTTTGAACAAGTTAACTTGCTGTATACATCAAAAACATGATAATGCACTTATTTAAATAATAGTTTGAACTCCAATTTGAATCTTTGATTCAAATAGGTTCAAACCCTTCTGGTTTTAGTTGCATTAGCCAACACACATGCATCTTGCCATGTCATGAGCATGCATCATATTGTTGCATTTGTTTGTTAATAATTGTATCGCCGATATTCTCTGTGTTAGGTCCTGCTCCCGAGGATACTGCTGCGTATCCAGTTGAAGAGCAGTACCCAACAACTACTTTGTCAGGCAAGCAATCATTGATCATTCCGATACAAACCCAATCTTCTCGCTCCTGCTCTCTTTTACTGCATTAAGGCAACAGCGTGTGAACTGCTACTTGCTGCGGTAGTTGAACCTTATCCCTTGCATGACCTGTCATTGCCACAGTAAATAGTTGAAACCCACTAGCATGTGTAGGAGTTGATTGAGCCATGTGATGTGTGATCCACCATGCTATTTGTTTATGTTGCCTGTTATGCCTAGAGTTGTGTCAGGTCTGGTTCATCTGGGTGATGGATCAGAGTGAAATGATCATACCGGTAAAGAGAAGGAAGTGTGGAATACGCTTGGTAAAGGTATCGATGAAAGGCCATGTAGGAGTACATGGTGGGTTGTTTCATTGGAATCGTCCATAGGACCTGAGATCTGTATGTGTGGTTCAAGTTGCAGTTACTACCATGCATTGGGCCCGAAACAAATGGACCCTCTCGGTTTATTAATTACCCTCGATCTCTGTCCAGGAGTTGCAACTAGTTTCTGGTGTTTATAGCTTACTGGAGGTCGTGCACAACGCTGACCCTCGGGGTGGGTTGTGATGCGATAGGTACGTGGCATGGTGTACCGGTTGCCCGTTTGGTGACTCGGGAACCCTGTACACATCGTTTGGGGCCGTGAGCGACACCCCGGCCGGATCTCCCCACGGATGGAACCCAAATAGGCGATAAACCTGGACGAGAGACTTGAGTAGTTAGTCAGGTCATGGCCGACACCCCCGCTGGGCTTCCGCTTGAAGGTTGACGAGTACACGCCGAGTAAACGGCGATAAGTGGTGAAAGCGTGTGTGAAGAAGTACACCCCTGCAGGGTTATCAAACTATTCGAATAGCCGTTGTTCGCGGTACGGACTACTTGGTTGCTCTTACAGTTCATAGACAAGTAGATGGATACTACTAAAAGCCTCAAGATAAGTGTGAGTGCCGAGGATGGCCCTTCCGTAGGATGACGGAAGAGGATCCTCGGTAGTGTATTGATGTGGTGAGTAGTGGACTCGTGTTCGTAATAACATCTTGCAATCTGTTGAGAGTTGTAGTATAGGATAGCCAAGGTCAAAGCTGGCATTCTGCTATGAACTCCACTACCCCCCCTTGATAATGTTGCATGTATGATAGGTTTTGTAGTAAGACTTGCTGAGTACCTTTGTACTCATGTTTGCTTAATAACTGTTGCAGAGGAGAACCCTGCCCCTACTGATGGGTTCTACATAGACGTTGACGTCGACGAGTAGCTTGACACCCAGACGGAGATCTGGAGCTTGTGAAGGGCCTTGTAGATAGTCAGGCTACACCAAGCCTGTTTTATTTTCTAAGTTGTCTGTACTCAGACATGTAGCTTCCGCTTGTGCTTGTATGACTGTATGACTTGAGTGTTGGGTCATGTGACCCCTACCTGTATGGATATGTTATGTATGGCTCTTGGAGCCTTTTAAATAAAGTACTTTGAGTCATAGAGTTCTGTTGTGATGCAATGCTGTATTTGCACATATTGAGCATATTGCGTGTATGATTGAAATGCTTGGTATGTGTGGGATCCGACACCTAGTTGTTTTCCTTTGGTAGCCTATCTTACAGGGAAATGCCTCCTAGTGTCTCCAATGAGCCTTGGTAGCTTGCTACTGCTCGGAACACGTAGGCTGGCCGGCATATGTCCTTCTTCGTTCCTGTGTCTGTCCCTTAGGGGAAATGTCACGCGTTGTTCCTTTAAGTCCATGTAGCTTGCTACGACTTGGGTTCATACGTTGATGACCGACACGTTCGTTGCTGGGTCATGGATGCCTGTCTCTGTAACTTAGTGCCACTTTTGGTTTATAACTAGCCATGTCGGCCCGGGTTCTCTGTCATATGGATGCTAGCGACACTGTCATATACGTGTGCCAAAATGCGCAAACGGTCCCGGGCCAGGTAAGGTGGCACCCATGGGGTTACCGTGCGTGAGGCCGCAAAGTGATATGACGTGTTACAGCTAGATCGGTGTGACTTAGGATCGGGGTCCTGACAGCGTTGGCATCAGAGCTGGACTGCCTATAGGTTTCTCAAGCCAAACTGGTCGATGTTGAGTCTAGAAAAATTCTTAGTTATATGTAGGGGAATTGATTGTGGAAGGGAACGTAAGGCTCTTTTTACTCCTTTACCTTATGCCCTTCTGATCTGAGTCAGTCTATTCTTTCTACGGGGAATTAGGACTAGGCCTCTTATCCTTATTAGGTTCACGTGTTACTAATCCGTAGACTCTTAGGATTGTTGGTTTCAAGCCTCAGTTCAGTTTCTATCCTTTTAGTATGATGATTGTTGGACCGGAACCTTGATATGGATTGTTGAGTGGCTATGCTATCATTTGTATGATGTCTCAAATCTCTGTTTGAGCATTTACAGTTGTTATGCTGCCCGATTTCTTCCAGAAATACTAATGCCTTTGCATTATATCGTGTTTCAGATGTCTGGCCGCATCCCTCACCAAGTGGTTTGTTTGACTCGGTGCATTAATGTGCCCGGTCACACGGCCATGCTAGTCCGTGTGCTGACCGAGACCGGTTATCGCTGGTATCCTGAATACACCGTGGAGGAACAGTACCGGGATTTCAAATAGAGTCAGTATTTCTGCACAGTCCGGATATACCCCTCATATCCCGGAGCTAACGATCCCATCCATTGGTCTTATGGACTCGGGATTACCATCAAGATGGTAGTGCAGGATGCCGCTTATTCGATGATGACCATTCTCCGTGCTAGGCATGCCCTGTTGCCGAACACTGAGTTCTGTTACATGCCAGCCTCACTTCCAGGGGAGGAAGGCTACTACACTGGTCTGTATACTGATGCTGCTCATGAAGAGCCACTGCTTCAGACTACTGTTCAGATGTTGGAGGATAGGGACCGTGAGGTCCGTGCCCTCCGAATGGAGCTGTATAACACTCGAGCCGCTCATTGGACTACTTTGACACGGCTTGCACCTGCTGTGCACGCCGGATATCTGGACATGCGGGATTTGTACCCCGTGCGGACTCGTCTGCCTGATCGCATGGATTGGCGTGACGTTGGGGGTATTACACCTCCACGTGGGCGTCGATTACCACCAGCATCGGGACCGAGGCCACACCAATGCCCCTATAGTCCACAGCCTTCGAGTGCTCGCGAGTTCCAAGATCCGTCTGTTCCACTTCCAGGCTACGGTGGTAATCTTTACGAGGATTACTACGCGAATGTCTGAGCTAGGCCGTGGTTGTAGTAGTATTGTATTAGCTGTATTTCCACAGTCCTGCGCGTCTTGTGGAATATGACTTAGTGCGTACTGAGTTCCAGAGGTGTAGTTTAATAATGTATAGGAGCTTGGAATGCCTCTGACGAGATGTATCGTCTTTCACCGCAGTTGTACTTTAGCCTTGGCTTGTACTAAACTATGTATGGTGTGTATGACCACTGGTGTATATATAGCAGTTTCTATATTACCATGTCGTACGGATGAACATCCTTGCATTCCGTGTCATCCATTACATTCTGCACTTCTATGTCAAATTTTTGCCATCCTTGTCTAAACCGTTGTTTTGTTTTCCTAGGATGGTCAACACTCGCAACACTCCTGCTGCTCAGGAGCAGGGTGAGGCTAGTGGGGCTAGAGATGGGAATCTGCCCCAGCCACCCTACCTTGGCGGAAGTTATGCTTGAAGCAGAACAGAACAAGAGAGAGACCAACCGTCTGCTGGAACGCATAGAGCAGAACACTGGGTTCCGTCAGAGGAATGACGTGGTGTCAATCCACGATTTTATCAAGATGTGTCCACCGAAGTTCCATCACTCCACCGAACCTCTGGATGCTGATGACTGGCTACGTAGTATCACCCACAAGCTACACTCTGCCCGTGTGGCCGAAGCTGACAAGGTTATCTACACCGCCTACCATCTTGAGGGCCCTGCCAGTCTTTGGTGGGAAAACTTTGAAGCTATGCGTCCTGCTGGCCAAGTCACTACCTGGGTTGAGTTCAGTGAGGCATTTCGTGAACACCACATTCCGGTAGGTCTCATGGATCGCAAGTGGGAGGAATTCTGCAATTTCACCCAGGGCCGTTTAACCGTGGATGGCTATAGTCGCGAGTTTGGTAACCTGGCACGCTATGCACCTAAGGAAGTATCCACCGATGCTAAGAAGCAGGCGAGGTTCCGCAAGGGACTCAGCCCTGAACTCCGCCGAGACCTGCGTCTGCACGAGTGCACTTCCTTCCAGAAGTTGGTTAACAAGGCTATCAGTGTTGTAACAGGCCAGACCGACTTCGAGGCCACCCGCAAGCATACTCGAGACTTTGGTTCCTCATCCGGCTCTGGCTCTCACAAGCGCCGTGTGTGGGTTCCTAACACTGCTCTGCCACCCAAGTACACACCGAGGCCATCCTATGAGGCGCCTCGCCCAACTCAACAGTTTGCACCTGCTAAGACCTATGGAGGACCACCTTCCAACTTTGCTCCACGCACCACCACTGTGACATGTTTCAAGTGTGGAGAACCGGGACACTACATGCGTGATTGTCCCCAGAACCAGCCAGGAAAAACCGTTGGCCGTGGTAAGCCAACCAGCAAGGTGAATTATGTCAAGCCAATCCCCACTACACGTGGTCATGTCAACTATGTCTCTGCTGAGGAAGCTCATGAGGATCCTAACGTCATCCTTGGTACGCTTCTCGTCAACTGCCATCTGGCATCTGTTCTTTTCGATACTGGAGCATCCCATTCGTTCATATCTGAGAGCTATGCTCGATTGCACAACATGACTTTTTGTGACATGCCTACTTCCATGGTTATTCAAACTCCTGGTTCAAAGTGGCAAACCTCTAGGGTAAGCCATGGAAATGAAATCCTTGTCGATAGACTTGTTTTCCTAGCATCTTTAATCGCCCTCAAGTCCTCGGACATAAACATCATTTTGGGTATGGATTGGATGACAACTCATTACGCCAAGATTGATTGCTTTACTAGGACCGTTCAACTTACACATCCATCCGGCAAGATAGTCAATGTCTTGACTCGAATGGCTGAGCGTCAGCTCTACTCTCTTAATGCCAGCCCTCTACCAGAACTCGAAGATATCCCGGTAGTCCGTGACTTCCCGGATGTTTTTCCAGAAGAACTGCCAGGAATTCCACCTGACAGAGATGTAGAGTTCGTGATAGATCTTATCCCTGGAACTGTCCCAATCTCTAGGAGACCTTATAAGATGGCACCACTAGAATTAGCTGAGCTAAAGAAACAACTCGATGAGTCCTTGCAAAAGGGTTTCATCCGTCCTAGTTCTTCCCCTTGGGCTTGCCCCGTCCTCTTCGTCAAGAAGAAGGATGGAACGGAGCGGATGGTTGTAGATTACCGACCTGTCAATCTGGTCACCATAAAGAATAAGTATCCGCTCCCCAGGATCAACGACCTGTATGATCAGCTCGCTGGATCCTCAGTATTCTCTAAGATGGATTTGAGGTTGGGCTACCATCAAATCAAAATCAAGAACGGGGACATTCCTAAAACGGCTTTTGTTACTCGTTATGGCCAATATGAGTACACCGTTATGTCCTTTGGGTTAACCAATGCCCCAGCTACCTTTTCTCGGTTAATGAATTCTATATTCATGGAGTATTTGGATAAATTCGTCGTGGTATACCTCGATGATATACTCATCTATTCCAGGAACAAGGAAGATCATGCCGACCATTTAAGGCTGGTATTGACGAAACTTCGAGAGCACCGCCTTTATGCCAAATTCTCTAAATGTGAATTTTGGTTGCCAGAAGTAACCTATCTAGGTCATGTGATCTTTGGCAAGGGTATTGCTGTCAATCCCGAGCGAGTTCAAGCCGTACTTGATTGGACTCCTCCTGAATCGGTCAAGCAAGTTAGGAGCTTTCTTGGCTTAGCGAGCTATTGCCGACGTTTCGTCGAGAATTTCTCCAAAGTTGCTAAACCTCTAACCGAACTCCTCAAGAAAGATAAAAAGTTTGAGTGGACCCCATAGTGCGAGTCCAGTTTTCAGGAACTGGAAAGACGCGTGACATCTGCACCTGTACTGGTACCACCAGATTTTTCCAAGGATTTTATAATCTATTGCGACGCCTCGCGACAAGGACTAGGTTGCATACTCATGCAATATCGTCAAGTGATTGCATACACATCTCGACAGTTGCGTCCACACGAGGATAACTATCCTACTCATGATTTAGAGCTTGTAGCTATAGTCCATGCACTCAAAACATGGCGACATTACCTTCTTGGTAATCGCTGTGAAATCTTCACTGATCATCAAAGTTTGAAGTATATCTTCACCCAACCGGATTTGAATCTCAGGCAAAGACGTTGGGTTGAGTTGCTCACCGACTACGACTTAGGAATCACTTACACCCCTGGAAAGGCCAATGTCATGGCTGATGCACTAAGTCGTAAGTCATATTGTAACAACTTAATGTTACAACAAAGTCAACCACTTCTCCACGAGGAATTTCGTAAGCTTAACCTTCACATTGTTCCTCGAGGATACCTTTCCACCTTGGTGGCGAAACCTACCCTTATGGATCAGGTCATCAAAGCACAGAAGGTTGATCCCGGAATTTCCCGTCTTAAGAGGAACATCAAGAAAGGAGTTGCAGGATATTTCTCAATTGATGATCAAGGAGTCGTATTCTTTAGCAACCGTTTAGTGGTTCCTAAAGTACGAAACCTAAGACGTTTGATCCTTAAGGAGGCTCATGAATCTCCTCTCACGATTCATCCCGGTTGTACTAAAATGTATCAGGATCTACGTCAGAGATTCTGGTGGACTAGGATGAAGAGAGAAATCGCTCAATTCATTGCTAACTGCGACGTTTGTCGTCGAGTCAAAGCAGAGCATCAACGGCCTGCTGGCACCCTTCAACCTTTAGCTATTCCTGAATGGAAATGGGACAAAGTTGGTATGGACTTCATTACCGGTTTTCCAAGGACCAGGAAAGGGAATAATTCTATCTTCGTCGTTATCGACCGCCTCTCTAAAGTAGCTCATTTCCTGCCTGTTCGCGAGAGTATTACTGCTAGCCAGCTAGCAGACTTATATGTCTCTCGAATAGTATCACTTCATGGTGTGCCTTTGGAGATTAACTCAGACCGTGGAAGTCTTTTCACTTCACGATTTTGGGAAAGTTTCCAGAATGCTATGGGAACTCATCTCTCCTTCAGTACCGCCTTCCATCCCCAGTCAAGTGGTCAAGTGGAACGAGTCAATCAAATTCTGGAAGACATGCTTCGAGCCTCTGTCATTTCTTTCGGTATGGAATGGGAAAAGTGTCTTCCCTTTGCCGAATTCGCTTATAACAATACTTATCAAGCCAGCTTGGGCAAAGCTCCCTTCGAAGTTCTATATGGACGAAGGTGTCGAACACCTCTTAACTGGTCAGAGACCGGGGAAAGACAATTCTTTGGCCCGGATATGATCCAGGAAGCAGAGGAACAAGTTCACATCGTTCGTGAGAGATTGAAAACAACCCAGTCTCGCCAAAAGAGCCAATATGATAGACATCATAAGGCTGTGACTTTTGAAGTCGGTGATAAGGCTTACCTTCGGGTTACTCTTCTTAAGGGAACCCATCGCTTCGGTATCAAAGGCAAATTGGCCCCTCGTTTCATCGGTCCTTTTCGCATTCTTGCCAAACGAGGAGAAGTTGCCTACCAACTGGAACTACCTCCGCACCTATCCAGAGTTCATGATGTTTTCCACGTTTCTCAACTCAGGCGTTGCTTCTCGGATCCTATCCGCGGAGTGGACCACGAAACGCTTGATCTCCAGGACAATCTCACATATCGAGAATACCCTGTTCGTATTCTTGATCAAACCGAGCGCACCACTCGACGCCACAATATCAAATTTCTCAAGGTTCAATGGTCACATCATTCCGAGAGTGAAGCTACTTGGGAAAGAGAGGATCGTCTTCGACTTGAGTACCCCACCCTCTTTCCGGAGGAACCCGAATCTCGGGACGCGATTCTTTTAAGTGGGGTTGAGTTGTCACATCCCTAGTTAGCACTTGCATTAGGGTTAGTTGGTGTGTGCATCATGTTTATTTTTCAAAGAAATTTGAAATGGGAATGCAGAAACCCCAGCACCCCTCTCCTAACAACTAGGGTTTGCTAAAATATTTTCCAATGTACCCAAAATGCCCTTCAAAAATGTTCATCATTTCTGCCTTGGTCTTAAACCTCTGCCAAAAGTGGCGCACATTTTTCTAGAACACTCAAGGGCTTTGGATTAAATCATATGGTATTTGTATTTGGGCATTTAAATACTTTTAAATATTTTAAATGCTCAAATAATCATGAACTATAATGTTTCCTACTGTTCATATTATATACAGTGGGTATGACAAGTTTCATGAGTTATAAAAATGTTTTGGCATTTTTATTAATTGAACAAAGCTGCAAAAGAAATGAAACAGAAAAGAAAATAGGGAAAAGAGAGAGAGAAGAAACTTACCTGGCGCCCCACCCGGCCCACCTGCTGGCCCAGCCCAGCTGCCGCTCCAGCGAGCTGCTTGGATCGGCCAGGCAGGCAGGCAGGTGCTCGACGGCGACCGCGCTGCGCGCCACGCAGCTGCCCGCCGCCCTGCTTCCTCCCTTCGCCGCCCTGGAAGCCTGGTTCGGTCACACACGTCGCCCCTGACCTCGCAGACACCTCCCCCTCTCCCCAGCTCCTCTCCTTCGCCCTCCCCGCGCCATGGCCGACGCCGTCGTGCTCGCACCGACGTAGAAGCCGCGCCCACCGTCGTCCCTGAGCCCCGCCTTGGTGTCCGTCGTCTCCGCCGTCCTCGACTGCTTTGAACAGGCCGAGCCCCGAGCGCTCGCCCGCCCTGGAGACGCCCTCGACCTCTTCTTCCCCAACTCCGGCCGCGGAGATCCTCCTCGCCGTCCCGCTCAGCTCCGACCACCCCCGAGCTCGCTCCGGCGCCTGCTGCAACCCCTGTGAGCCCAGCTTCGTCCTCCCCCTCTTCGTTGGCTCTCTTTTGCCCTGGAACGCACCGCACGAAGCTCACCTGCACGCACCGCCGCCGTGCTCGCCGCCGGTGATGCTCCGGTGACCATTTGGTCACTGGCACCCGTCCATCACACTCACCGCAGTGCGTAGATGCGAAAGGTGCTACGCACGCATCGCCTAGGCCCCTGCAGCCGCATCTCCACACACGCCCGACGCCGGTCGCCGCCGTCGAGCTTGTTGCCGTCGTCTCCGGCCACCCCAGGTCTGGCGACCACCACCATTCGACGCGCCATGACAAGAGCTTTCCAACGCGCCTAGCCGCAGCTCGAGCCATGCCCCGTAGGCGATTTCCGAAGCACGCCGCCGCACTTGGCCTCGCCGGCGTCACGTCGCCGGCGGGTTTGACCTGTTTGACCAGGGGGTTGACTACCCTTGGGTCACTGACGTGTGGGCCACCTTTGGCTAATTAGTTAGTTTAATTAAGTTTCTGTTAATTTAATTAGTTAATTAGTTTAGTCACTGACCTGTGGGCCCAGGCCCCACTGACAGCTAATTAGTTTTAGTTTAACTCTAATTAACTTAGTTAATTAGCTGTGACACTGACCAGTGGGTCCCACTGGTCAGGTTTGACTTGGACTGGCCCTGTTGACTGACTGACGTCAGCATGATGTCATGCTGACGTAGTAAAGGTTTTTCTGGGATTTTTAGATTTATAAATAATTCAGGAAATTCCAGAAAATACCCAAAACTTCTAAAAATCATATAAAATCAACCATAGCTCAGATGGAAAAGATTTATATATGAAAAATGATATGAAAAATCCAATCTTTCTAATGGCACTGGTTTCATGCATGTTTGAACAAGTTAACTTGCTGTATACATCAAAAACATGATAATGCACTTATTTAAATAATAGTTTGAACTCCAATTTGAATCTTTGATTCAAATAGGTTCAAACCCTTCTGGTTTTAGTTGCATTAGCCAACACACATGCATCTTGCCATGTCATGAGCATGCATCATATTGTTGCATTTGTTTGTTAATAATTGTATCGCCGGTATTCTCTGTGTTAGGTCCTGCTCCCGAGGATACTGCTGAGTATCCAGTTGAAGAGCAGTACCCAACAACTACTTTGTCAGGCAAGCAATCATTGATCATTCCGATACAAACCCAATCTTCTCGCTCCTGCTCTCTTTTACTGCATTAAGGCAACAGCGTGTGAACTGCTACTTGCTGCGGTAGTTGAGCCCTATCCCTTGCATGACCTGTCATTGCCACAGTAAATAGTTGAAACCCACTAGCATGTGTAGGAGTTGATTGAGCCATCTGATGTGTGATCCACCATGCTATTTGTTTATGTTGCCTGCTATGCCTAGAGTTGTGTCAGGTCTGGTTCATCTGGGTGATGGATCAGAGTGAAATGATCATACCTGTAAAGAGAAGGAAGTGTGGAATACGCTTGGTAAAGGTATTGATGAAAGGCCATGTAGGAGTACATGGTGGGTTGTTTCATTGGAATCGTCCATAGGACCTGAGATCTGTATGTGTGGTTCAAGTTGCAGTTACTACCATGCATTTGGCCCGAAACCAATGGACCCTCTTGGCTTATTAATTCCTCGATCTCTGTCCAGGAGTTGCAACTAGTTTCTGGTGTTTATAGCTTACTGGAGGTCGTGCACAACGCTGACCCTCGGGGTGGGTTGTGATGCGACAGGTACGTGGCACGGTGTACCGGTTGCCCGTTTGGTGACTCGGGAACCCTGTACACATCGTTTGGGGCCGTGAGCGACACCCCGGCCGGATCTCCCCACGGATGGAACCCAAATAGGTGATAAACCTGGACGAGAGACTTGAGTAGTTAGTCAGGTCGTGGCCGACACCCCCACTGGGCTTCCGCTTGAAGGTTGCCGAGTACACGCCGAGTAAATGGCGATAAGTGGTGAAAGTGTGTGTGAAGAAGTACACCCTCCAGGGTTATCAAACTATTCGAATAGCCGTTGTTCGCGGTACGGACTACTTGGTTGCTCTTACAGTTCATAGACAAGTTGATGGATACTACTAAAAGCCTCAAGATAAGTGTGAGTGCCGAGGATGGCCCTTCCGTAGGATGACGGAAGAGGATCCTCGGTAGTGTATTGATGTGGTGAGTAGTGGACTCGTGTTCGTAATAACATCTTGCAATCTGTTGAGAGTTGTAGTATAGGATAGCCAAGGTCAAAGCTGGCATTCTGCTATGAACTCCACTACCCCCCCTTGATAATGTTGCATGTATGATAGGTTCTGTGGTAAGACTTGCTGAGTACCTTTGTACTCATGTTTGCTTAATAACTGTTGTAGAGGAGAACCCTGCCCCTGCTGATGGGTTCTACATAGACGTTGACGTCGACGAGTAGCTTGACACCCAGACGGAGATCTGGAGCTTGTGAAGGGCCTTGTAGATAGTCAGGCTACACCAAGCCTGTTTTATTTTCTAAGTTGTCTGTACTCAGACATGTAGCTTCCGCTTGTGCTTGTATGACTGTATGACTTGAGTGTTGGGTCATGTGACCCCTACCTGTATGGATATGTTATGTATGGCTCTTGGAGCCTTTTAAATAAAGTACTTTGAGTCATAGATTTCTGTTGTGATGCAATGTTGTATTTGCACATATTGAGCATATTGCGTGTATGATTGAAATGCTTGGTATGTGTGGGATCCGACACCTAGTGTGTTTTCCTTTGGTAGCCTATCTTACAGGGAAATGCCTCCTAGTGTCTCCAATGAGCCTTGGTAGCTTGCTACTGCTCGGAACACGTAGGCTGGCCGGCATGTGTCCTTCTTCGTTCCTGTGTCTGTCCCTTAGGGGAAATGTCACGCGTTGTTCCTTTAAGTCCATGTAGCTTGCTACGACTTGGGTTCATACGTTGATGACCGACACGTTCGTTGCTGGGTCATGGATGCCTGTCTCTGTAACTTAGTGCCACTTTTGGTTTATAACTAGCCATGTCGGCCCGGGTTCTCTGTCATATGGATGCTAGCGACACTGTCATATACGTGTGCCAAAATGCGCAAATGGTCCCGGGCCAGGTAAGGTGGCACCCGTGGGGTTACCGTGCGTGAGGCCGCAAAGTGATATGACGTGTTACAGCTAGATCGGTGTGACTTAGGATCGGGGTCCTGACACACAGTGTACTCATTACCATTAACATGAAAAGTACCATTGCCTTTGTTGCAATCAATAATACCCCCTGCAGTATTCAAAAAGGGTCTTCCAAGGATAATCCACATAGTATCATCCTCGGGAATATCAAGAATAACAAAGTCCGTTAAAATAGTAACATTTGCAACCGCAGCAAGCACATCCTCACAAATACCGACTGGTATAGCAGTTGATTTATCGGCCATTTGCAAAGATATTTCAGTAGGTGTCAACTTATTCAAATCAAGTCTATGATATAAAGAGAGAGGCATAACACTAACACTGGCTCCAAGATCACATAAAGCAGTTTTAACATAGCTTCTTTTAATGGAGCATGGTATAGTTGGTACTCCTGGATCTCCTAGTTTCTTTGGTATTCCACCTTTAAACATATAATTGGCAAGCATGGTGGAGATTTCAACATCCGGTATCTTTATTTTATTTGTAACTATATATTTCATATACTTAGCATAAGGATTTGTTTTAAGCATATCAGTCAAACGCATACGCAAAAAATAGGTCTAATCATTTCAGCAAAGCACTCAAAATCTTCATCATCCTTTTTCTTGGATGGTTTAGGAGGAAAAGGCATGGGTTTCTGAACCCATGGTTCTCTTTCTTTACTGTGCTTCCTAGCAATTAAGTATCTTTTATCATATTGTTGATTCTTTGATTGTGGGTTATCAATATCAACAACAGGTTCAATCTCTACATCATCGTTATTGCTAGATTGAGCATCATCATGAACATCATTATTAACATTATCACTAGGTTCATGTTCATTACCAAATTGTGTTTCAGTATCAAAAATAGAAATGTCATTGGGATTCTCAGGTGTGTCAACAACATGTTTACTAGAAGCATGCAAAGTCCTATCAATTTTATTTTTTCTTCTTAGAAGGACTAGGTGCATCAACATTGGTTCTCTGAGAATCTTGCACAATTCTCTTAGGGTGGCCCTCAGGATACAGAGGTTCCTGAGTCATTCTACCCCCCTCTAGTCATAACTCTAACATCATTATCATTTTTCTTATTATTTAATTCATTAAACAAATCATTTTGTGCTTTAAGTACTTGTTCTACATGAGTGGTAACCTTAGAAGCATGTTTACTAATGAGTTTAAGTTCACCTTTAACTCTAGACATATAATCACTCAAGTGTTCAATCATATAAGGACTATGTTTCAATTGTCTACCAACATAAGCGTTGAAGTTTCCTTATTTAACAATAAAATTTTCAAAATCATCTAAGCATTGGCTAGCAGACTTATTACAAGGAATATCACCTTCATGAAATCTATAGAGAATTTACCTTTACTACCTGTGTCGGGTTATCAAGACCATGTATTTCTTCAATAGGTGGTAAATTCTTAACATCTTCAGCTTTAATACCTTTTTCTTTCGTAGATTTCTTTGCCTCTTGCATATCTTCAGGACTGAGAAATAGAATACCCCTTTTCTTCATAGTTGTTTTAGGAGTTGGTTCAGGAAGTGTCCAATTATTTTCATAACTCAACATATTATTTAATAGCAATTCAGCTTGATCAACATTTGTTTCCCTGAAAACACAACCAACACAACTATCCAGGTGGTCTCTGGAAGGTTCGGTTAATCCATTATGAAAGATATCAAGTATTTCATCTTTCTTAAAAGGATGATCAGGTAAAGAATTAAGTAATTGGGGAATCCTCCCCCAAGCTTGCGGGAGACTCTCTTCTGCAATTTGCACAAAATTATATATTTCCCTTAAGGCAGCTTGTTTCTTATGGGCGGGAAAATATTTAGCAGAGAAGTAATAAATCATATCCCGGGGACTACGCACACAACCAAGAATTAAACCAAGTTTTAGCATCACCCTTTAAGGAGAACGGAAATAACTTAAGGATATAGTAGTACCGAATTTTTTCCTCATTGGTGAATAGGGTGGCTATATCATTCAATTTAGTAAGATGTGCCACAACAGTTTCAGATTCATAGCCATGGAAAGGATCAGATTCAACCAAAATAATTAACTCAGGATCGACAGAGAAATCATAATCCTTATCAGAAATACAGATAGGTGAATTAGCAAAAGTAGGGTCATATTTCATTGTAGCATTCAAAGACATTTCTTTCAGCTTAGCTAATAATGTCTTAAGATCATATCTATCTTTGCAAGCTAAACGATCTCTAGCAGTTTCTTCATCCATAACATAACCCTCAGGCACAACAGGCAATTCATGTCTAGGGGGACAATCTTCATCATCACTTTCATCAATATTATCAGTTTCAATAATTTCATTCTCTCTAACCCTAGCAAGTTGTTCATCAAGAAATTCACCTAGTGGCACCGTATTATCAAACATAGAAGTAGTTTCAACATAACTATCATGCATAGCAGAAGTGGCATCATCAAGAACATGCAACATATCAGATTCAATAGGAGGAGTAGGTGTCGCAAATTTACTCATAACAGAAGGTGAATCAAGTGTAGAGCTAGATGGCAGTTCCTTACCTCCCCTCTTAGTTGAGGGAAAGATCTTGGTTTTTTCGTCTCTCAAGTTCTTCATACTGATCAATAGATATAATTCCCAAGTTACTCAAAGAATATAGCTATGCTCCCCGACAACGGCGCCAAAAAATAGTCTTGATAACCCACAAGTATAGGGGATCGCAACAGTTTTCGAGGGTAGAGTATTCAACCCAAATTTATTGATTCGACACAAGGGGAGCCAAAGAATATTCTCAAGTATTAGCAGTTGAGTTGTCAATTCAACCACACCTGGAAAACTTTGTGCTTGTAGCAAAGTATTTAGTAGCAAAGTAGTATGGAAGTAACGGTAACGGTCGCAAAAGTAACAGTACTGTTTTGCAGTAATTGTAACAATGGCAGCAGAAAAGTAACTAAGCCAAGAACAATATGTGAAAAGCTCATAGGCATTGGATAAGTGATGGATAATTATGTCGGATGCGACTCCTCATGCAACGGTTATAACATAGGGTGACACAGAACTAGCTCCAGTTCATCAATGTAATGTAGGCATGTATTCCGAATATAGTCATACATGCTTATGGAAAAGAACTTGCATGACATCTTTTGTCCTACCCTCCCGTGGCAGCAGGGTCCTATTGGAAACTAAGGGATATTAAGGCCTTCTTTTAATACATTACTGGACCAAAGCATTAACACTTAGTGAATACATGAACTCCTCAAACTACAGCCATCACCAGGAGTGGTCCCGATTATTGTCACTTCGGGGTTGCCGGATCATAACACATAGTAGGAGACTATTGACTTGCAAGATAGGATCAAGAACTCACATATATTCATGAAAACATAATAGGTTCAGATTTGAAATCATGGCACTCGGTCCCTAGTGACAGGCATTAAGCATGGCAAAGTCACAGCAACATAATTCTAACATAATGGATACTAGGGATCAAACCCTAACAAAACTAAGTCGATTACATGGTAAATCTCATCCGACCCATCACCGTCCAGCAAGCCTATGATGGAATTACTCACGCACGGCTATGAGCATCATGGAATTGGTGATGGACGAAGATTGATGAGGACGATGGCCACAGATTCCCCTCTCCGGAGCCTCGAATGGACTCCAGATCAGCCCTCCCAAGAGAGATTAGGGCTTGGCGGCGGCTCCGTATCGTAAAACGCGATGAATCATGCTCTCTAATTTTTTTTCTCCTCAAAAGTGAATATATGGATTTGGAATCGAGGTTGGTGGAGCCTCAGGGGCCCACGAGATAGGGGGGCGCGCCCAGGGAGGCAGGAGCACCCCCACCCTCGTGGACAGGGTGTGCCCCCTGGTCTTGATTCTTTCGCCAGTATTTTTTATATATTCCAAAAATATTCTTCGTGGATTTTCTGGTCATTCCGAGAACTTTTATTTCTGCACAAAAATAACACCATGGCAATTCTGCTGAAAACATCGTCAGTCCGGGTTAGTTCCATTCAAATCATGCAAGTTAGAGTCCAAAACAAGGGCAAAAGTGTTTGGAAAAGTAGATACGTTGGAGACGTATCACCGCCCGTGCGCTCCATCCATGGTGAGCCATGGGTTGGCTATATGAAGGCCCCCGTGGCACTCCTACCACCACCATTCGCTCCACCTAGCACCTAATCCTCACCCAGACCACTCATTCATCCCGAGAGGGCATCGAGCTTGAGACTGAGCTCCACCACCTCGGGTCACCGTCGATCTTGAGGTACAGACCTCCTCCGCCTCCATTCTCGCCCGATCTTGAACCACCTGACCACGGTGAGCATTTCCCATCTCCTTCCTGCATTGATTTCAGCTGGAGCCGACCGGAACAACCTCCTCCCAAAGCCCCGCTGCCAGTTTCTTGTCGCCAGCGAACCACTGTACTCCAGTGACCAACTCCACCTCCACCCAAACGGCGACTCAAACCTGAGCACGCACATGCCCTCAGATCACCTCGCCATGGACCACATCACCGACGATCTCGCCGCTCTCTTTGGACCGAGGTTGACAACGACGGCCGTGCGGTTTGTTGACCTCGCACCCTAATGGGAGGGTCCCACTCGTCAAGTTTAAAATGCACGTGTGTGCGTACCGGTTCGCTACGTCGTCTGAAGGCGTATTTTGCCTTTATGCCTTCGATGTAGCAGCCTTGCGCGGGCTGGATTCCCTCTACGCCTACTGCACTATGGCCATTCTGGCCCAGTGGCACAGTGCCCCTTTTCTTTTTTTCTTTTCTGTAAGACTTTCAAAAATTCCACAGGATAAAATATTTATCCAAATGCAATAATTGCAACTGCTAATTGTTTTTCTAAAAATCCCACCTATTTAATGGTATAACTTTATGACAAAACATCACACTTTTCTGTATTGTTCAAATTTAAATTTGAGCTTTTAAATATCTCTCTGAAAATCCATTTCTCTTAATCCATACCTCCCAATCCAAAACTAAGAATTTTTGCATTCTTAGTTTTCACTCCATTATTTGACAAAAATAAGTTGACATTTTTATGGTCACTTCTATTTTCCTGTTTGTGTTATTGTCTTATTTTGTGTCCATTACTTTGCGACGTTAGATTACGAAGTTGAGGAAGGAGTTGGACCAGAAGAATTTGAAGACCTTGAAGGCTTTGTTGAGCCAGGCAAGCATCCCTTTGACCATGATACACCTCTTTTATTCATCGACAAATTATGTATGCATGATGATGGTGATGATGATGAGCTTGCTATGCATGTTGCATTGATCATGATCCATTGATACTCGCGTCATTCATCGCTCTATTATGTGCTTAGAGGTATGATGGTGAAACCATAGTTGTTGATGCATGGACTTGCATAAATTCCGTGAAATTCACCTTGAGAGAAATCTACCGAAAGCCCCAGTGGGTGCCACTAATGCCCCTGGGAGATGATGATGAACTAGGTCACTACTTGGTGGAGAAGTAGTGTACCGAGGCTTGATGAAATTGTTGTTTACGGAGACGGATTAAACTTAACATTTGTCGACCGCCCCAACCAAACATGCGCAATCACTCTACCCTTATATGGGAAAGGGCATTATTGATTACCTAGTTCGTGCTAGCATGGATGCCCGCATTACTAGTGACGAGAGTGGCGTGGTCACTATCGGGATCAGGTGGTGCTTGGATAGGCGGCCATGACTGTTTTTACAGGGTGCCGGACACACCGTTGGTACCCCGTGCTTTTGTTATGTGATGAATATGGGAGCGTGGCTCCACAAAATTATTATGTGACAATGTTTGGCACGGGAGTTGATACCAATCGAGTGGACTCTATGTTAGTCACGGCTAGTGAAAGGTAGTGATCGGGTGCTTACCCCGGGTACTTGAGGTACCGCGGGTCGTGGATGACACAGAAGTTCCCTGGATCTTGTGGGTAAAGTGTGCAACCTCTCTAGTGTGTCAAACTATTCGAATAGCCGTGTCCACGGTCAAGGATAGTTGTGTGGTGCTTCTTAGACCACATCCATATGTTTCTGACAAACTACATGGTTTGGTAATATCGTTGATATGATTCGTGAGGAAGCCACGATGAGCTTGAACATGCGTTTTTCAGAACTCTTTCTCGATGTTGATGCCAGTAACCTCTTGATACTTGTTGCAGACGCATTCATATCCTTGATAAATGTTGATCATACTTGCATGAGAAAAACTAGCTTTCCACAAAAATCCTAATTTAGCATTAGAGCCTTGCATAATTATTCTGTTATTACTCTTGGGTTGCTTGCGAGTACATTCAAAGTACTCATTGGTTTGTCACTGGTTATTTTATTGGCTAGCCATGAAAAAACAAGATATAATGAAGAGTACATTGGCGACGAGCATGCGAGTTAGGACGCTTCCCAGTCAATATTCCTGTAGGGTTAGCGCAGATGGTATGGGTCCAAGTTGTCATTGAAGATATCCGCTGCGATGATATACTCAAGACTTTACCATAATGGTCCTACTTGTGTAAGACGGTATGTATGGATGTAAGACTCTTGTTATTCAGCTTCTGTGTGTTCAGTAATCACTGATCTCTGGGATCACTGTACACGTGCATTCAGTGATCACGACTTATGAGTTGGGGTCCCCACAGAGATGGTATCAGAGCCATCCTGACTGTAGGTAGCCTTAGGTAGCATGGTCCTTAGTTAGGACAAGAACTAGACCCCAGACCCCCAAATCACTTGCGAGACTCATTATACATTTATCCTCTTCTGGTCTAGCCAACTATAAAAACCTTTCACGCTTGCCGTGCCCTTTCTTGTCATATTAACCCTTCTCTGGCCACCTTGTAGATGGTCGTCGGTCGTCGCCCCCATAAGACTCCTCATGACCGGATTCCCACTACTCCTAAGGGACTGCCTCCAACAATGCACTACCCTTCGGAGCCAATGTACACCCTGCGCGAACTAGACAATGGCGAGTTCGAAACAAAGTTCTACGCCAAGGTATTTGTATCTGCCAAGACCTCATCGCGGAGCTCTTTCTTTGTTGGACAACCTATGCCAACAAGGGACATGGTCGTTTAGAAGGCGGCCTACGAAGCCCTCCTTCGTCTTCGAGACCTCCTCCCAGAAATGAAGGAAGGTCAAGCTACCCACTACCTACCCAGCAAGAGTGAATCAGGAACCTCTTCTCAAGCAATGATTTCCATGAGAGACGAAGACACAACCCTCAAGCTCCAGATCCGCTACGCCCACACAGTCGATTACCTTCTGCGTTACATTATCGAAGAATTCCTCAAGTCCCTCCAGGATTTCCCTTCACTTCTATATCTCTACTACCTCGAGAAGAATAAGGTGATCGAGCGAGAACATCAAATCACTACCCTACAAGTATACATCACCAATCAGAAGCAGCAAAGTGAGGAACTTCAGGAAGCTCGCAACCAAACCCCACGAAGAAGGCATAGGAATCGATTTCCATAGCCACCTCGTAAAGGCCCATCGATGGGCCACCGGCGTCGTAACCCAGAGCTGAAGAGCAACCTTTTTTGTACCATCACATGTGACGGGTGTGGAAAATTTGGTCATATTGTCAAATGGTGTCCCAACAAGCAGCCGACTATTGCATACCTATTGGCACCACAAGGGAACCTAGAACTGAAGACAGAACACGCTTCTCTCTAAGTGATGAAGCAAGCACAACTACTAAGTCTGATAACCCCTAGGGTAGGATGAGTCATGTACCCCCTATGCACAGTCGAGTCCATATGATGGTTCATGTGAAACCATGTTTTGTGTTGCTTGTTCTTATATTTTTGTGTTTCGATAGAAGTCACACTTTTACCCTAGGCAGCATGTACGCGGCTATATCCCCTATCTTATCTGAATGAAAATGTGTATGGCCTTTAGCACCTATTTGTTTGCACTTGCACTATAGAACCCCCTTTTGGCATTCTCCTCTATGCTACTCATCCCTCACACCTATCTCGTCAACTAAAGACTAGCAAGACAAGATGCACCAAGGATTCCACCCTAGGCGACCAACCAGTGATGAATACTTCTCCTACAGCCTCCTCGACCAAGTGCAACCCCGTAGAGTTACGTTTACCCCTGAAGATTAGAAACCCATCCCTAGACCCTTCAAGACTTCACGAGGTACCCCAGCTTGAATCCTTAACCATGTACTTAACCCACATAATTGCAAGAGAACCAGTTAAGCCTCTGTAACCTTGCTCAACACTGGGTTCATTATGGTACTAGTGGACATAATGAACGAGCACATTATCATCTTAAGATGTCACCAAAACTAGCAATGCCATAGGGAAGACCAATTTGAGGATATATGAATAGAGGACAAATGACTTGATGGTTTATATCAGTGACCTTGAGGAATTATCTGAGACTGTTTGGGGAATTATGATGCTTTCATGTTGGTGGATGAACTTGGTGGGATCATGATATTAGAGTAGCATAACTTTCATTACCCCTGAGTAAATTGGGTTTTTGTAGGGCAATTATGATCGCATGCTAAACTCTTGGAAGTCTAAGAGATTGGCTTAACCAGGGGATATTGATAGGATATAGTTGACACTACGATAATGACTTGGGGAAAACATGTAGGAATTCTCGTTGGACATGATACCTCGATTAAATAGGTGATCATATTTGAGTATAGATGCTGAGTAAGTCTACATGGTTCGGAGTAAATTTGATTTAGACTGATGATCTCGAGCATGATACCATATTTCTCGGTGGACAATAAACTAGGAGATTGGATTAATTGTCGGAGTTGATTTAGGGATCTATATAAGCCAGACCTTGGAGTTTACTTGACCATGATAATGGAAATTGGTGGATTAACTATAGTAAGGATAGCCCTTTCAAGTATTTGGGGATTATAGGAGATTAGAAGGTTATGTGGAAGGTCATAGATATTGATTTGTAGTATTAATGGATCATGTAGTGATTGATGGAGTTAATGGGCCGTTGGAGTTGATTCCTATAAAAGAAGTAAGATCTTGGAGTCGTATACGATGTGTTTCCTTAGGATAGAGATGCACTATCAAGAAACTTGGTGAATAAGCTAAGTACTTGGATTGTGATGTTTAATTCAAGCTTAGCAGCTTGTATGTTCTACCCATGGATTTTTGCATAGATATGAGTTTGGGGAGAGTTGACATGTATAATTTTGTTAGACCTCCTCTAGGGAGCCATGAGGATATGAATAGCATGGGTGACGATTGGATTTGACCTATACGGGATGATTTTTTGACAATATGATGTGATTTGTTTGGCGGACTAGATAGAACTGTTGGCATCTCAGAAACTATGCTTAAGGATAAGATGATAAACGTTCACTCGCACACTAGAATCCTTGAAACCCTTAAGCCTTACCAAGACACAACATGGTAGGATCATGACCATGGGCTTTGGCTCTAGGTCAAGAAAACCGTGGCCAATACTCAACCGTGACTACCACCAATGCGCCAGCCTACTTTATGTACCTCATGAACAAAGTCTTCATGGAGTACTTGGAAAAGTTGGGTGTCATCATTACTTGGTAACCTACTCGTCTAACTGAAGATGGAAGAAGAGTCATTCAGCTGGTTAGGAAACATTTGAAAACCGCCATGTCAAGGAGGAAGAACTATACCAACCACCATCGTCAAGAAGTGAACTTTCTCGTCCAAGACCATGTGTACATGCAAGCCAGTCCTCTCAAAAGAACAAAGCATTTCCATGTCAAAGAGAAGAACACACCAAGATTATTGACCCTCTTCGAGATCACTTCAAGACGAAGAGAAGACCATTGCCAACTGGAGTCGCCACCTGAGTGATCCTATATGCACATCGTTTTCCACGCGACACAACTCCAGAAGTGTTTCCAACTTCCTAATTAGCCCAATCACTAACAAGGACATCAATCACCGAGCCATCCCCCCTAGCCCATCTGACCTACAGCAAGAGACCCATTTGCAACCTGGATCAAGAAGAATGTTATACATAAAGCTACACTCTCAAGTACTTCAAGCTTCAATGGAGCTCTACTCGGAAGCAGAAGTAGTAGGAGGACGTGAAGACTACCCCAGATCCAAGTTTCCGTATTCCTTTCCGCGCTTAGTTTGGGAATCTCGAGGATGAGATTCTTGTAAGGAGGGTAGGTTTGTCACACCCTGATTTTCGTTCCACAACAGTTAAGCTAATACATCATGATAAAATGTGGTTTAACAATTTTTTTGAGTGTTTTGAACTATGCTTGATTGGATTTTTGTTTGTTGTTTGCAAGTGCTCTAAAATATCAAATAAATTCTCCAACTCTTTTAGTCCTTCTCCTCGATCCAAAACTTTGCCCAATGATCAGGCCATGTGTATAGGACAGAATAGTATTTTAGTTCAAAATAATTTGGCCAAAAAGTATTTTCTAAATTAGGTTTTCCAAAAACCACTAAAATGAGGCTTGAACTACAAGTACTTAATTTAGGGTATGAAAAATCTTTCAAAAAGTATATTTAACTCCTATTAGATATAGGACTCCCGAAAACCATAATTATATTATTTTAAAAATTATTTTCCTATTTTATTTCACGGCTTTTTTCTTAAGGCCAAAAATGGTATTAAATAGGATAAAATTATTTAAATGTTTCAAATATATTTGAGAAAATTTAAGGAAGCTCAGTGGACATATATTGTCCATATATAAGAGTTTAAACAGATGGTCATATTTAAAATATTGGTGAAAACCCTCAACTATCCGTTCTGGATATTTCAAGCTGTTGAAATAATTACAAAGGAACTATTCTCTAAAAATTCCAAGAAAACTGTAGCATGTCACAAATGCCCTGTTTGGTGATCTTGCCAAGTCTCATGTCTTGGATAACAAGATAATATCACCAAAACCCCTCAAAACTGTTTCTGTCCATTTAGAAGTTTGAGCAACTTTACATTGCCAAACATGTCCAAATGCTCTCAACCTTGTTACACAATCTCAAATGGTTTAATTATTCATCTAGACCAAATGGCACAAGTTATAGAACATGATAACTTGATCAAAGTGCCCCAAAACCCTCTTTGTCCAGATCCAAGTTTGAACAACTCTACATTGCCAACTTTCTCCTTTTCATCGCAAATTTGTGTACATGCTCAAATCTCCAAATGATTACACTACACCAAGTGGTGCATCAAGGAGAAAAGATTTGCATGACTAAAGCTTGGAAACTCCAGTTCGGTTGATTTTATAGGATTTGCCAAAGTAACATTGGTAACTTTCTTCAAGTGAGCTCAAACTTGGTGACCAACCTCATTTTCGTATGCCATTTGATCCTGTTAATTCCCATGTCAAGTGGAATTCATTTGCTTTCCCAAATTTTCATCAAACGCCTTATGTCATTTTTCCAAAACCATCATTTTGACCCCTTCCACCATTCCCCTTTGCCTCAAATTTTTACCAGGGGTGTGCTCAGTCATCACCTACCTCCAGTGACTCCCCTCTCCCAAAGCTCAATGATTGAGTAGTGAAAACCTAGTTTTCCCCTCTGGACAACAACTTTCACTCTCTTCTCAACCTCTCTCCTCTCCGAGTGGATCATCAGGGCATCCAATATAACTCCCACATTGTTTACAATCCCCTAGCATACATAGACACAAGTGGCCATGGCCATGCCACATAAACAATGCCATGGCATGCCAATGGCAGTCTCTCAAGCGCTACAATGCGCCCCCGCACTGTAGCCACCCCCATTCCAAAGCATCCGACCACCTCGGGCCTCCTCCGCACGCGTGCCGAGGCCCCTCGGCGTCCGCAACACACTACACGGTCGGCCCCCTCCCTCTCTCTGCCCTGCCCGCTCCACGCGTGAACAGAGCGTTGCCCGAGCCTGCCATTGCTTGCTCGTGCTCGGGTCCCACCTCGGGCACACGCTGCTCCTCCTCTCCCTCCCAAGCATACTGCACCATCCCCACGAGCACCGCACAACCGATTCTAGATCCTCCTTGTGGCCCCAGCGCCATCACCATGGCCGCCCGTGCATTTCGTCCATGATGAGCCATGGGATGGCTATATAAAGGCCCCTGGGGAACTCCTGCCACCACCATTCACCCCACCTAGCACCTAATTCTCACCCCACACCACTCATTCATCCACAGAGGGCTTCGAGCTAGAGATCGAGGTCGAGCTCCGCCGCCTTGGGTCGCTGTTGATCTCGAGGTATAGAGATCCTCCGCCTCCATTCTCATCCGATCTTGAACCACCTAACCACGCTGAGCATTTCCCTTCTCCTTTCCACGTTGATTTCAGCCAGAGGCGACCAAAGCAACCTCCTCCCGAAGCCGCATTGCCGGCTTCCTTGTCGCCGACGAACCCCTGCACTCCGGCGACCAACCCCACCTCCACCCGAATGGCCACTCAACCCTGAGCACACACGTACCCTCAGATCGCCTTGGTGTGGACCACATCGCTGATGGTGAGCACGCCGCCCTCTCTGGCCCGAGGTTGACAAAGATGGCCGTGGGGCCCATCTGTCGGCCTCACACCCAGACGACAGGGTCCCGGGCGCCAGGTTTAAAACGCATGCGCACCTGTACCGGTTCGTTACGTTGGCTGAAGGCGTATTTTTCCTTTACGCCTTTGACGTAGCAGCCTTACGCGGGCTGGACTCCATCTGGGCCTGATGCACTATGGTCATTCTGGCTCAATGGCACAGTTCCCCTTTTCTTTTACCTTTTCTATAAGACTTATTGTACATAATAAGTTATGTGCTATAGTTGGCCATGACTACTTTTACAGGGCACTAGACACATCGTTGGTACCCCGTGCTTTTGTTATGTGATGAATATGGGAGTGTGGCTCCACAAAATTATTGTGTGACAATGTTTAGCACGGGGGTTGCTACCAATCGAGTGGACTCTATGTTACTCACGACTAGGGAAAGGTAGTGATCGGGTGCTTACCCCGGGTACTGAGTTACCGCAGGTCATGGATGACACGGAAGTTTCCCGGATCTTGTGGGTAAAGTGTGCAACCTCTGCAGAGTGTCAAACTATTCGAATAGTCGTGTCCACAGTCAAGGACAGTTGGGTGGTGCTGCTTAGACTATGTCCATATGTTTCTGACAAACAACACGGTTTGGTAATATTGTTGATATGATTCGTGAGTAAGTCACGATGAGCTTGTGCATGAGTTGTTCCTAACTCTTTCTCGATGTTGATGTCTGTAACCTCCTGATACTTGTCGCAGACGCATTCATATCCTTGATAAATGATGATCATACTTCCATGAGAAAAACAACACTGCTGCAGGATGCTGCTAACGTGACACTACGATCAGAGACCCTTTGACGAAACTGTGTGCGATGCATTAGTCTCAAATGGTGATGTAAAATAACCGTAAAAATATGCAAACCGTTTGTGATGAATGATACATCAAACACTCGGATGAACTGTTTGCGTTGAGCCAAGAGAACATAAACGGTTCAACTTAACAAGATGTGTGTGACCAAGAATGTGTCGGAAGACCAATAACAACACAGACGATTCCTGTTAACAAGCCGTGTGTGTTGTGAGCAAACGATTGTTGGCATACAATTGTCAGTGATTGATGAAATCATCATGAACGGGTTCCATTGTTTAGTCCGTGTGTGATGTGATTTGCTCTGTCTACAGAGCATCAACATATATACTTAAATAGACAACATTACAAAACCAAATGGCAGGCGATGGCCGAATTCTTGAGCACCTTTACATCGTTGGTGATGTCCACCATAGAGAACATGTAGTGGGGGCTGTTGACAAACCTGGCGAAACGCTTTTCTTGAAACATGTTGTAAAGTAACGCAATAGACCTTAGGTTAACATGTGTTGAAAAATGCCTCATCTTGCAACTGACGTTGACACATTGCAACACTCCTGCAAGTCCCAGAGTTTAATTTGAGAACAAGTACATATAGTTAATTTGACATACATGACTTATAAGTTTCATAGAAATTATATCACTTTTTTTGCAAAACATTAAATTGCGTTGAATGTATATAGTGCTCTGTCCTATTAGTTCAATTAACCTGGAGGTCCATGTTTTGGAAACATGTCGTAAAGTAGCGGGATAGACCTTCATTCAAGCCAATCAACATGTGTTCAATTTTTTTATCAAAAAGTGATGAGATAGACCTTCTTCAAGCCAATCAACATGTGTTCAAAAAACAAACAAAAATTACAAAACACGGACCTCAAGGTTAATTCAACTAATATGATGGAGCACTATACCCATTCAACACAATTAAATGTTTACAGTGATCCATCACATCAGTTAAGTTAACATAGAACATACTTCCCATCAGGTCACCCATCTGATGACTACTCCTATCTCGGCATAGTTAACTTGGGAGTTCTGTTAGATGAGCTATCGGTAGGGAAGCTGGTCCTTGCTGCTGTAGGATCCCTCTTTGCATCCTTTATTGCGCACCCGGATGACCGACTATTGCCGCCTAATGGTTAATGCTACGTCCCCCGCAAATATAAACCAGGACGGGGGTATAGTAGGTAATTAAATCACAAATGTTTTTTATTAACCAAATGTGTATGTGTCCTTTCGTCTTCCTCTCGCACATGTCGTAGCTCATGTACGCCTCCTTGGCAGCGTACACGATGTGAGCTTTATCGAGTTTCTCCATCCAGGCCGAGTGCCAGGCACGCTTATCCTTGTTGCAAGAATCCTTCATGTCTCTCTCCTCCTCATAGGCAAAATATCCATGTAAGCAGGCTATAAGCCCACTATTGTAGTACATGCTCTTAGCGGTGTGGAGGACCAACTGTGTAGGGTGCGATGTGGCTTAGCTCATGTGGGGGACGGAGGCCAGCCCGCGCGGGTGCTAGGTCTGAGAGGACAACCTTGTCGTCAGCGTGTGACCTCTGTGGCAACCGTCCGCTCCCCACTAGCCTCTTCATATACCTTGGCAACCGTCCGCCGCCTCTTCGCCTTTGCCTCTCAATTTGGAACGGCTGTCGCACGCTCTTCCTCCCTCCATTTTCCTTCACCCTTCCTTCCGCCATTGTTCGATCACTTTCGGCATTGAGGGAACAGGCCGGAAACGACCCCGTTATTCTTGCCCCGATCTGAAAGATGACGTGGTGTAGGAACTCATTAATCGGTGCGATGTCATCACCTCGGCTAGCATGGCAGGTTCGTTAAAGACCATTCTCGACTCAACAAATAACATCATTACAAATAACCCAAGGGTTCAGGAGCGGTTTGATCTCCCCTATCTTCGTCGCCATGATGCTGGTCGCTGGCATGGGGACGACGGAAGCCTTGCCATGTGCAAGTTGATGCCGCTTGTTAATGATACATGTGTTGTTAAGATGCCATCGCTTGAGGGTAAGGCTTGGGCAGGCGCAAATGGAGATTGAGTTGTTTATATTGGGTGTAAATGCGAGTGGGAACTTGTGAATGTGTACACTCGTCACCGGGTTCTACTTCCAAAATTCACAGACTACCCTAAGGTTGAGCAGACAGATGATCTACGTACGTTCAAATATGATCTTGGTGACTGTTGTCTATAGAAGATAGCAATTTGTCGAGTTCCCAACCGCTCTTGGGATAACATGAACTATCATGTTGTTGCTATCTTCAACAATCTTGTTGTCGTCATTACTTCCATGCCTCGATGGATATTGCTCAAAAATCATTTATGTACACGGATGAGTACTGTGATGCAATTCAATACGAGCATCTTGTGTTTGCTGCCACCCGTGGCACTGTTTTTGCATGGGATCCTGATTGTTTTGGTACATTTGTCTTCCACCATAATTAGAACTAGATTGTTAAAGGCGTGCGTTGTTGCGCCCGTCTTGTTTGACGGTACAGTCTTAATGATAGATGGAATGATATTGATATGATATGTAATTTAATTAGTAATTTATGTAGGACTATGCTAGTGGATATGCAACCATGGAAGTGCATCGGTGCCTGGTACAAAATTAAAATATTAGGCCATATATATTTAAAATAAAATGTATTATATTATTATTAATCATTAAGTAGTATAATTGATTCCCACAAAAAATGATAATATTTGTTTTCCGGAAATCACATCTTGCCAAACCACAATTTTAGTTCTCTATAATTTCTCGGATGCTTGATCATTCAAGCGCTATGTTGCCACGGTCATCCATTTTTCTAGTAGAATGGAAGGAATTTCTATAAATATATACAACGAAACATATACCGAATGTCTCCTGTAATATAAATCATAAAAGATGAGAAAATGTGTTCTAATATGCTAGGAGTCTATTCACAACACAAGAAACTCTGAAGGCGACACATAATTAACCTTGAAAGACCTCTTTAAACACTGAAATCATAAGCATGGAAGTAACCTTGGGCCATCTTGGTTTCTCTTATTAATTGTACTTTGTTGGTTATTATTTGAAATTTTGATTATAAAGCACACTTTTTCCCTTAATCTACTACATACACATCTAGTTTACAATTTACCAACTGGTGGTTGCTATACTGATAAATTTGTCAGAGTCTAGTATTTTTAGTTCTCCTACATTCAATTCTATTTTCAACAAAACAATAAATATATCAGTTAGCTAATCATTCCTTACAAAGGTTGATGGAATAATTCGTAAAATATCAAGCTTAAATTGTAAGCATCTTTTAATATTTTGCTACTAAAGTTCTATAATATTATAGGTGCTTCGTCCAAATATATATTACATGCAAGGTAAGCTTTGCATTATCCACATGGTCCAAATACACATTTTTTTTGTATGCATCACACAAAGAAATATTTAAGTGCGGGATTTAGTTTAATCACACAATCACAAGTATGTCATAGAGATAATACATATTAGAGGAAATAGTTACACACAAGCAACTCTAAAAAAGTTACAGCTGCATAAAATAGGAAGCTATCGACAACGCTTAGCCATTAAAGTTCATGAAGTCAAGTTCCTATCTAACGAGCTCATACTTAAAATGTAAATTTGACTGGAATGGGCAGACTACTTCCATACTCAGCCCAAAACACAATCTTCAGTCTTTTAAATAGCAAGGAAAAATTGTACCATATTAAATTGAACCATATTAAATAGCAAGGAAAAATAGTACTTGATAAGCATATATACGTATAACTAACAGGACTTCCTGCCAATTCCACTAATTTACCAAACCTTAGTATAATCTTATTAGGGGACTAAGGAAAAAGGGGAGAAGACACAAGAGAAGAAAATGAAGAAGCTTATAGTGGTTTAGCTTCAAGGCGGCGAAATCCACCACATGTGATGAAAGGGGGCTCAAGCCAGGGTAATGTATTCATGGGTGTAATTTTTAAAAGTTTGCACAAGGTCGATCTTGGGGAATATTGATGTGCTTAGAATTGCACTTTCTTATAGCCAGCCTGCAGTTTCAATGCCTCTTGAGCCAACACAAATATGTATCGTATCTGAAATATAAAATTTATGGGAAGCTTCCAATGGAAATCAATTCCAGCCATGGACCATCGGAGGCCATGAACAACGAAACAAATGGCAACTGCTATAGCAAGTACATGTTGTAGTCCTCAAACACAGAAGATAAAGAGTGTTAGAGTGCAATGATTCCTATTTTGCAACACATGCCATGAACATTGTTAGGAAAATCAATGCGTTGATAGTATAAAAAAACAATAGGAAGATATAACACAGAAGAGAGGGTTGCATGTAGCAAATAATTGAGATGCCGTCCCGCATCAAGGCCGTCCTTGACCCAGTTGTCATCACGAGTGCCTTTTTATCAGCTCAAGGAACATCAATGAAAGCTTCTCCATGCCAACTATTATGTTCCTAGACTTCTTCCTATATATCAACCCAAAACTATATGCATAATCAAGAATCTCACCGTCATCCATAAGCAATTTGTGGCACGTAAAGAAAATTTGGTGCGGATACTCACCGCGGACCTCCCCTACACCTTGCCTCATGAATCAACACCAGCCAGCTGCGAGGTGTTGTGTGAGGCTGTTGTTGTGATAAGATCTGGCTACAACGAATTAGGGCTTCTATTCCTTCATCGAGCGGCCTCGAGTGCCAAACACTATTGAGCAGGGACATGGCGGGTATGCCTTCACGACTGCCTGGAGCTCCCATCACGCCTGCCATCTCCCTCGCTTTGCCATGCCGCTCGGCCGCCGCCGGGCCGTCCGTGAGAGAGAGAGAGAGAGAGAGAGAGAGAGAGAGAGAGATAGAGGGAAGCACCGAATCAGAGAGGCGGAAGTTGAACAATCGCATGACCAGATCAAATGCTATAGGCCTTCGTTATCCATACCACACTACACGGGCCTGCAACAGTGCGCACAGCCCAATCAACCACAACACTCCAATTTTTCCTCCAGAGTAGCCATCGATAGGACAGCTGGCCCAGTTAGCGGGACATCGCACGCATGAGGAAGATATGACGACCCCGGACATTCAACACACGGAATCGGACAGTCAAAAACACAAATCGCTGAGAGGGCTCATTTTAGGTGCGGTTATACTATCCTTAATTTTTCATCCACATGCATGCGAGTTAGTATCCCCGTACTAATTAACCTTCTTGTGTTTACAAGGTCCTGTGAACATTCCACCACCTATACTTGAAAGTCTTTATAACCAAGGGGATATGACGATGGTGATGATCACGAGCATGAGGACGAGCAGGACCTATATACTCAGTGGCGCATGACAACTTATTTCGATGGATCACCTCTTCTTGTATGTATACAGGGCACTCCTAATGTTACTAAGGAAGCATGTGTTGTCTCCCATGGTCGCACTCTCCAGACCTATTCCAACATCCGTTGCAGGGTATTCGGGATGGATACTAATGTGCTTGCGCCAGCACCTTCTGAATGGTTCTGTATTGATAGTCTTGGAGAAAACTCACTCTTCCTTGGAAAAACTATCCAATGATGGTGAAAGGCGACCTAGCTGCTGTTGGCACAACGCTACTACCATTTATGAGAAGCAATTGTATCTATATCACGGACATTGCTATGGTTCACTACGCTGGCTATCGCAATATCCATCCCAGTATCGGCAGCTTCAGCCTGGATGATGAGTCCTGGGTTGGTCTCGATATTGACAAAAGCTGGCCCTGCCCAGAGGCTTACTTATGGTTCAAAGCTAGCGTTTACAACGTTAAGGATTGGTTGAGCTGAAGTTCATTTCATTTCTTGTAATTTTTTGTGTGATAAAAACTTTAGTATTTACTAGAATGTTTTGTTGGAAATAATCTATTATCCAATATGTATCCTCATTGTCGTTGTGTGTTGATGACTTGTTGTACTCCCTCCGTTCCATAACGTAGCGCATATAAACTTTCTGAAAAGTCAAACTTTACAAACTTTGACCAAGTTTATAGAGAAAAATATTTATATTTATAATACCAAATATATACAATATGAAATTATATCTTGTGGTGCATCTAATGATATGTATTTGGTATTCTAGATGAATGTATTTTTCTCTACAAACTTGGTCAAAGTTTGTGAAGTTTGACTTTTCAGAAAATCTATATGCGCTACATTATGGAACTGGGGGAGTATGTAATCAATGGTACATTTGCTTATGCGTCCCGTCAAGTCACGCCTGCTCGCACGGCACACGGGTCACATGGTGGCACATATATTGTTTTTCTATTTGGATGACTAATGTTGCCGCTTTATTGCTTAACTGAAGCACGACACGTATCCATTGTTGGTCTAATGCTCACGGTTCGAATAAATAATCCGTTTGGTATATTGGTTTCCAATTATTAATAATCTTCCATTTGTAGATAAGGATTACCTCAAAATTGGTCTCAAATTTGACAAAAAATTACAATGCCACTTTGTATTGGTGTC
This sequence comes from Secale cereale, assembly GCA_902687465.1. Lineage (NCBI taxonomy): Eukaryota > Viridiplantae > Streptophyta > Magnoliopsida > Poales > Poaceae > Secale > Secale cereale. The sequence goes on along the minus strand of LR738709.1, from coordinate 248,575,553 downwards.
AAATGACAACACGATAAGTTTCATGAACTTCAAATAAGTTTTGGATGTACTAGAATTTAAAAATCAAGATTCTCAATGTTTGAAATTTCTTGCACGAGAAGTAAACATGCACCCAGTGAGACACATGTGTTTTTGCAATTCATTTAGGTGCACTATCACGTGTGCATGTAGCTCAAATTTGATTTTTGCACATTATACCTGTAGAAAATTAATCAACTAATGTACTAAAACGTCTTAATGATCTCTATTTTTTCGAAATTAAAATGTCCCTCCTTTGGTAACATATGTTCATCGCGGGATAATTTAACATGCATCGTAGTTGTGGTGGATTCGCGGTGTGTGTGTGTGTGTGTGCGTCTGGGGGTGGCAGGTGGCTCGCAGTACACTACGAGTTGTGAGCCACCGTGTGGGTTGGCTGTTTTGTTAGGCAGGTGCCACATCAGAGTCGTGAATTTGTTATTTAAAACATTACACAACCCTTTCATACATACATGTTTTGGCCACATGCAGTCGATGGTTGTCCTACACGACACTCGATTCTCGCGTGTGACGCTTTCTATGGGCCCGCGAGGTCGTCGTCCATCACTTTGACGAATAGCCGATAGTGAGGTTAATTTGACCAGCAAGGGTAGAATCTTTTTTGTTTATGTCATATGGTGGGAGTATATATATAGTACACGTCGAAGAGGTGGGAGGGGACAAGCATATATACTATACGTACATGTCCGTGAACAAGTACACCTCACTCAGTGTCGAGACTTTTCAGTTTTCGAGGCACGTGCCACATCAAAGTTGAGAAATTGGCTATTAAAACATCACACAACACCTCTGTGGGCCACATGCATGCAGGCGATGGTTATCCTAGCTAGGAAACTAACGTGTGACGCTTCCATCTGTGGGCCCACGAGGCCATCATCGATGCATGCATCACTTTGACCTACATCGAGAGAGGTTAATTAATTTCACCATTGAGGAGGATTCTTTTCGGGTTGTATTACGATAGGAGCATATAGTATGCATCAAATAGGGGGAAGGGGATGATCATATGGAGAACGCTTCATGAACCTCGCTTTGTGTGGGGGGTTTACGATTTTTGAGGCATGTGGCACATCAAAGTTGTGCATTTTGGGTATTCAACATATGTTTGGCCCACATGCAAAGCGATGGTGGTTGTCCTCTCACACCCACTTAAGAGGTTATCAGCGATATCGACGCTTTCCATTTGTGGGCCCACTTGGTCCATCACTACTTTTTGCGTGACATTGAGAGAGGTTAATTTGACTTATAGGAGGGGATTTTTTTCTTGTAATACGGTATATATATAGGTCATGCTCTGGGATGACATGATACTAGTTTGAGCGCACACATGCATGTGTACGAGTCGAAGGGGCTAGTACAATGACACGTCACGAACCAATCTCACTCTGTGTGGGGACTGTACTGCGTCGACGCTGACGCCACATCAATGTTGTGAAATGGTACTCAAACATGCATGCAGTGGTTATCTGTGAATGGTACACTCCCTCGCATGGTTATCTTTGAATGGTACACTCACTCGCATGGTTATCTGTGACAAGCCTGTATATTCGTGGGCCCGCGTGGACATCCATGATCACCTTGACCGACAACAAGATAGGTTACCATGGCAGATTCTTCCTTTGGTTCGTGTTATCGTAGTATAGGTCATGGTGAGATTCATACCTAATTAAGTTTGAGCGCATATACTATGCACGTATGCATGCACGAATCCCCGTCGTCGACTTGAAGTGTGGTGTAACATACGTATGCATCATCAACCTAAACTTCACTTAGGGTGGGGTTTCTAGTTTGAAATCATAGTGCCGCATCAAAGTTGTTCCATTGTGTATTAAAAAACACACCTCTCCATACATATGTTTGGGCACATGCATGCAGTGGTTGTCTTCGGGGACTAGCTACTTGCGTGATTATTGGTGAGCTAGCCCATCTCCGGGGTCGCATGGACGGCCATCACTTTGACCAACAACAAGAGAGAGGTTGTACGACCGAGGTAGATTATTCTTGGTCGTTTTACGATCCACATTGGTGAGATGCCTCTCTGGCCCGCCGACTGAAAGTGTGTGTGT
>LR738709.1:248495098-248572736 GCA_902687465.1 Secale cereale | reverse complement strand
CACACACACACACACACACACACGCACACACACCAAAACCTCCTCGGGCGCACACACACAGACACACCCCTCCCTCGCTCGAAATCCTAACAAGGTCCCCACCGCCGGCGCCGCAAGGCCTCCATTGTCAACATCGGCCGGTTTGGCCGTGCAACTTACCGATCGATCTCCATCCCCAGGCCGCCCTGAGTTTCTTAGATGATTCCTGCCAAACGCCCCCTTTCCCATAGATCCCCATCCCCAACCCCATCCCCCACTCCAGAGCGTCGCAGCCTAAGCCTGGCAACGCTTCTCGTGGAGCTCGAGAAGCGACTGGCCCAAAAGAGGGGTATCGCGGTCTCTTCGCCCGACGTCACCGAGGAAGCTGACGACCATTACTGGCCGCACTCACTCAATTAGTGGGCTAGAGTATGTGGGTATGTCGCGGACGCCGGCTATGACATTGAGGTCGTTAATAGTGATGGCCTGAGGCGGGCCATGTCACAGGTTAAGTGGCCCACCCTCAACCCATCGGGTTCAACCGCCGTCGATCTCATCCATGGCCCCACCGCTGATCTCCTCTCACTCGCTGTCAAGAATTTGCCATCCTACATCGCCATCGAGCCCCTTTTTGTCATTTATGAAGGATACGTTCTACAACGCTGGCTTGGGATCCAGAACTTCCAAGTCAGACCTCATCGACGGCGACCACAAGGAGGGCACCCTCTCCGGCTCTTCCAAGGGGAAAGAGCCCATCTGCTCTTCCAAGGGGAAAGAGCTCGTCTACGACATCAGGGATGGCACCCTACAACCGTGCTTTTCCAAGGGGAAGGAGCCCATCTGCGACAACATGGAGCGCATCCAGGGTCCATGCTCTTCCCACGAAAACGAGCCCATCTGTATCAAGTGAGGAAACCCATGATTTGTTTTGTTGTGCCTCTTCCAAGGGGGAAACCCATGATTTGTTTTGATGGGTCCCTTTTGTAGTGTCGTGAGAATATGTCCTGTTTCAATTGCTATATTTTGTTGTTTGCAGTATGCCTTGTTTATTTCAGTTGTTCACAACGTGATGCTCTATATGTGCAATTATTTACTGTGCAATACATTTCATCAATCCAGTTTTAAACATACCAATAGGAATGCATATATTTCCTTGCTGTTAAGCCTGTTATAGCTCGCATATGCCTCATTTAAAGTTTCGTGATTGTTCGGTTATTTGTAGTTAGCCTATGGCCAGTTTCAAATGCTATCTTTGGTTGTTCGTAGCATGCCTTGTTTATTCCAGTTATTCACAACGTGATGTTCTATATGTGCAAGTATGAACTGTGCAGTTCAATTTCATCAGTACTAGTTTCAACAATACCACTATGAATGACTACATTTGGTTGCCGCATCTTGTAGTTAACACGCCTTTCCATTTTTTTAACAATAACCAGTGTACTTAGACTGGCACAATACCAGTTTGAATGACTATGTTTGCTTGTTGTCAAATCTAAGGCCTGTTGAAGTTAACACACCATTCCATTTGTTTTGCTTTACTAGCGTTCTTAAACCTGCATACTAAAGCTATCTTTTGGAGATTATTTTGTGTGCCATGGATAATTTTGGTTGATGTTTAGCCTGTTGTGCTTAACATGCCTCTCGATGTACCTACACAGGACAATTTTGGGAACGACTGTTGTTTTCCATCGAGGTTAGTTTCATCCCATGGCTTATATATACCCACTGTTCAAGATATCGATAGCTGGTACCATATAGGCCGGGGGTTGATAAGGGACTAATCGGTCAATCAAACTTTTAACTGAATACTCCCTCCGTTCAAAAATACTTGTCTGAGGAAAAGATGTATCTAGATGTGTTTTAGTTCTAGATACATCTGTTTGTATCCATTCTACGACAAGTATTTCCGGACGGGAGTATATTTGTAAACCAATTATCGTTAGGTTAACTAGGGCCATATGTAACATATCTGAGGCTACATAGCAACATGCACTGTACTTAATGCCTAAATATGTAATCCAAGGCTACATAGCAACAAGGAAGAGTGTTACCTTAATGTTCTGATGATGTCTAGATATACGTACAAGAGCAGTAGCAACAACAACAACACATCCCTGTTTGGATACTCAACTTAGCTAGAGGTTAGAGTTAGTTTCTAGCTCATGACTAACAATGAACTAACTCCATACAAAGAGGTGTTTGGATGACAGGGTTAGATTGACAATAAATGCACTAGGAGAACTAGCTCCAATTAGCACCTCTTGGGTTGGATAGTTTTTTGGGTGGGTTAGATGCAACTAGCTCAAACTAGCCCTCATGTTTGGATATACTTTAGGGCTATTTGAGCCCGAACTAGCTCAAACTAACTCCAACCCATGGATACATCAACAGTAAATCAACCGATAATTTGTAAGAATGCAATAAACTCCTTCCGGCCCATAATATAAGATGTTAATTCATCTAATATGTGAGTATATAGGATGTTATAAGATATTATAAAAGAGTGTTGTACTACATCATTGTGCAATTGCTGTTTAGCTTCTTATATTAACTTGGTGCTTTTAGGTACATATGTCATTGGTAAAGATCAATGTTCGACCCTTTCTGCGTATGGGGAAATGAGATATCGATGAACCAACATCAAGTGAGGAAGTTGATAAGATTGTTAGTAAAATGGGTCAAAAGATGGTAAGTAAGTTGACAATTATACTATTTGTTTACACTTTATCCAAGACAACAGCGAATTGCAGGATGGTAAGTAAGTACTCTGCAACCTTCTTTTTATTGCCCATAATGAGTTGTGTTAGATGACAATCAGTGCAGATTCCACCAGGGAGGCTTCAATAGGCTTAAGCCTACCGTCCAAAATCATAATTATGCTAAATATACAACTTGACAAGTATATTCTGGTGCTTTAAGTGCAATAATTGCAATTAATTTGCTAATTAGACTTAGGAAGTTTATGTTTTAAGACTACCGTCCAATGTCATGCTAGATTAGCCACTGATGACAATTTCCGAATCTTTTTCCTTTGAAGTGGTTCCCAAGGCAGTTTACTCAAGATTACCTCTCAAACTACATGGTTGGTGGGCATGCAAAGGTTAAAGTATTTCTACCAGAACACGATGATTATCTAGACGTTTTCATGAACACAGTGAAGGACGGGCGGTCGGCCATCACAAGATGTTAGACTAGAGTCGTGCGTGCCTTCTTCATGGAGGAGGGCACAATATGGGCCTTCCGCTTCACCTTGTTCAACAACCAGAATGTATTTCGCCTCTTTCTTTACCGTCTATAATAGTACAAGTATACAACTATGGTTCATCATTCTTTATTTGGTTCTAATGTAATTTTTTAACATGTGTACCTATGAATCGAATAATGCATTGGTTGTTTGAATCTGATGGATATGAATAAAGCTATAGCATACATTCAAATTCAAATTCAAATTTGGTACAATTTGAAATAACAGCAATTAAATTACGGTGAAATTACGGTCTCTAGGTCGTTACGGCACACACGGTTGGTAAAACACAAATGTTTGCGATATACCCCATAATCCGACACAGTTCACAGAGAGGAAACGTGTGCAAGCTTGCACAGAGTTCATGTTTGCAAAGCGTGTGCGAAGTCAGACAATATCACAAACGGTGCGGGCAAACAAATCATTTGTGATAGTTGCCTTATTGTACACGATTCGCAACCATGAACTGTTTCTAATGAAGTATGCATCGTAAACGTTGCACCATAGAATAGTGTGTGCGATAGTTGTCGTGTACGACGATGTTATGATGGTCTGACATTTCGTAATCATGTCCGACACTCGTACAACAATTAGCTAATCATCTTAATTAGTTATCGCATACGGTTTGGGAAAAGCGAATGTGTGTGATTGTATTCTAATCATACACGTTCTATAATAGTGAACCGTTTGTGATAGACCACGCATCATAACCGTAGCACCACAGAATACCGACTGCGATGGCAATGCGAGCACAAATGAGTAGGAGTACTATACATGCATCTTGGCTCCATATCCCCGACGGTTTCTGGGTCATGTGGGAAGGGACCCCCTATAGCCCATAGTCACTTGGCGACGGTTCCAAATGTCATCGCAGAATGGGGTTAAAAACCGTTTGTATAGCACCGACGTGTACTAGTGCTAGCTTTCCAAGAAAATGCCAATTTAGCAGTAGAGCCTTGCATAATTATTCTGTTATCTTGGGTTGCTTGCAAGTACATTCAAAGTACTCATTGGCTTCGCATTTGTTATTTATTGGCCGGGCATGAAAGAACAGGATATAATGAAGAGTACCTTGGTGACAAACATGCGAGCTAGGACGATTCCCAGTCAGAATGGATGTAGGGTTAAGACAGATGGCATGAGTCCAAGTTATCATTGAAGATTTCCACTGTGATGATATACTCAAGACTTGACCATAATGGTCATACTTGTGTAAGACGGTATGTATGCATGTAAGACTCTTGTTATTCAGCTTCTATCTGTTCAGTGAGCATTGATCTCTGGGATCATTGTACATGTGCATTCGGTGATCACGACTTATGAGTCGGGGTCCCCACGGTTAATTTGTAAAATGATGTTTTTTATTTCTCCGTGGGCCCACACGAACTATCCGATTGACCCTTCTTGTACATTCAGATCCTTGTTTTGGTAATTTGTAGAATGATGTTTTTTGTTAATTATTGTTTTGAAATATCGTAGAATGATCAAGATCCATGGGCCCACACAAACTACCCCTTTGATCCAACATACAAGAAGGGTTTGACCATTCCTCATCTAACCCTTTGACCCAACGTATAGAAGGGCTTGTGTCATGGTGGACTACACACGATCACCTATGGGGCCACGGGCCCCTTGTGGTTCGGCAGGGGGAAATCACATTGCACAAAGAGCGGAGGTAGCGAGGCAACACGACTATGAGGCTCTGGTTTTTACCCAGGTTCGGTCCGCTGAGAAGCATAAAACCCAACTCCTGCTTCGGTGGATTGGATGGAGGAACATGAAGAAACGCAATGCTGAAACCCGGCAAGGTGGCCTTGGGAGGAGCAGCTACGTGAGTACAAGTGTAAAAAGTCCGAATCCTTGCGTAGGTTGCCTCGGGCCTCCTTTTATAGCTCACGGGGTAACCGAAGTGGCAAAATAGTCATTATATTGCGTGTAGATAGCCAATAGAGCTATCATACCTAACTCTGGCACTTAGGACAAACTGCCAAAAATGCTACCCTAGGTGGCATGCGGGGATGCATTCTCGGCAAGCTTTTACCACCGCTTAGCCAACTACTGCTTATTATCTTGACACGCCCCTGGACGGGTGTCAAACAGGTGTAACTTGTCTTCTAGCAAGCCGCCACATGCTTAGCAAGAGCCAGTTAACTACATGGGGGCTCGACACTACATCGATAAGTGACTGCGTTTGCGATGGAGCGGTGGCAATTTGGCTCGCGCCTACTGGGTTATGGCTTGCCGGGCCTTCTTGGAGGCGTGCGCGCTTTGGTCCTTAGCAAGTACCGAGGGCACAGCTGCCGCAGCTTGGGCTCATTCTTGGCCGTTGCTTCGAACTTCCCGGCATTGCTAAGCCAATAGAGGGTGCTTCTCTTGGAGTCTTTGTCTTGAATGTTGGTCTTGTCTTCTTGATGCGCTCCTTGATCTCACGGAGAGCGGCTTCTCTGTCTTGGTATGGACTTGACTGAGCTTGCGTCGATGGATTCGGCTACTACTATTTGTGCATAAGTTAGGGCCACTGGGTATCCAAGTCTTAGTTCACCGACAGGACCCCCGGGTCTGGTCCAAACACGCTTATTCAGCATTGTTGGGTTAGGTCCAAAAAAAGTTATGCACAGGCGCGCAATGTAAGGGAGTAAATGCCAACTTTTAAGTCAGCACTCACCCACGACCTCAACTTGTTTCCTCCACGCGCGTCACATGCATAGCGGGAAGTTGGCGGTGGGCGTGCATGGCTTAAAGACGGGGGAGTGGCAGAAACTGCAGCGTCATGGATTGGAGCAATGGGGTGGTTACCTGTTCATCCATGATCATGGGTAGTGGGATTAGCGGAGATGGGTGGTCGCCTTAGAACGAGGGAGAGCCAGCCCCCTTGCCCTCCCCTATTAATTGGGGGTCACACTGAGCAGTGCTCATCCATCCTCTTATCCTTCACAATACTAGGCTCAACTAGTTTTGTCCTTCTTCCTCCGTTGTCAGACCATCCCTTCCCCTCTTATGGCCAGGGGAAGGGCCACGCACATGTACTTGTTGCTTCAAGATCTTTGTATTGTGCCCGCATCCAGCCCCCGTCTTGGGTCAATGGCTCTGGACTGATCGCCCATGGGAGAGGCATTGGACGGGGGCTTGGGCGGTGCGGTGGCTGTGCCAGGGCATCCGTGATGGTGCACCTGCCGTTGCATCGCCCGCTGCTCTAGTTTTGACAGAACGCCACGCGAGCGATACCGCCCTGGAGTTTATAGTGAAGATCCAGCGCCGCAGTCGATTGTGACTCCTACACTCCTTCTCAAAGGTGACGGAGGAAGATCGCCCGCGCGGCCAGTGGCTGCATGTGAGCGGTCGCAACAGCGGTCCATCATGGGTTGCGGTAGAGTTTTCCACCCATGGCACTATGTATCCCGCACATGGGTGGGAGGCTTTCGCATGTGCATACTTCTTAAGGGTAGGGAATCTCCCCTGCTTCAGGTCGGCAGAGATGACCATGCTCTCCGTGAGGTCCGTCGGGGCACTTGGCATTTGCCTCGGCTGCCACGCCAAGAGCTCGGGCGATGGCGGAGGCGTCCCCTTGAGGGAGAGTGATGATGAGGATAACGTCGGTGGCTACCCACGATGCATCAAGAGCTAGGACGACGGCTCCGACATGGCGTGATTGCCGGCAGCACCATCATCACCAGCTAGGCTTCGGCAACACCACCATATGCACCTGCCCTCCAGCGTCACCATCCCTGCTAGCTTCTTCTGCCCATCCTGGGAGCGGTGTCCCTCTAATCCTGGTGGGGAGGCCCTGAATCCCAGCCATGCCCTCCTTTTTGTCCTTTTCCCTTTTTAAGCTCGTTTGTAGAGGAGAAAGTCAAATAAAAAGTTATTCAAGAGACACTTCCCAATGTATCTCTATCCATTTTGTATTGAAAATAAATGAAAGAAGGCTATTCCTCTTTCCTTAAGTACCGTCCCTTTCTCCCTTTATTGGTGCTGTAACAACATGTCTATCCTTACCGCATGGAACAAGTCACCGGGTTAGCATTAATCGCGAGCCCTTAGGGGGTGATCCCCTGGTAGCGGGTTGAGGGCGTTTCCCAGCAAGGCCCCTTATCGGTCTCGGCGTTGCCTCCCAGAACTGTGGAGTGACAAGAACTGGGGAGCGGCTTGTCCTAAAAAGGGTTCCCATTGTGTGAAGGATTCCATTGTGCACATTTAAAAATGATAGTAAGGATTTTCTTAAGGGAGAAAATGGCACTAGGTTTCAAATACGTGGTTGAACTTATCTTTCATGTCATATCCCTTTTCGGAGCATTATTGGCCACAGGCACTCAATCAGTGGGCTAGAGTATGTGGGTATGTCGCAGACACCGGCTACGACATCGAGGTCGTTGACAGCGATGGCCTGAGGCGTGCTATGTCACAGGTTAAGTGGCCCGCCCTCAACCCCTCGGGTTCAACCGCCATCGATCTCATCCATGGCCCCGCCGCTGATCTCCTCTGGCTCGCTGTCAAGAATTTTCCATCCTACATCGCCATTGAGCCCCTTTTGTCATTTCTGAAGGATACGTTCTACAACGTTGGCTTGGGATCCACAACTTCCAAGTCAGACCTCATCGACGGCGACCACGAGAAGGGCACCCTCTCCGGCTCTTCCAAGGGGAAAGAGCCCATCTGCTCTTCCAAGGGGAAAGAGCCCGTCTACGACATCAGGAATGGCACCCTACAATCGTGCTTTTCCAAGGGGAAGGAGCCCATCTACGACAACATGGAGCACATCCAGGATCCATGCTCTTCCCACGAAAATGAGCCCATCTGTAACAAGTGAGGAAACGCATGATTTGTTTTGATGTGCCTCTTCCAAGGGGGAAACCGATGATTTGTTTTGTCGAGTCCCTTTTGTAGTGTAGTGAGAATATGTCCAGTTTTAATTGCTATATTTTTGTTGTTTGCAGTATGCCTTGTTTATTTCAGTTGTTCACAACGTGATGCTCTATATGTGCAATTATTTACTATGCAATACATTTCATCAATCCAGTTTTAAACATACCAATAGGAATGCATATATTTCCTTGCTGTTAAGCCTGTTATAGCTAGCATAAGCCTCATTTAATGTTTCGTGATTGTTCGGTTATTTGTAGTTAGCCTATGTCCAGTTTCAAATGCTATCTTTGGTTGTTCGTAGCATGCCTTGTTTATTCCAGTTATTCACAACGTGATGTTCTATATGTGCAAGTATCACCTGTGCCGTTCAATTTCATCAGTACCAGTTTCAACAATACCACTATGAATGACTACATTTGGTTGCTGCATCTTGTAGTTAACACACGTTTCCATTTTTATTTTACAATAATGAGTGTACTTAGACTGGCCCAATACCAGTTTGAATGACTATGTTTTCTTATTATCAAATCTTAGGAATGTTGCAGTTAACACACCATTCCACTTGTTTTGCTTTACTAGCGTGCTTAAACCTGCACACTGAAGCTATCTTTTGGAGATTATTTTGTCTACCATGGATAATTTCGGTTAATGTTTAGCATGTTGTGCTTAACATGCCTCTTGATGTACCCACATAGGAAAATTTTGGCACCGACTGCTGTTTTCCATCGAGGTTAGTTTCAGCCGATGGCTTATATATACTCACTGTTCAGGATATCGGTAGCTGGTACCATACAGGTCGGGGGTTGATAAGGGACTAATCGGTCAATCAGACTTTTAACTGAATACTCCCTCCGTTCGAAAATACTTGTCCGAGGAATGGATGTATCTAGATGTATTTTAGTTCTAGATACATCCATTTGTATCCATTCTACGACAAGTATTTCCGAACGGAGGGAGTATATCTGTAATCCATTTATCGTTAGGTTAACTGGGGCCATATGTAATATTTGTGAGGCTACATAGCAACATGCACTGTACTTAATGTCTAAATATGCAATCCGAGGCTACATAGAAACAAGGAAGAGTGTTACCTTAATGTTCCGATGATGTCTAGATATACGTACAAGAGCAGCAGCAGCAACAACAACAACACATCCCTATTTGGATACTCAACTTAACTAGAGGTTAGAGTTAGTTTCTAGCTCATAACTAACCGTGAACTAACTCCATCCAAAGAGGTGTTCGGATGATAGGGTTAGACTAACAATAAATGCACTAGGAGAACTAGCTGCAATTAGCACCTCTTGGGTTGGATGATTTTTTTGGGTGAGTTAGATGCAAGTAGCTCAAACTAGCCCCCATGTTTGGATAGACTTTAGGGCTATTTGAGCCTGAACTAGCTCAAACTAACTCTAACCCATGAATATATCAGTAGTTAATCAACCGATAATTTGTGGGAATGCAATAAACTCCTTCTGGCCCACAATATAAGATGTTAATTCATCTAATAAGTGAGTATATTGGATGTTATAAGATATTATAAAAGAGTGATGTACTACATCATTGTGCAATTGCTGTTTAGCTTCTTATATTAACTTGGTGCTTTTAGGTACATATGTCATTGGTAAAGATCCATGTTTTGACCCTTTCTGCGTATGGGGAAATGAGATATCGATGAACCAGCATCAAGTGAGGAAGTTGATAAAGATTGTTAGTAAAATGGGTCAAAAGATGGCAATTAAACTATTTGTTTACACTTTATCCAAGACAACAGCGAGTTGCAGGATGGTAAGTAAGAACTCTGAGACCTTCTTTTTATTGCCCATAATTTGTGTTAGATGACAATCAGTGCAGATTCCACTAGGGAGGCTTCAATAGGCTTAAGCCTACCGTACAAAATCATAATTAAGCTAAATATACCACTTGACAAGTATATTCTAGTGCTTTAAGTGCAATAATTTCAATGCATTTCCTAATTAGACTTAGGAACATTATGTTTTAAGCCTACCGTCCAATGTCATGCTAGATTAGCCACTGATGACAATGTCTTAATCTTTTTCCTTTGCAGTAGTTCCCAAGGCAGTTTACTCAAGATTACCTCTCAAACTACATGGTTGGTGGGCATGAAAGGTTAAAGTATTTCTACGAGAACACGATGATTATCTAGATGTTTTCATGAACACCGTGAAGGATGGGCGGTCAGCCACACAAGGGGTTGGACTAGAGTCGTGTGTGCCTTCTACATGGAGGAGGGAACAATATGGGCATTCCACTTCACCTTGTTCAACAACGAGAATGTATTTCGCCTCTTTCTTTACCGTCTTAATAGTACAAGTATACAACTATGGTTCAACATTCTTTATTTAGTTCTTGTGTAATTCTTGAACATATGTACCTATGAATCGAATAATGCATTGGTTGTTTGAACCCGATGGATATGAATAAAGCTATAGCATACATTCAAATTCAAATTCAAATTTGGTACAATTTGAAATAACGGCAATTAAATTACGGTGAAATTACGCTCTCTAGGTCGTTACGACACACACGGTTGGTAAAACACAAACGTTTGCGATATACACCATAATCCGACATAGTTCATAGAGAGGAAACGTGTCCAATCATGCACACAGTTCCCGTTTGCAAAGCGTGTGCGATGTCAGACAATATCACAAATGGCGCGGTCAAACTAAATGTTTGTGATAGTTGGCTTATTGTACACGATTCGCAACCATGAACTGTTTCTAATGAAGTATGCATCGTAAACGTTGCACCACAGAATAGCGTGTGTGATAGTTGTCGAGTACGACGATGTTATGACGGTCTGACGTTTCACAATCATGTCCGACACTCGTACAACGATTAGCTAATCATTTTAATTAGTTATCGCATACGGTTTTGGAAAAGCGAATGTGTGTGATTGTATTCTTATCATACACATTCTATAATAGTGAACCGTTTGTGATGGACCGTGCATCATAACCGTAACACCACAGAATACCGGCTGTGATGGCAATGCGAGAACAAACAAGTAGGAGTACTGTATATGCATCTTGGCTCCCTATCCCTGAAGGTTTCTGGGTCGTGTGGGAAGGACCCCCCTATAGCCCACTGTCACTTGGCGACGGTTTCAAATGCCGTCGCGGAAAGGGGTTAAAAACCGTTTGTATAGCACAGACGCGTACTAGTGCTAGCTTTCCACAAAAATGCCAATTTGGTAGTAGAGCGTTGCATAATTATTCTGTTATTACTCTTGGGTTGCTTGCAAGTACATTCAAAGTACTCATTGGCTTGGCATTTGTTATTTTATTGGTCAGGAATGAAAGAATAGGATATAATGAAGAGTACTTTGGTGACAAACATGCGACCTAGGATGCTTCTCAGTCAAAATGCCTATAGGGTTAAGATAGATGGCATGAGTCCAAGTTATCATTGAAGATTTCTGTTGTGATGATATACTCAAGACTTGACCATAATGGTCCTACTTGTGTAAGACGGTATGTATGCATGTAAGACTCTTTTTATTCAGCTTCTGTGTGTTTAGTGAGCATTGATCTCTGTGATCATTGTACACGTGCATTCGGTGATCATGACTGATGAGTCGGGGTCCCCACAGTTTATTTGTAAAATGATGGTTTTTTATTTCTCCATGGGCCCACACGAACTATCCCATTGACCCTTCTTGTACATTCAGATACTTGTTTTGGTAATTTGTAGAATGATGTTTTTTGTTAATTATTGTTTTGAAATATCGTAGAATGATTGAGATCCATGGGCCCACACAAACTACCCCTTTGATCCAACGTACGAGAAGGGTTAGATTATTCCTCATCTAACCCTTTGACCCAACGTACGAGAAGGGCTTGCCTCATGGTGGAATGCACGCGATCACCTATGGGGCCATGGGCCCCTTGTGGTTCGGCAGAGGGAGATCACATTTCACAAAGAGCGGAGGTAGTGAGGCAACACGACTATGAGGCTCTGGTTTTTACCCAGGTTCGGGCTGCTGAGAAGCATAAAACCCTACTCCTGCTTGGGTGGATTGGATGGAGGAACATGAAGACACGCAATGCTCAAACCCGGCAAGGTGGCCTTGGGAAGAGCAGCTATGTGAGTGCAAGTGTAAAAAGTCTGAATCATTTCCTAGGTTGCCTTGGGCCTCCTTTTATAGCTCACGGGGTAACCATAGTGGAAAAATAGTTATTATATTGTGAGTAGATAGGCAATAGTGCTATCATACCTAACTCTGGCACTTAGGACAAAATGCCATAAATTCTACCCTAGGTGGCATGCGGGGATGCATTCCCGGTAAGCTTTTACCACCGCTTAGCCAACTACTACTTATTATCTTGACACGCCCCTAGACGGGTGTCAAATGGGTGTAACTTGTCTTCTAGCATGCCGCCACATGCTTAGCAAGAGCCACTTAACTGCATGAGGGCTCGACACTGCATCGATAAGTGACTAGCGTTGCGATGCGGTGGAGCGGTGGCAATTTGGCTCACGCCTACCGGGGTATGGCTTGACGGGCCTTCTTGGAGGCGTGCGCGCTTCGGTCCTTAGAAAGCACCGGGGGTGCGGCTCGTGCAGCTTGGGCTCATTCTTGGCCGTTCCTTCGACCTTCCCGGCATTGCTAAGCCAACAAAGAGTGCTTCTCTTGGAGTCTTTGTCTTGAATGTTGGTCTTGTCTTCTTGATGCGCTCCTTGATCTCACAGAGAGCGGCTTCTCTAGATTGGTATGGACTTGACTGACCTTGCATCGATGGATTCTGCTACTACTATCTGTGCATAAGTCGGGGTCACTGGGTAACCAAGTCTTAGTGCACCGACAGGACCCCAGGGTCTGGTCCAAACATGCTTATTGAGCATTGTTCGGTTAGGTCCGAAAAAAGTTATGCACATGCGTGCAATGTAAGGGAGTAACTGCCAACTTTCAAGTCAGCACTCACCCACGACCTCAGCCTGTTTCCTCCACGCGTGTCACATGCATAGAGGGAAGTTGGCGGTGGGTGTGCATGGCTTAAAGACGTGGGAGTGGCAGAAATTGTAGCATCAGGGATTATAGCAATGGGGTGGTTACCTGTTCACCTGTGATTTTGGGTAGTGGGATTGGCGGAGATGGGTGGCCGCCTTAGAACGAAGGAGATCCAGCCCCCTTGCCCTCCCCTATTAATTTGGGGTCACACCGAGTGATGCTCATCCGTCCACTTATCCTTCTCAATCCCAGGCTCAACTAGTTTTGTCCTTCTTCTTCCTTTGCCAGACCATCCCTTCCCCTCTTATGGCGGGGGGAAGGGTCAGGCGCATGTACTTGTTGCCGCAAGGTCTTCGTCTTGTGCCCGCGTCCAGCCCCCGGCTCGGGTCAATGGCTCTGGACCGAGCGCCCGTGGGAGAGGCATTGGACGGGGGCACGGGCAGCGCGATGGCTGCGCCAGGGCATCCGCGGTGGTGCTCCTGCAGTTGTGTCGCCCGCTGCTCTAGTCTTGACAGAACGCCATGCGAGCGATACCACGCCGGAGTTTATCGTGAAGATGCGGCGCCGTAGTTGACTGCAGCTCCTACACTCCTTCTCAAAGGTGACAGAGGAAGATCGCCCGCGCGGCCAGTGGCTGCATGCCAGCGGTCGCAACAGTGGTCCGTCATGGGTTGCGGTAGAGTTTTCCACCCATGGCACTACGTATCCCGCACATGGGTTGGAGGCTTTCGCCTGCGCATACTTCTTAAGGGTAGGGAATCTCCCCTGCTTCAGGTCTGCAGAGACGACCATGCTCTCCGTGAGGTCCTTCGGGGCGCTTGGCGTTTGCCTCAGCTGCCACGCTTAGAGCTAGGGTGATGGCGAAGGCGTCCCCTTGAGCGATAGTGATGATGAGGATAACGTCGGCGGCTACCCACGACGCATCAAGAGCTGGGACGACGGCTCCGACATGGCGTGATTGTCGGCAACACCAACATCACCAGCTAGGCTTCAACAGCACCACCATATGCACCTTCCCTCCGGCTTCATCATCCCTGCTGGCTTCTTCTGCCCCTCTTGGGAGCGGTGTCCCTCTGATCCTGGTGGGGAGGCGGAGAATCGCAGCCAGGCCCTCCTTTTGTTCCTTTCCGCTTTTTAAGCTCATTCCTAGGGGAGAAAGTCAAATAAAGAGTTACTTAAGAGACGCTTCCCAATGTATCTCTATCATTTTGTATTGAAAATGAATGAAAGAAGGTTATTCCTCTTTCCTTAAGTACCATCACTTTCTCCCTTTATTGGTGTTGTAACAACATGTCTATCCTTACCGCATGGAACAATTCATCGGGTTAGCATTAATCGCGAGCACTTAGGGGGCGAGCCCCTGGTAGCGGGCTGAGGGCGTTTCCAGACAAGGCCCCTTGTTGGTCTCGGCGTGGCCTCCGAGAACTATGGAGTGACAAGAACTGGGGAGCGGCTTGTCCCAACAAGGGTTCCCATTGTGGAAGGATTCCATTGTGTACAATTAAAAATGATAGTAAGGATTTTCTTAAGGGAGAAAATGGCACTAGTGTTCAAATACATGGTTGAACTTATCTTTCATGTCGTATCCCTTTTCGGAGCACGATGAGCATTTGTCGTCCTTGCTTCCTTGTCATTTCCTATTCTCTCCCCAATGGCCAAGCAGGTGGGACAAGAGGCCTCTGTTCTCCGAAGAGAGAGAAGGAAAGAGTAAAGCAACAAGGGATCCACGGGTTCATCAAGTACTCCAATAAATCTCTAAAAACTTAAGGCGTTGATATTGCAACATAAAAATGCATAAGAACATGTAGTTTGATGATGTGATGCAATGCCTAGCTTTATTGTTGCATGCGTAGGGTCCGCACTTGGCTTTGTACAAAGGGTTACATGCCCTGTGGCAAGGCTTGTACAAAAGGTGGTTGCCGGGGACTGAGCCTGGAAGCCGAGCCTTACAGGTAGATTTTATGAAGATGCTCAATATTCCATGAGTTTTGCACTTTGATCCCATCTTCGGTTTCCATACGAACTGCGCTAGGTCTAGTGACTTGTGCTACTCAGTAAGGGCCTTCCCACTTTGGCGTCAACTTGCTGGCACCCTTGGTGTATTGAATGTGCCTAAGGACAAGCTCACCTTCCTCAAGGCTCCGGGAATGAACCTTGCGGCTATGATAGCGCCCTGGAGACGATCTTCCTCGAGGAGCATGGCATCGTCATGTGTAGCTGCTCTTACTCTACTTCATCATAGACAAGTACTCGAGGTGACCTGTACATGCGTTCCGTGGGGAGGAATGCTTCCGCCCCATACACTAGGGATAAGAGAGTCTAGCCGGTAGCTCAATTTGGTGTCGTTCTGAGGGACCAAAGAACCACCGACAGTTGATCAATCCAGCGCTTGCCGCATCTTTGCAACTTATCAAAAGTTCTCGTCTTGATCCTGCATAGAACTTCAGCATTCATCCTCTCAACTTGCCTGTTGCTTCGTGGATGAGCAACAGAGGCGAAGGAGTCCTTGCTTCCAAGGCTTTTTATGTACTGCATAAAGGTGCGGCTCGTGAACTGGGTGCCATTATCGGTCATTACCCTGTCGGGTACTCCAAAACGGCACACCAATCCTTTCAAGAACTTGACAGCTGATTGTGCGGTCACATTCCTCACTGGTTCCACCTCGGGCCACTTTGTAAACTTGCGATTGCTACCTACAAGAATTCAAAGCCCCCGGTAGCACGGGGAAAGGGGCCCAAAATATCGAGCCCCTAGACCGAGAATGGCCAGGATAAATGGATCGTCTCGAGAGCTTGCGCTGGTTGATGAATGTTTTTGGAATGAAACTGGCAGACATCACACTTGGTGACTAGCTCAGATGCATCATGGAGTGTTGTGGGCCAATAGAAACCCTGTCGGAAAGCTTTTCTGACTAGGTCTCTTGATCCGATGTGAGAGCCACACATGCCTCCGTGTATCTCTGCCAACAGCCTTAGCCCATCTTCCCGACATATACACCTCAATTTCACACCATTTGGTATTTTGGTGTACATCGTGTCATCGAAAAAATGGTACATGCTATGCTAGCGGGCTACTTTTCATGTTCTTCTAGCTCATCAGGAAGCTCTCCCGTTTGAAGGAAATGGGCTATGTGTTGCGGCCAAGCTGGAGCCTGTGGCTCGATAACAAGGACTAAAGGCACCTCTTCATTCGTGGGAGCGCTCACCTCGACCGCAAGAACCTGGGGTTCTGCAGGAGGGTGCTTCTCACCAACTGAAGTAAAGTTGTCCCGGTAGCCTCTCTACCAGCAGTTTCAGGGTCCTGCTAGGAAATGATTGCCAGGGTTCAACTTTCTCTTTTTTGGTCATCGTTGAAGGGGAGACTAACGATTGAGTGGGGTGTAGCAAAAAAGTTCCTGGTTCCACATGAAGCTTTTGCGCGTTACACTTTGATAAGTGATCAACGATATTGTTCTTCACATGCGGTACGTGCTCTGCTTGTAATCCATCAAAGTGCTCTTCCAACTTGCTCACCTCCTCCACATATGCCTCCATCAATGGAGTCTGATAATCTTTGTTGACTTGTTTCACCACGAGTTGAGAATCTCCACGGATAATCTGTTTCTTGATTCCCAACACCACTTCAATTCCGAGTCTGGCAAGGAGCCCCTTATATTTGGCAGTGTTCTTAGTGGCCTTCTCCCAGGGAAAGTGTCTTTGAACCATGTACATGAGATGCTCTCTGGTGGGCGCGATAAAAAACACACCTGCTTCGATGCCTGGCAGTGAGAAAGCACCATCAAAATACATGATCCACTCCTTAGGCACTTCTTTCCGAGGGAGAATTGTCTTTAGTACTTCATCATCAGACGTGGGTGTCCATTCTGCAATGAACTCCGCCAACGCCCCGCTCTGAATTATTGAAGTTCTCTCATATTTCAAATCAAAGCTTGAAAATTCTAGTGCCCATTCGACTATTCTGCCGTGGCTTCGGGGTTCCTCAATATGCGTTGCAGCGGAAAGCGGATAACAACTATAATATTGTGGGCTTGGAAGTAGTGTCGTAGCTTCCTCGAGGCCATGATAAGGCCGAAGATCAGCTTTTGCACTCCAGAGTACCTCGATCTGCCCCCAGTAATAGGGAGCTGACAAAGTACACCAGCCACTGCACCACTTTCTTCCTTGTCGCTACCATGGGGTCACCTAAGCCTGCTTGTGTTGCCTTCCCCTCGTTCGAGTCAAGCCCAACTGCAAGTGCTTTGGTTCCATCTCCAGAGGGATCAGTTGCGGCAGCTGCTTCTTCTTCCACTTCTCCCTGCGCCACCAGTGCTGCACTAACCACTTGGTTCGTTGCCTCCAAATATAGCAACAACGGTTCTTGTGGCTTAGGCGCGACAAAGATGGGATAAAGGAAAGGTAAGCTTTTAGGTCTTGCAGTGCTGCTTCTACTTCCGGGGTCCACTTCATCGGGCCAGCCTTTCTCAGGATCTTGAAGGAAGTCAAGGCGCGCTCGGCAGACACAGAGATGAATCTACTCAGCGCTGCAATACACCCAGCAAATTGTCTGACGTCTTTGACAGTCTTGGGTGATTGTATCTCCTCTATTATCTTTGATCTTGTCGGGATTGGCCTCAATTCCCCATTGAGACACAAATAAACCAAGGAGCTTGCCGGATGGGACACAAAACACACACTTCTCGGGGTTGAGTTTCAAATTGATCTTGGACAAGTTTGCAAAAGTTTCTTCCAAGTCTTGAATTAGTACACGTCCATGTAAGCCTCCATAAATCTTTCCCTGGTTTTGACCACTACATCATCCATGTAAGCCTCCATAATTCTATGCAGCTGGGGCTCAAAACATATCTATACATCTGTCGCAAAAGTAGAACCAATGCTCTTTAATCCGAAGGGCATACTCACAAAGTAGTACGTGCCACATGGAGTTATGAACGTGGGTTTCTCTTGATCCTCCTTGGCCATGACTATCTGATGGTACACTGAGTACACGTCCAAGAAGGAAGGCAAATCACATCCAGAAGTAGAATCAACAATCTAATTGATGCGCGGCGAGGGAAAAGGGCCCTTCGGGCATGCCTTGTTCAAGTCAGTGAAATCAACGCAAAGCCTCCATTTCCCATTCGCCTTGCGCACCATTGCCGGGTTTGCTAACCAAGTTGGATGAAACACTTCTCTGACCAAACTAGCTGCTTCAAGTTTCCTGATTTCCTCAGCAATGAACTACTGTCACTCCAAGTCTTGCTTTTTTAACCCTTTGCTTGACAGGCCTAGCATGAGGGCAGACAGCAAGGTGGCACTCGATTACCTCACTGGGAACACCGGGGATGTCAGATGGTTTCAAAGCAAAAACATCGACGTTCACCCGCAGGAAGGCAACAAGCGCGCTTTCCTATTTGTCATCAAGGGTGGCACTGATGGTAAACGTACCATTAGCACCATCCTACACTACCGGGACCTTCTTTGTCGTAGGGGAAGCAACCATGGACCTTTTGCTAGTGGAATCTCCGACAGGTCATTGACAGGCGCACCGCACTTCGAAGAGGCGCGCTTCCCAGAGTTCTTGCCGGCATCCCTACTTGACTTATTTCCTCTATTTATTTCCTTGGCAAGAGCTGGGGTTTCAGTAGCCTCAGCTGCTACCGCCTCTCTGTACATCTTGTCCACACATATAACTGCATCTTTCTTATCAGATGGAATGGAAATAATACCCAGGGGCCCTGGCATCTTCAAGGTGTTGCAGGCATAGAGGGATGTCGCAATGAATTTTGCCAGAGCTGGGTGACCAAGAATTGCATTGTAAGGCAAAGAAAGTTCAACAACATCAAACACGACTTTCTCGGTCCGGTAGTTCAGTTCCCCACCAAACGTCACAGGCAGTGTAATATTCCCCTTGAACCGGCTCCTACCGGGGTTGATTACTTGGAACGTGCCCGTAGCTTTGAGCTCTTCGTTAGGGATCTGTATCTTATCAACCACCCTAGGGGAAATCAATTTCAACCTAGCCCCACCGTCGACTAGCAGCTTTGTTACCTTGAAGTTGCGGATTGTTGGGGAGACCAACAACGACAAACACCCGACCGCAGCGATACGGTCAGGGTGATCCTATTCATCAAAGATGATAGGTGTGCAGGACCATTTAAATGGCCTTCGGGACTCTGCAGCTGGATCCATGGCATTGACCTCACGGCCTGATTGCTTGAGTCGGCCATGAGAGGAGTTCAAGGATGCACCTCCATCAACACACATGGCTTCAGTTGCCTTTTGGAATTCTCGCTCGCTCGTTTCTTCCTCGTCTTTTTCATCACTCACATCATGTCCTTCTTTCTTCTCATGACCTCTAGCAGGTTTTTCCTTCTGCTGCGGAGCCCTACCGCGGCGGCCTCCTCTACCACCATGGTTCTTCCCGATAGCACCATCTTGGCCTCTCTCCTTGTCATGCTTCTTGTATTCAACCTTATGTTTCTCAGCAAGCTGCTCAACTTGGTGGCACTCTTGGAGATCATGATCTTTGGTGTGGTGGATTTTGTTGAATGGCCAGTTGGACTTTCCGGTTTCTCTGCCGTCGTGGCCTCCTGGCAATCAGCGCACGTGGCAGCTCCCTTTCCAGGGTCCTCGGCCTTGGCTTTGTTTCCGGCACTGAGATCACCAGAGCTCTCAACGTCCAACACTGCTTTCCCTTTACGTTTCCTATTATGCCTTTGACGTAACCCCTTTGGGCCGAGGGAATCGTCGTCATCATCTGAGTCAACTCCGACGCCAGCCTCCTCTGCGGGGAGTCGCCTTCCTTCTTTGGCTTGAGCAAACTTGTTCGCCAATGTGTACAACCCATGGATGGTCTTGGGAAGCCGGACATTCATCTTGGCCTGCATCCTCCTATTGCGGACATTCGAATGGAACGCAGCAATCACGGCTACCAGGTGTATCTCTGGGATGTTGCAGTGTACTCGATTGAACCTTTGTATATACTAACGCAAATCTCCCCCTTCTTTCCGTGGGAGGACGTGAAAATCATGTGGCTGTCCATGCTCCTGATGGCCAACTATGATGGCGCCAACAAACTCATTGCATAGGACAACCCATAACGAAATAGAGTTCTCCGGCAGGTGCATCAGCTACAATCTCACATTTAGCTTGAGTGCCAAAGGGAAATAGTTGGCAACCACCTTCTCATCTCCGGCCCCAGTAGCCTAAACGACAATCGTATAGATGCCTAAGAACTCCGTCGGGTTTAGTTTTCCGTCGTATTTCTCCGATAGTTCAGGTTTGAAGGCTCGGGTAGATGGCCAGCGGACCTGCCGCAACTCACGAGTCAAGGCAGGGCACCCAACCTCGTAAGACAAATACCCGCCGACACTAGGTGCAGAGTCGCCAACGTCTGGGCCATCGCGTCTGTTGGATTAATGGTGTGCCTCCCGGCGCTGCTCTATGGTGACGCACACATCCTCTTTTGACCAGTCTTCCAGAACACGCCGCTGATGCTGGTGAGTTTGCGGGCCGGATGAAGCCAGAGATGCCTCATTGGGCTCTTCGACATGCAGAGTTTGCTGAGGCTGCCTCCGGGTCTGTTGTCGCGGTGGGGACTGGACCGCTGGCATAGCCCCCTCGACACGGCCATCAGCCCCGCCCACCATCGTCATCCGTGTGTATCGCGACGGCTCGGCATGCTGCGATTTGCTGACTTCGATGAAGCCAATCAAGCTCTGGATGGTGGCTCTCTACTCATCCATCTTGTCAGCCGCTGGCGGGAAATTCAATAGCAGTTGGGCCCATGCCATTGCTTCCGCTGCTGTGGTTGGCATGGTTAGAGAGGCACGCCGCGATGTCGCTCGACTTTTGGCGGAACCACTAGGAGCATCGCCGCACTCTTGCCGCCGTGAACCAATCGCCGAGGTAGTCTGGCATGGAGGAGGCCGTGCTTGTGGGTCGACAGCCCCGCTCGGCGCTCCGCCTTAATCGTTGCTCTAGGTGAGGCGTGCGCTCTGTTGAAACGCCCGTGGTGGGCACATCTGGGGGGTTGCGGCTTGCGGCTGCGTTCACCGGTGCGGCGGGGAGGTAGAGACTGGGTGTTCCCTCCACCCGCGGCTTCTGGGCCAAGCTCGCCAGGAAGTTGTTGATGCTACTCACTCCTGGTGTTTCATGCTCCAACTTCGGCCACTGGGGACACGACAACGGCGCCGCCTATGTCGGCTGCATCACTCATGGCACCCACCTCACCCATGACCGTCGTAGTGCCTACAGCGTCCGCAGCTGCATGAGAGTGGGCCTTCGAAGTGGAGGGGTGAACGGTTGCGCCGGGTTTCTTCTTGGGAGCCATGGATGAAGAAGATGAATGATGATGATCGACACGTGGTTCACGACTTCGGGTTCGCTTTACCTGGCACGCCAAAGATGTCCTAGTGGAATGCACACGAACACCTATGGGGCCATGGGCCCCTTGTGGTTCGGTAGGGGGAGATCATATTGCACAAAGAGCGAAAGTAGCGAGGCAGCACGACGATGAGGCTCTTGTTTTTACCCAGGTTTTGGTTGCTCAGAAGCGTAAAACCCTACTCCTTTAGTGGATTGGATGGAGGAGCATGAAGACACACATCGCTCAAACCCGACAAGTTGGCCTCGGGAAGAGCTGTGATGTGAGTACAAGTGTAAAATATCTGAATCCTTGCCTAGGTTGCCTTGGGCCTCCTGTTATAGCTCAAGGGGTAACCACAGTGGCAAAACAATCATTATCTTGTGATTAGATAGCCATCAGTTCTATAATACCCAACTCCGGAACATAGGACAAAATGCCAAGAATGCTACCTTAGGTGGAGTGCGGGGATGCATTCCCAGCAAGCTTTCACCACTGTGTAGCCAACTACTGCTTATTATCTTGACACGCCCCTGGACAGGTGTCAAATGAGTGTAACATGTCTTCCAGCAAGCCGCCACATGCTTAGCAAGAGCCACTTAACTGCCTGGGGGCTCGACACCACATCCATAAGTGACTGGTGTTGGGATGCGGTGGAGCGGTGGCAATTTGGCTCGCGCCTGCCGGGGTATGGCTTGCCTGGCCTTTGTGACACCCTGAGACTGGTGCTCTAGTTGCCTTCCATTTATATTAGTTGTTGTCGTATGTTTGTTGTGTTTGTCGCATCATCATAATTGTTTTGCATATTTGATTCCTATATGCTTATGCCTTGATCATGATGAGTGCCATTGTCATATTTTGCTTCTTGCATCTAGTTCATCATTGCTTATATTGCATTGCACCATCCTTTTTGTTTACATGGTCATCTCGCTATGTTATATGCGATATGTTTTGATATGCCTCTTGTCGTTTATTGCTTCATGATCACCATGTCGATTGCATTCTTCATGTTGATGTGTTGGTTATGCTCTCCATGTTGTCTACCTCCTCCTATGGTTGTTTGCTTCTTCATCTTTTCTTCAAGTCCCTTATCCAAGTGTAAACCATTTCACTTCTTCCTTTCTTCAAATTTCACCCATTGATGCAAGTGTCATATTTCTGTCCCAAATAATGTTCATTCTTTTCCTGATGTTGGTCCACCTCATCCTTAACCTATCTGCCAAATTACATCTCATTTGAAGTTGTTTTGGTTAGGTTCAAAATTTCCTCAAGTTTGAATTATATTCAAACTTGTTTTATTTTTCTACCTCTAAAAATGTCCAAGGGAATTATTTCAAATACTACATTATTTCAGGGTCATGAAAATATTTCTACATCCATCACACCCCTCTCCTTTTCCCGTGTGTTTTCTGTTTTATTTTCTGTCTAAGGAAAATGAAAAAAAAGAGAAGAGAGTGAGAGAGAGAGAGAGAGAAGCAACAATGCAGCCCAGCAGCCATATCCAACTGGGATTTTCCCTCCTTCCGCAGCCCAGCGCAGCATCCGCCGCAGACCGGCTAGCTCCCCCTCGCCCTCGTGTGGTAAGATGCTACGCTAGCCACCCCACGGCCCCACCTGCAGCCTCTTCCTCCCCTCCCTTTTCTTCCTCCTCGGTCCATCTCTCCCTCACGGTAAAAGCAGAGGGCATGGCGCCCACATGGCCACGGTGGCCGAGCCAGCCGTGCACACACCCCCCTATAAGACCCCCTCGGCGTCGGCACCTAACCCCTTAGGGTTTCCCCGTCTCCGCCGCCACCCAACAGGGGCTTTTCCCTGCCACCTTCTCCTTCCCCGAGTGAGACCGAGCGCTCCAGGAGCACGTCCACGTCGCTAGCAATCCTCCGATCAAGTCCAGCCGCCTCAGGCGCGTCCTTCTTCTTCCTCGTCGTCTTCTACGCCGCTTCTTCAACTCTTTCACCATGGGAGACGCCAAGATCAGCATCCAGCTGCCTCCTCTGCTTCCTCCTTCTTCGTTCGTCTACGAACGCTAGGTTCAGAGCTACCTCCCGTTGCCTGTAGTGCGTCTCCGTCGACCTCGACATGTCATAGGGTGAGTTAGTTATACCTTCTCTCCCTCTCTCTTCTCCTGCCGTAGTTCGGTCACTGTAGACGTTGACACGGTCGAGGGTTTGATACGTCTCCAACGTATCTATAATTTTTTATTGTTCCATGCTATTATATATTCTGTCTTGGATTTTTAATGGGCTTTATTATACCCTTTTATATTATTTTCGGGACTAACCTACTAACCCAAGGCCAGGGCAAATTGCTGTTTTTTTGCCTATTTCAGAATTTCACAGAAAGGGGATATCTAACGGAGTCCAAACGGAATGAAACCTTCGGGAGAGTTATTTTTGGAACCGCATCTACCCACAAGACTTGGAGTACATGCGAGGGAACGAAGGAGGTGGCCACGAGGGTCCAGGCCGCGCCCCCTCCCCCTGGGCGCGCCCCCACCCTCGTGGGCCCCTTCTGGATCCCCCGATGCCCTCCTTCCTCCTATATATATCCATGTAGCCTAAAAACTTCGAGGCAACACAGAAAACCCTAATTCCACCGCTGCAACCTTCTGTTCCTGTGAGATCCCAGCTTGGAGCATGTTCCGGAGCTCCAATGGAGGGGGGATCTACCATAGAGTGCTTCTACATTAACGCCATAGCATCACCAATGAGTTGTGAGTAGTTTACCACAGACCTTCGGGTCCATAGTTATTAGCTAGATGGCTTCTTCTCTCTTTTTGGATCTCAATACAAAGGTCTCCTCGATCTTCGAGGGGATCTATTCGATGTACTCTTTTTGCGGTGTGTTTGTCGAGATCCGATGAATTGTGGGTTTATGATCAAGATTATCTATGAACAATATTTGATTCTTTTATGAAATCTTTTATGTATGATTATAATATCCTTGCAAGTCTCTTCGAATTATTGGTTTGGTTTGGCCTACTAGATCTAAAGTTCTTGCAATGGGAGAACTGCTTGGCTTTGGGTTCAATCTTGCGGTGTCCTTTGCCAGTGACAGCAAGGGCAGCAAGGCACGTATTATATTGTTGCCATCGAGGATAAAAAGATGGGGTATATATCATATTGCTTGAGTTTATCCCTCTACATCATGTCATCTTGCTTAAAGCATTACTCTGTTCTTATGAACTTAATACTCTAGATGCATGCTGGATAGCGGTCGATGTGTGGAGTAATAGTAGTAAATGCAGAATCGTTTTGGTCTACTTGTCACGGACGTGATGCCTATATATAATGATCATGCCTAGATATTCTCATAACTATTCACTTTCCTATCAATTGCTCGACAATAATTTGTTCACCCACCGTAGAATTCTACTATCATGAGAGAAGCCACTAGTGAAACCTATGGCCCCCTGGGTCTATCTTTATCATATTACTTTACTTCAATTTCTTCTACCGTTGCTTATTTGCTTTATTTACTTTTTGTTCTTATATCAGAAATACCAAAAATATTATACTATCCGATCTATCAGATCTCACTTTCGTAAGTGACCGTAAAGGGATTGACAACCCGTTATCACGTTGGCTGCAAAGTTCTTATTTTTTTGTGCAGGTGCGAGGGACTCACGCGTGGTCTCCTACTGGATTGATACCTTGGTTCTGAAAACTGAGGGAAATACTTACGCTACTGTGCTGCATCACCCTTTCCTCTTCGAGGGAATACAACTCAAGCTCGAGAAGTGGCAAGAAGAATTGCTTGTGCCGTTGCCGGGGAGGCTTACGCAAAAGTCATATACCAAGTACCTATCACAAACCCTTATCCTTCGCATTACATTTTTTTCCTCTCGTTTTCCTCTCACCCACGCCGCCTTGCCATTTTATTTGCCCTTCTTTTTGCCGTGTGTTTACCCTTCGCTTGCTTCTTGTTTGCTTGTGTGTTGGATTGTTTGCTTGTCACTATGGCTCAAAACAATACCAAATTGTGTGACTTCTCCAATACCAACAATAATGATTTTATTAGCACTCCGATTGCTCCTATTACCGATGCTCAATCTTGTGAGATCAATGCTGCCCTGTTGAATCTTGTCATTAAATATCAATTTTCTAGCCTTCCTAGTGAAGATGCCGCTACCCATCTAAACAACTTTGTTGATTTGTGTGATATGCAAAAGAAGAGGGATACAGATAATGATATTGTTAAATTGAAGCTATTTCAGTTTTCACTTAGATATCATGCTAAAACTTGGTTTTCCTCTTTGCCTAGAAATAGTATTGATTCATGGAATAAGTGCAAAGATGCCTTTATCTCTAAGTATTTTCCTCCCGCTAAGATCATCTCTCTTAGAAAAGATATTATGAATTTTAAGCAACTAGATCATGAGCATGTTGCGCAAGCTTGGGAGAGAATGAAATTAATGATACGTTATTTCCCTACACATGGTTTTAACTTATGGATGATTATACAAAAAAATTATGATGGCTTGAATTTTGCTTCTAGAAATCTTTTAGATTTGGCCCCGGGGGCACTTTCACGGAAACTACCTTAGGGGAAGCTACCAAACTCCTAGATAATATTACGGTTAACTATTCTTAATGGCACACCGAAAGATCTACTAGTAAAAAAGTGCATGCTATTGAAGAGATTAGTGTTTTGAGTGGAAAGATGGATGAACTTATGAATTTATTTGGTACTAAGAGTGCTTCTTCCGATCCTAATGATATGCCTTTATCCACATTGATTCAAAATAACAATGAATCTTTGGATGTGAATTTTGTTGGTAGGGATAATTTTGGTAATAATGTTTATAGAGGAAACTTTAATTCTAGGCCTTTTCCTAGTAATTCCTCTAATAATTATGGTAATTCCTACAATAAATATTATGGAAATTTTGGTAAGATGCCCTTTGAATTTGAAACTAGTGTTAAAGAATTTATGAATTTGCAAAAGAATTTCAATGCTTTGCTTGAAGAAAAATTGCTTAAGATTGATGAGTTGGCTAGAAACGTGGATAGAATTACTCTTGATGTTGATTCTTTGAAACTTAGATCTATTCCACCTAAGCATGATATCAATGAGTCTCTCAAAGCCATGAGAATTTCCATTGATGAAAGCAAAGAAAGAACCGCTAGGTTGCGTGCTAAAAAAGATTGCTTTATGAAAGCTTGTTCTTCTAGTTATCATGAAAATAAAGATGAAGATCTGAAAGTTATTGATGTGTCTCCTATTAGATCCTTGTTTTCTAGTATGAATCTTGGTAAAGATGGGACTGGAGATGAGTCTACTTTAGTTAAAAGGCATCCCAATGATTCGGAGTTTTTATATCTTGATGCTAAAATTGTTAAAACTGGATTGAAGAGATTAAAACTTTGCATAGTGATGAACCACTATTTTGGATTTCGAGGGATTCAATTATCATAATTTCTCTTTAATAGATTGTATTTCCTTGTTGCAATCCGTACTAAATTCTCCGCATGCTTATAGTCAAAATAAATCTTTTACCAAACACATAGTTGATGACTTGATGCACTCTTATGAAGAAAAACTTGAATTAGAAGTTTCTATCCCTAGAAAGCTTTGTGATGAGTGGGAACCTACTATTGAAATTAAAATTAAAATTCATGAATGCTTTGCTTTGTGTGATTTGGGTGCAAGTGTTCTACAATCCCAAAAACTTTGTGTGATTTGTTAGGTTTCCATGAACTTGATGATTGTTCTTTAAATTTGCATCGTGCGGATTCTACCATTAAGAAACCTATGGGAAAGATTAATGACGTTCTTATTGTTGCCAATAGGAATTATGTGCCCGTAGATTTCATTGTTCTTGATATAGATTGCAATCCTGCATCTCCTATTATTCTTGGTAGACCTTTCCTTAAAACGATTGGTGCAATTATTGATATGAAGGAAGGAAATATTAGATTCCAATTTCCGTTAAGGAAAGGCATGGAACACTTTCCTAGAAATAAAATCAAATTACCTTATGAGTCTATTATGAGAGCCACTTATCGATTGCCTACCAAAGATGGCAATACCTAGATCTATTCTTGTATCGTGCCTAGCTAGGGGCGTTAAACGATAGCGCTTGTTGGGAGGCAACCCGATTTTATTTTATTTGTTTTTGCTTCTGTTCAGGAATAAATATTGCATCTAGCTTCTGTTTAGATGTGGTTTTGTGTTTTAATTAGTGTTTGTGCCAAGTAGAACCTTTGGGAAGACTTGTGTGAAGTTTATATGATCATGCTGTAAAAAACAGAAACTTTAGCGCTCACGAGATTAGCTACCATATTTTACTGGAGAGTGCTATTTAGTTGATTATTTTTGCAGATGATTAATAGACAAATTCCTCACGTTTACCAATTTATTTCAATATTTTTGGAGTTACAGAAGTATTCGAAAGTTACAGATTACTACAGACTCTTCTGTTTTTGACAGATTCTGTTTTTCATGTGTTGTTCGCTTATTTTGATGAATCTTTGAGTAGTATTGGGGAGTATGAATCATAGAGAAGTTGGAATACAGTAGGTTTAACACCAATATAAACAAAGAATGAGTTCATTACAGTACCTTTGAGTGGTGGTTTGTTTTCTTATACTAACGGAGCTCGCGAGATTTTTGGCTAAGTTTTGTGTTGTGAAGTTTTCAAGTTTTCAGTATGGCTTTTATGGACTATGGAACAAAGAGTGGAAAGATCCTAAGCTTGGGGATGCTCAAGGCACCCCAAGGTAAAATTCAAGGACAACCAAAAGCCTAAGCTTGGGGATGCCCCGGGAAGGCATACCCTGTTTCGTCTTTATCTATCGGTAACTATACCTGAGACTATATTTTTATTCACCACATGATATGTGTTTTGCTTGGAGCATCATGTATGATTTGAGTCTTTGCTTTTTAGTTTACCACAATCATCCTTTATGGACACACCTTTTGAGAGAGATAAATATTATTTCGAATTTGTTAGAATACTCTATGAGCTTCACTTATATCTTTTGAGCTAGATAGCTTTGCTCTAGTGCTTCACTTATATCTTTGGCACGGTGGTGGTTTTATTTTATAGAAATTGTTGATTGATACGTCTCCAACGTATCTATAATTTTTGATTGTTCCATGCTATTATTTATGAAGTCCTGGATGTTTAATGGGCTTTATCATTCACTTATATATATATTTTGGGACTAACCTACTAACACAAAGGCCCAGTCCAGATTGGTGTTTTTCCCTGTTTCAGGGTTTTGCAAAAAAGAATATCAAAAGGAGTCCAAACGGAATGAAACCTTCGCGAGAGATATTTTTGGAGAAAATCACGCACGCGGAGCTTGAGAACCACGTCAGGGGATTGAGGGCTGGCCCACAAGGGTGGGGGGCGCGCCCCCCTGCCTCGTGCCCCCCTCGAGCATCCCTCGGTGCCCTCCTTCTTCCTATATTAGTCTATGTACCTAGAACCTCCGTGAACAGAGAGAAAACCCTAATTCCACCGCCGTACCTTCTGTTCCCGTGAAGATCCCATCTTCGAGCCTGTTCCGGAGCTCCATAGGAGGGGGATCTATCACGGAGTCCTTCATCATCATCATCATCATCGCCCTCACCATGAGTTGTGAGTATTTTACCATAGACCTTCGGGTCCATAGCTAGTATCTAGATGGCTTCTTCCTTCTCTCTGGATCTCAATACAAAGATCTCCTCGGTCTTCGAGGAGATCTATTTGATGTAATCTCTTTTTGCGGTGTGTTTGTCGAGATCCGATGAATTGTGAGTTTATGATCAAGGTTATCTATGAAAGATATTTGGTTCTTCTCTGAACTTTTTATGTGTGTTCATAATATCCTTGCAAGTCTCTTCGAATTATTGGTTTGGTTTGGCCTACTAGATCTATAGTTCTTCCAATGGGAGAAGTGCTTGGCTTTGGGTTCAATCTTGCGGTGTCCTTTACCAGTGACAGTAGAGGCAGCAAGGCACGTATTGTATTGTTTCCATCGAGGATAAAAAGATGGGGTTTATATCATATTACTTGAGTTTATCCCTCTACATCATGTCATCTTGCTTAAGGTGTTACTCTGTTCTTATGAACTCAATACACTAGATGCATGCTGGATAGCGGTCGATGTGTGGAGTAATAGTAGTAGATGCAGGCAGGAGTCAGTCTACTTGTCTCGGACGTGATGCCTATATACAATGATCATGCCTAGATAGTCTCATAATTATTCGTTTTTCTATCAATTGCTCGACAGTAATTTGTTTACCCGCCGTAGAATATCGCTATCGTGAGAGAAGCCACTAGAGAAAAATATGGCCCCCGGGTCTATTCTCAACATATCAATCTACATCTACTTTACTTTTCTTGCTTTTATTTGCTGTTCTTATAAACCAAAAATACCAAAAATATAAACTATCATCTCTATCAGATCTCACTTTCGCAAGTGACCGTAAAGGGATTGACAACCCCTTATCGCGTTGGCTGCGAAGTTCTTATTTGTTTGTGCAGGTGCGAGGGACTCGCGCGTGGTCTCCTAATGGATTGATACCTTGGTTCTCAAAAACTGAGGGAAATACTTACGCTACTGTGCTACATCTCCCTTTCCTCTTCGAGGGAATACAATGCAAGCTCAAGAGGTAGTAAGAAGAATTTCTGGCGCCGTTGCTGGGGAGGCTTACGCAAAAGTCGTATACCAAGTACCTATCACAAACCCTTATCCTTCGCATTACATTTATTTGCCTCTCGTTTTCCTCTCCCCCACTTCACCCTTGCCGTTTTATTTGCCCTTCTTCCGTCGTGTGTTTATCGTTCGCTTGCTTCTTGTTTGCTCGTGTGCTATTTGCTTGCATGATTACCCTCATGTCTGAGATGGGGGACGATCCTATCGAGAAGTGTAGTAATGTCGAGGGCAACGTCCATGTTGATCCCCCGGATGAAGCTACCACTTTACATATTAAGAAATTCCAGGTTGTTAGCGGTAATATTATTGGGAAATGATTTCTTCAAGACTTCTTCACTTGTGCCGGTGCTTTGCCCAATGTGGGTGGCTCTATTCTTCACAGAACTAGTAGCCTTGCGGATGCTGTATCTATACTTATAGTAGAAATTGAAAGGCAATTTATCCATATGCATCCCTGTATTCAGAGAATCTTTTTGGAATTTTCCAATATTGAGCATTCTTCCGTTAAGCGCGCAGCTACTATCTTTTTGGCTCATGAATTTAGATATATCATGAAAGAGGCCAGAGAAATCTTTGCTCATTACGGAGTAGATGCCGGTCGACCTCCTATAGAGGCTATCTTGTTCAATCAAGAAGACCTAATGCGGTTGTGATCTCCTGATCATGTTGCTTTTAATGAAAACCTTAGAAAAAAGGTTCCCGTTGAGATCTTGATTGATAGAATTTCTGAGATAAACGATGATTTTGCTGTTCAAAATAATGAATTAGGCTTCTCCCTTGAGCGAAGGCTTATGTCCTTCTGCCAAAAGAATGCCTATAACGATGAATTGGTTATCCACTACAAAGGGCCAAAAGAGGAACATGTTCCTCCCGAGATTGATGCAGGGGACTTTTGTCCCATTAAATTTAGCCCTTTTGATTACTTTTGCTTGCCACAAAGGAAGCTTGCTGCTGAACATAGGGAATATGAGATGAGCTTTCGCGACATACCATATCATTATGGCATTCCCTAGATCTATCTTCTATCGTGCCTAGCTAGGGGCGTAAAACGATAGCGCTTGTTGGGAGACAACCCAATTTTATGTTTTTTGTTTTTGTTGCTGTTAGGGAATAAATATTGCATCTAGCCTCTGATTAGATGTGGTTTCATGTTTTGTTTAGTGTTTGTGCCAGGTAGAACCTTTGGGAAGACTTGTGTGAAGTTTATGTGATCTTGCTGTGAAAAACAGAATCGTTAGCGCTAGCTAATGTGGTATTCAGATTTTACTGGAGCGTGCTTTTTAGTTGATTCTTTTTGCAGATGATTGGTAGAAAAATTCCGCAAATGTACCAATTTAGTTTCAATTTTTTGGAGTTCCAGAAGTAGGCGAAACCTGCAGATTACTACAGACTGTTCTGTTTTTGACAGATTCTATTTTTCGTGTGTTGTTTGCTTATTCCGATGCATCTATGAGTAGTATTGGGGGATATGAACCATAGAGAAGTTGGAATACAGTAGGTTTAACACCAATATAAACAAAGAATGAATTCATTGCTGCACTTTTGAGTAGTGGTTTGCTTTCTTATACTAACGGAGCTCACGAGAATTTTTGTCTAAGTTTTGTGTTGTGAAGTTTTCAAGTTTTGAGTATTGCTTTGATGGACTATGGAACAAGGAGTAGCAAAGGCCTAAGCTTGGGGATGCCCATGACACCCCAAGTAAATTCAAGATAATCAAAAGCCTAAGCTTGGGGATGCCCCGAGAAGGCATCCCCTCTTTCGTCTTCATCCATCGGTAACTATACTTGGAGCTATATTTTTATTCGCAACATGATATGTGTTTTTCTTGGAGCGTCTTGTATAATTTGAGTCTTTGCTTGTTAGTTTGCCACAATCATCCCTGCTGGACACACCTATTTGAGAGAGTTAATTATGGCCTAGAAATTATTAGAACACTCTATGTGCTTCACTTATATCTTTTGAGTTGAATAGTTTTTGCTCTAGTGCTTCACTTATATCTTTTAGAGCACGGTGGTGGTAATATTTTGTAGAAATTGTTGAACTCTCATGCTTCACTTATATCTATTTGGGAGTCTATTAAAACAGCATGGTAATGTGTTTAGGCTAAAGAAACTAGTCTTCACATGATAAACATCCAATGTCAACGTAGAACTTTTTTCACACTAAGTGCATTGAATATGATGAGATGTTGGATGCTTGATAATTGTTTTGAGACATGAGGATAGTGATATTAGAGTCATGCTAGTGGAGTTATTATGAAATTGAGAAATACTTGTGTTAAGGTTAGTGATTCCCGTATCATGCATGTATGGTGAACCGCTATGTGACGAAGTTAGAGCATGAGGTATTTGTAGAGTGCCAACCTTTGTGTGGAGGTCGGGGGCGCGCGATGGTTAACTCCTACCAACCTCCCCCCCTAGGAGCATGCGTTGATTGCTTTGTTTTGATGACTCGTAGATTTTTGCAATAAGTATATGAGTTCTTATGACTAATGTTGAGTCCATGGATTATACACAATCTCACCCTTCCACCATTGCTAGCCTCTCTTGTACCACGCAACTTTCGCCGGTGCCATAAACCCACTATATATCCTTCCTCAAAACAGCCACCATATTGTTCCTCAAAACATCCACCATACCTACCTATCATGGCATTTCCATAGCCATTCTGAGATATATTGCCATGCAACATTCCACCGTTCCGTTCATATGACACGCATCATATTGTCATATTGCCATTGCATGATCATGTAGTTGACATCATATTTGTGGCAAGGCCACCATGCATAATTTTTATACATGTCACTCTTGTTTCATTGCACATAACGGTATACCGCCGGAGGCATTCATATAGAGTCATACTTTGTTGTTGTAGTATCGAGTTGTAATATCGAGTTGTAATGAAAGTGTGATGATCATCATTATTAGAGCATTGTCCCATGGGAGGAAAGGCTAAATCTATAAAGCCCCTCCGCAAAAAAAGGCCAAAGAAAAAAAAGGCCCAAAAAAAGAAAAAAAAGAAAAATAAAAAAGGGACAATTGCTACTATCTTTTTTCCAC
Source organism: Secale cereale (assembly GCA_902687465.1). Lineage (NCBI taxonomy): Eukaryota > Viridiplantae > Streptophyta > Magnoliopsida > Poales > Poaceae > Secale > Secale cereale. The sequence continues at coordinate 248,539,625 of LR738709.1, read as the reverse complement.
ACTTGTGCTTCAAAGTAGCACCATGTTCTTCATTGTAGAGAGTCTCATGTTTAGTCACTTTCATATACTAGTGGGAATTTTCATTATAGAACTTGGCTTGTATATTCCAACGATGGCCTTCCTCAAATGCCCTAGGCCTTCGTGAGCAAGCAAATTGGATGCACACCCACTAGTTTCTTTTGTTGAGTTTTCATTCATATTCAGCTCTAGTGCATCAGTTGCATGGCAATCCCTACTCACTCACATTGATATCTATTGATGGGCATCTCCATAGCCCATTGATACGTCTAGTCAATGTGAGACTATCTCCCTCCTTTTTGTCTTCTCCACAACCACCTCTATTCCACCCATAGTGCTATATCCATGGCTCACGCTCATGTATTGCGTGAAAATTGAAAGGTTTGAAAAGATAGAGTATGAAAACAAATGCTTGGCTGAAATCGGGGTTGTGCATGATATGAATATTTTGTGTGATAACGAGGGAGCATAGCCAACACTATATGATTTTGTAGGGATAACTTTCTTTAGCCATAGTATTTTGAGAAGACATGATTGTTTTGTTAGTATTGCTTGAAGTATTATTATTTCTTATGTCGATATAGACTTTTATCTCGAATCTATCAGATCTGAACATTCATGCAACAATTAAGAGAATTACATTGAAAAACTATATTGGTTAGCATTCCACCTCAAAAATTCTTTCTTTATCATTTACCTACTCGAGGACGAGCAGGAATTAAGCTTGGGGATGCTTGATACGTCTCCAACATATCTATAATTTTTTATTGTTCCATGCTATTATTTATGAAGTCTTGGATTTTTAATGGGCTTTACCATTCACTTTTTTATCATTTTTGGGACTAACCTACTAACCCAAAGGCCCAATCCAGATTGCTGTTTTTTGCCTGTTTCAGGGTTTTGCACAAAAAGAATATCAAATGGAGTCCAAACGGAATGGAACCTTCGCGAGAGATATTTTAGGAGAAAATCACGCACGCGGAGCTTGAGAACCACGTCAGGGGATCGAGGGCTGGCCCACGAGGGTGGGGGGCATGCCCCCATCCCAGGGCACGCCCCCTGCCTCGTGGCCCCCTCGAGTGTCCCCCGGTGCCCTCCTTCTTCCTATGTAAGTGTACGTACCCCAGAACCTCCGTGAACAGAGAGAAAACCCTAATTGTACCACCGTACCTTCTGTTCCCGTGAAGATCCCATCTTGGAGCCTGTTCCGGAGCTCCACCGGACGGGGCTCTATCACGGAGTCCTTGATCATCATCATCATCGCCCTCACCATGAGTTGTGAGTAGTTTACCACAAACCTTCGGGTCCATAGCTAGTATCTAGATGGCTTCTTCTCTCTCTCTGGATCTCAATACAAAGTTCTCCTCGGTCTTCGAGGAGATCTATTCGATGTAATCTCTTTTTGCGGTGTGTTTGTCGAGATCCGATGATTGTGAGTTTATGATCAAGGTTATCTATGAAAAATATTTGGTTCTTCTCTGAACTTTTTGTGTGTGATCATAATATCCTTGCAAGTCTCTTCGAATTATTGGTTTGGTTTGGCCTACTAGATCTATAGTTCTTGCAATGGGAGAAGTGCTTGGCTTTGGGTTCAATCTTGCGGTGTCCTTTCCCAGTGACAGTAGGGGCAGCAAGGCACGTATTGTATTGTTGCCATCGAGGATAAAAAGATGGGGTTTATATCATACTGCTTGAGTTTATCCCTCTACATCATGTCATCTTGCTTGAGGCATTACTCTTTTCTTATGAACTCAATACACTAGATGCATGCTGGATAGCGGTCGATGTGTGGGGTAATAGTAGTAGATGCAGGGAGGAGTCGGTCTACTTGTCTCAGACGTGATGCCTATATACAATGATCATGCCTAGATAGTCTCATAATTATTCGCTTTTCTATCAATTGCTCGACAGTAATTTGTTTACCCGTCGTAGAATATCGCTATCATGAGAGAAGCCACTAGAGAAAACTATGGCCCCCGGGTCTATTCTCAACATATCAATCTACATCTACTTTACTTTTCTTTCTTTTATTTACTGTTCTTATAAACTAAAAATCCAAAAATATAAACTATCATCTCTATCAGATCTCAGTTTCATAAGTGACCGTAAAGGGATTGACAACCCCTTATCGCGTTAGCTGTGAAGTTCTTATTTGTTTGTGCGGGTGCGAGGGACTCGCGCGTGGTCTCCTACTGGTTTGATACCTTGGTTCTCAAAAACTGAGGGAAATACTTACGCTACTGTGCTGCATCTCCCTTTCCTCTTCGAGGGAATACAACGCAAGCTCAAGAGGTAGCATTGATCTCTCATGCTTCACTTATATCTTTTTGAGAGTCTTTTAGAACAGCATGGTAATGTGCTTTGGTTATAAAACTAGTCCTAATATGATAGGCATCCAAGATGAATATAGTAAAAACTTTCATACAAAGTGCATTGAATATGATGAGATGTTTGATACTCGATGATTGTTTTGAGATATGAGGATGGTGATATTAGAGTCATACTAGTGGAGTAATTATGGATTTGGGAAATACTTGTGTTAAAGTTTGTGATTCCCATAGCATGCACGTATGGTGAACCGCAATGTGACTAAGTTAGAGCATGAGGTATTTATTGAGTGTCATCCTTTGTGTGGAGGTCGGGATCGCGCGATGGTTAACTCCTACCAACCCTTCCCCTAGGAGCATGCGTTGATTACTTTGTTTTGATGACTCGTAAATTTTCGCAATAAGTATATGAGTTCTTTATGACTAATGATAAGTCCATGGATTTTACGCACTCTCACCCTTCCACCTTTGCTAGCCTCTCTTGTACCGCGTAACTCTCGCCGGTACCATACACCCACCATATACCTTCCTCAAAACAACCACCATACCTACCTATCATGGCATTTCCATAGTCATACTTTGTTGTTGTAGTATCGACTTGTAATATCGAGTTGTAATGAAAGTGTGATGATCATCATTATTAGAGCATTGTCCCATGGGAGGAAAGGCTAAATTTATAAAGCCCCTCCGCAAAAAAAGGCCAAAGAAAAAAAAGAAAGGACCAAAAAAGAAAAAAAAAGAAAAATAAAAAAGGGACAATTGCTACTATCTTTTTTCCACACTTGTGCTTCAAAGTAGCACCATGTTCTTCATTGTAGAGAGTCTCATGTTTAGTCACTTTCATATACTAGTGGGAATTTTCATTATAGAACTTGGCTTGTATATTCCAACGATGGGCTTCCTCAAATGCCTTAGGTCTTCATGAGCAAGCAAGTTGGATGCACACCCACTTAGTTTCTTTTGATGAGCTTTCATACACTTATAACTCTAGTGCATCCGTTGCATGGAAATCCCTACTCACTCACATTGATATCTATTGATGGGCATCTCCATAGCCCATTGATACGCCTAGTTGATGTGAGACTATATTCCTCCTTTTTGTCTTCTCCACAACCACCACTCTATTCCACCTATAGTGCTATATCCATGGCTCACACTCATGTATTGCGTGAAAGTTGTAAGGTTTGAAAAAAATTGAGTATGAAAATAATTGCTTGGCTGAAACCGGGGTTGTGCACGATATGAATATTTTGTGTGATGAAGAGGGAGCATAACGAGACTATATGATTTTGTAGGGATAGCTTTCTTTTGCCATGTTATTTTGAGAAGACAATATTGCTTTGTTAGTATGCTTGAAGTATTATTATTTCTTATGTCAACATAGACTTTTGTCTTGAACCTTTCGGATCTGAACATTCATGCCACAATATAGAAATTACATTGAGAATTATGTTGGTTAGCATTCCACATCAAAAAATTTGTTTTTATCGTTTACCTACTCGAGGACGAGCAGGGATTAAGCTTGGGGATGCTTGATACATCTCCAACGTATCTATAATTTTTTATTGTTCCATGTTGTTATATATTCTGTCTTGGATGTTTAATGGGCTTTGTTATACACTTTTATATTATTTTTGGGACTAACCTACTAACCCAAGGCCGAGTGCAAATTGTTGTTTTTTGCCTATTTCAGAGTTTCGTAGAAAAGGGGTATCAAACGGAGTCCAAACAGAATGAAACCTTAGGGGGAGTTATTTTTGGAACCGTATCTACACCGAAGACTTGGAGTACACGCGAGGGAACGAAGGAGGTGTCCACGAGGGTCTAGGGTGCCCCCCCTCCCCCTGGGCGCGCCCCCACCCTCGTGGGCCCCCTATGGCTCCCCCGATGCCCTCATTCCTCCTATATATATCCATGTACCCTGAAAACATCGAGGCAACAGAAGAAAACCCTAATTCCACTGCCGCAACCTTCTGTTCCCGTGAGATCCCATCTTGGGGCCTGTTCTGGAGCTCCGCCAGAGGGGGGATTTACCACGGAGAGCTTCTACATCAACGCCATAGCCTCACTAATGAGTTGTGAGTAGTTTACCGTAGACCTTCGGGTCCATAGTTATAAGCTAGATGGCTTCTTCTCTCTTTTTGGACCTCAATACAAAGTACTCCTCGATCTTCGAGGAGATCTATTCGATGTAATCTTTTTACGGTGTGTTTGTCGAGATCCAATGAATTGTGGGTTTATGATCAAGATTATATATGAACAATATTTGATTCTTTTCTGAAATCTTTTATGTATGATTATAATATCCTTGGAAGTCTCTTCAAAATATTGGTTTGGTTTGGCCTACTATATCTATAGTTCTTGCAATGGGGGAAGTGCTTGGCTTTGGGTTCAATCTTGTGGTGTCCTTTCCCAGTGACAACAGGGGCAGCAAGGCACGTATTGTATTGTTGCCATCGAGGATAAAAAGATGGCATTTATATCATATTGCTTGAGTTTATCCCTCTACATCATGTCATCTTTCTTAAAGCATTACTCAGTTCCTATGAACTTAATAATCTAGATGCATGATGGATAGCGGTCGATGTGTGGAGTAATAGTAGTAGATGCAGAATTGTTTCGGTCTACTTGTCATGGACGTGATGCCTATATATAATGATCATGCTTAGATATTCTCATAACTATGCACTTTTCTATCAAGTGCTCGATAGTAATTTGTTCACCCAGCGTAGAATTCTGCTATCATGAGAGAAGCCACTAGTGAAACCTATGGGCCCCGGGTCTATTTTTATCATATTACTTTACTTCAATTTCTATTGCCGTTGCTCATTTGCTTTATTTATTTTCTGTTCTTATATTAGAAATACCAAAAATATTATACTATCGTATCTATCAGATCTCACTTTCGTAAGTAACCATAAAGGGATTGCAACCCCTTATCGTGTTGGCTGCGAAGTTCTTATTTGTTTGTGCAGGTGCGAGGGACTCGCGCGTGGTCTCCTACTGGATTGACACCTTGGTTCTCAAAACTGAGGGAAATACTTACGCCACTGTGCTGCATCACCCTTTCCGCTTCGAGGGAATACAACACAAGCTCGAGAAGTAGCAGGGTTGCATCGTGATCTCGATGCTCCGGCAGTCCGTGTAGGTTTCTGTCTTTCGTGTGGATGTGGTAGAGTCGCTGCACGTCTCCGTGCTTTGGCTCTCGTCTAGCGCGTCCTCTCCGCTGCCGCAGACGCGCGCACGCACCTAGCCGCTCGCGCCACTGTGCTCACTTCCATGCCTGCCGCCATCGCCATGGCCCGAGCCGAGCAACGCTTGAGCTCGAGCACCCCGGTCTCTCCTAGCTTCTTGCGCTCCTGAACCCGCACCGCATCCAAATCCTGCATGCCCGCTGCCACCACTCAAACCCCGCCGTCGCCATTGTTGTCGTCGGCGTCACTGTCGTTTCCTTCTCCATCTTGGAGAAGAAGAAGGCAGAGCCATGGGGCTTGGTTCAAAAGACCCAACCCCCAATCCAACCAGAAGCCTTGCCTAGCCCAACTGGCACCCGCACCGCGCCAACACTAGGGACACCCAGGTTCAAATCCCCTCAGCCCCAGGGTTAAACCACCTTTTTCTGTTTTGTTGAGTCACTAACAGCCGGACCCCACTAGTCAGCCGCTCAGCTCCTCCTTTTCTTTTATTATTTCTTTTCCCAATGAATATGCCATTTCTGGAAAGTGGCATCTTTCCATTTTCGGCAAGTCCAGTTCTTGACATTTCCTCTTAAGGAAAAATGCCATTTATGTCATATTCCTTTTTAGGCAATATTTAACTTATTGCATTGTGTGCATCTTTTATACATAAACATATGCATATTATATATGTTTTTTGGCTAGATAAATCCGATCTATCCAGTGGTAGCATTAGTTTTAGCTTTTGAGCAAGTTTGCATACATGTCATTTTGCTGCACATGGCATTTTGTTATTTTTGTGCATTTAAGTTCATTTATGCATTGTGGTAATTTTGCGCATGAACTTGTTCATCATCATGTCTATTTTCAGCTAGAATAAATCCCCTGCCATGATATTCTATGAGTAGAGTGATACAAGCTTGTAAAGTTGCCATGCCATTGTTGCTGTTTTCTACACTTAGTTGAAAATTGCTAAGTCTGAAATTGTTATATTGTGATGCCATGTTAACTTGATGCTACAAGTGAATCTGTGCATAATCTGGAGATGTTCAGTGATCATGTTTTGTTGTCCATGTAATGCTCTATCCATCCATGCCCTTATTTGGAATTATGGCTTGCTGTAGCTTGTCATTACTTTGCTCTGAAATTGCTAAATAATGTTTCTGTAAGCCTGTTATCAGTAAGTTCAGTTTTGTCATGTGAATAGCTAGTGTTCTATGCATGCTATGACCATGTTCTTGCCATGAGTAGTTGCATAAACATGTCTTCTTGTTGTTGGTTATATTCACATGCCATGAAATTCTTTGAGATGGGTTGCATAAGCTTACAAACATGCCTACTTGTCGCTATTCCTGCCATGTTCAGTTTATTTCACTAATTCTGTGAATCTGTTATCTTTTGCAATCTTGCCATGATGTTTTGAGCATGTTCTAGTGGTATTTGGAAGTAGCTCAGTGATCATGTTTTGTAATGCTTGACATGTACATGCTTGCCATGACCTTTGATGCCATTAATGTTCCTATAGGATGTTCTTTCGATGCTTGCTATATGCCTAGTTGCTGTTTTGGACATCTTGTCCTTTAAACTTGTTGCTTGTGTATGTGTTAAACCGTTGCTCCGTTTTGAGCATGTTGTATATTAAACTTGCTTGGTTTTGCATGTAGATGCATCATGTCATGTTGCATCCATGTTTTGAGTGTTGTGCTTGATGTTTGAATGCATTTTGCATTAATGCCATGCTTAACTTGTTTTGCTCATATCTTCTAGGCCGTTGCTCCGAATTAAATGAACTTTATATGTAACTTGACTAGAATTTTGTCTAGATCATCATTGTGCATGTTAAATTCATGTTTAACAACTTTAACATAAGGTTTGTTTAAATCAGGACCAATTTCGAAATTTGCATATGAGGACTTATCGGAATTGTTATATGTTGTTTCCGGCCTCATTTAAACTTGCCTTGTTGTGTGGTCTTGTATGCATCATCCCTTGCCATGATTAGCATTATGTAGACTTGTCATGCACTACAACAAGAACCCCCCTTCAGCAACGCATCGATGTGTTGTCGTATGTCCATATAAGCGTTGCTATGGTCTACACCAACGGATCTGTATGCGTTGTCGCTGGCGGCGTTGCGAAGGTCTACAACAACATATACAAATGCGTTGGTAACTAGCATGAAAATGTGTTGTAAGCCAGCAACGTGTAGAGCTAGAGGCTAACAACACTTCGTATGCGTTGGTGTCTGCCCAGGAAATGATCCTTATGATTCCTAGAAGCATTGTCGCATAGCTTGAAGAATTAATGTATTTTTTGTATATCAAAATTCTAAATTATTATGTCAATGTTGATAGTGCATAGGAGAAAAAAACATAATAATTAGAAAGGTCACATATATTAAATCAACTCGGTTGCTTTACACAGAACATGATACAAAAATACAGTATGTGAAACTATCTAGTAGTAATCTGATTCTCAACCTTGCAATCAACATGTCGGCCATCTAAAACATATTGTTTGAAACATTGATCTGAATGACATTCTAATAACCTAATCTAAAACTATCTAGTAGTAGCCACCTTCTTGATCTTGCAATCAACTTCCGAGCCATGGATCACTGATTTATCTTGGCAATCTACAACAACAAAGAAAGGAGAAAAATAAGGTGCCATCAAATAACATCAAGTTAATAGGGTAGTAAAATTCAAACAAAGAGCAACATATGAAGCTTGTAGGCCATGTGATAGTTCATCTTGCTATATGACCAATAGTTTTGTTTTAGTGGTTGCATCAGCCAAGAATCAATTACCAAATTCAACAGCCTCGATTTTTGTTTTATATTCTAGGTTGGTACTTTGGAGTGTAGCAAGAGCAACATTCTTGCTTAAATTTCCCAAGCTAAGCAGGAACTACAATGAGCATTCATATCGCAAAAAGAATGATCGATAATAAAAAATTTCTCAACCATGTTGAATTCCAAACAGTAGAGAAAATGAGCATACCTTATCATTAGATGGATGTTAGTTTGATGCTCATATCTCCATGTCAAAGAGAAATTTTCACTTCAGGTACAATATGTTGCTTCACTAAACACGTTAGTTGAAGTTTTACTTCTCTAAACACCCAAGTCAAAGCAAGCAGCGGAACAGAATAATCATTCCATCATCCTACATACGTCATCACTAGTGAAGGGCTTTGATATATCATAGTTTGAACACTTTCTTACAGTCCAGCCATAGCACTCAACTCTGTAGACCGAGAAAAGAGAGCCTCAATTATGAACAGACCATTCATATGTTAATTGAGTTAATAAATACCTTACAAATATTATAATGAACATACAGAGTGAGGTAAATGCACAAAAAATATGTGCGCCGACAAATAGAGCATGCTTCATGGCAAACACAGTTCTGTAGTTACCAAAAACAGTGGATACATAAATGCAGAGATTTAAAAATTTCTAGAAATACTTGAAGTTGATAGAAAATATTCCGCACAAAGCTAAATCAGGTGGCTGCATTAAATGTTAACAAGTGTGTTTTCTAGTGATTTGGATTTTTAGATATGATTGACAACAATAGGAATCTGAGTGAATACAAAATCTTTTTCAACATGGTTTTTTGAATTAAGCTGTAGATGATGTCACTTAAATCACCTACATCTTTACAAACGAACATTATTCATGCAGTCATACCTCCGTCTACAAAAGTAGCGCGCTATATATGCCCTGAACTTTCTCCCAATGATGAATATGTAAGAACATAAGCACTTGCAGGCACATTTAAGTAGATCAAACAAAAACACTGACCAGCAATCTTTAAAATCTAACAACAATATTAATTTGTAATGATATACATTAAGTTTAAGGTTGACTGACATGAGTTGTGACACCGGGTTCCAAGAATCCAAGGATCAATGCGTCGTGAACGGCGCACAGCAAGCACACTGTTTTGAAGACTGAAGACCAATGCTGCGGCGCTGCACCAAGTGCTCAAGTGTTAGGCTGCTAGCAGCAGCTGCTACTATGCTCTAGTATGACGGCGACAGTCAAATCTGAACCAAAGTTACTATATATTCAGCCGGTGAAAGTGCAGAACATGCACATACACAGGTCACGATCTGATCGATTCATCGATCAAAATAAACCAGCCACGATCGTACATGGGATATTGCCTACTGGCTTTCGGATTCTCTAATTTCGTGCTAGTTCATTAACGTATTGGCTAATGAGTAATTAGCTGCGGCCAGCCGGCCGTTAGTGTGTACATACACAACGGTGCAAGCCAACAACGACACGGTGGATCAGGAATACTATATAATACATAAAGGAAATTGCTAGATGATTGGTTATTTTTCTACAAGGCAGACACCTTAATATTTACTGAAAGTCGGTCATCAGCAGAACATATAAAAACGAAAATGTCCAAACAACATACTTATTTTAAGGTATAAGATGAAATCCACCATATTACTAAGCACAAGTAGAATCTCTATTCCAAAGGATTGGGAATATACATGTTCCATCAACCAGCCACTGTCAGAAACTAGTACCGCATACCTACATAAACACCCAGAATTGGAAGTCTCCATTTTAATAGCCATCATGAGTGTCTGCATGTCTCGCAAATACGAACAACCTAGGAAGATCGGGTGAACCGGCGGGAAGCAAAGAGTGAGGGGAGAAAATACAAAATTACCATGGCGTTGAGGTTGGAGAAGTCCTTGCCGAGGATGTGGTACTGGTGGAATAGGTGGACAAGCACGAACAAGCAGACGGCGGCTATGAGGATGCAGATGAAGGAGCTGCAAGTGGTCTTGCCTCCGATGAAGACTCTCCTGCTCCAGAAGGTTCCGCGCCATCTGGTTCAGCAAGTCACCGCCTCGCCGGCTTGCACCGCCGCCGCAGTCGACATGGCCACGCTCCTTCGATGCCGCAGGGTTGGCGTTTAGGGGGGTATCCTAGATTGGTATGGGTGGGAGGGGAGCTGCTGGAGAGATGGGGAAGCCCTCAACATCGGGATCATGGGGCGTAGCTGAAGCGGCCGAGCGTCGAGGACGGAGACGAATTGGAGGAATCTGGATCAGTGGATAGAACGAAGGTAAGCGGCGGCGGCGACGTGCGCGGTGTGCATACCTATCGGGAGTGAGTGGGTTGTTTTCTTTACTTTTTATTTTGGAAAATGATATTTCCTTAATTATGGTAGGGAGTGGTCAATAGTCGTGGGAAGTGGGAGCTGTAATCCCAGCAACACATGGCTATTTCGTTGAATGTATGCGTAGCTATAGAGGGGTTTGAGGTGTAGTGATGCCTTGTTTATGTGTGGTGTGTTTACCATGTTAGTTCGTTTCTTCTCGTTAGTTCCTGTTTCGTTGCGGTCGTGAGGATTCGTTCGACTATGATTGGTTCGTCTACGTGCCTTCGTCTTCTTCATGAACTCGTCTTCTTCCTTGCGGGATTTCAGGCAAGATGACCATCACCTTGGATCTCATTACTATCGTTGCTATGCTAGTTGTCTTGATGTTATCGCTATATGTTGTGTTGCCTATCTACTGTTGTCAGCCTCTCATTCTTGCCATGAAACCTCTAACCTTTGACACCATCCCAGCAAACCATTGTATGGCTATGTTACCGTTTGCTCAGCCCCTCTGATAGCGTTGGTAGTTGCAGGTCAAGATGGAGATTGCTCCATGTTGGAACTTGGATGTTTTGGCATAACACAATATCTCTATTTAAATTAATGCACCTATATACTTGGAAATGGGTGGATGGCTTGGCCTTTTTCTCAGTGTTTTGTTCCACTCATGTCGTCTTAGGAACCAATAAACCGGTGTTATGTTACTTGATTTTGCGTTCCTAACACGGTTGGGGTTTATGTGCCCCCCTTGATAATTCGCTTTGTTTAAAGCTTTTCCAGCGAGGCCCAACCTTGGTTTTCCATTTGCCTAATAACTAAAGAAACTTGCATAGGGACTTTCCGGACCCCGTGGATTCTCAATCAACCCCCGGGCCAGTGCTTCTTTGAGTGTTGGTCCAAACTGGGTGATGTCAGGCGCCTCCTGGGCAACCAGGGTCTCAGCCAACCCGACGTCTTGCCCATTCGGTGTGCCCCGATAATGAGGTACGTGCGACTCCTATCGGGGTTTGTCGGCACATTGGGCGGTCTTGCTGGATTAGTTTTACTATTATCGAAATATCTTGAGCACGGGATTCCCAGATCACTCGGGCCTTCCAAATTTTGGAGTTGTTACTTCGCTGATCGTGACAGCTTGTGATGGGCTAAGTTGGGACACCCCTGTAGTGTTATGATCTTTCGAAAGCCGTGCCCACGGTTATGTGGCAGATTGGAATATGTTAATTTCCGGTTGTAGAGAACTTGACAGAGGATCCTAAATAAAATATACCAACCGTGTGAGTAACCGTGACCGTCTCTTTTCAGTTTGAGATGAGATCGTGATGGGGTTATGTTTGACTCGTAGGTAGTTCAGGATCTCTTAGCGATCATTACTAGTTTGCGACCGTTTTTTTAGATGCTCATCTTATTCTTGTAATCGTAAGTTAGCCACCATACAAATGCTTAGCCTCTGCTACAACCTCACCACTTAACCTCTCCATACCCATTAAGCTTTGCTAGTCTTGATACCCATGGTTATGGGATTGCTGAGTCCTCGTGGCTCATAGATACTACAAAAATAGTTGCAGGTGCAGGTTTCCGATGACTTGACATGAGAGCGATGTTTACTTGTGTTGGAGTTCTTTCTTCTTCTTCTTCTTCTTCTTCTTTGTCGATCTTGGGATAGGTTCCTAGTCGGCAGCCTGTGATAGCAGGATGGATGTCGTGTGTTTTCATGTGTTTTCATCCATAGTCGGATGTCTTGTATATGATGTTGATGTATTCATGTGGCAATTGTATGACTTGTATGTATCCCCATCTATGTATGTAATTGTATGATGTAATGATATCCATCTTGCAAAGCGCCCGATATGCGGTTGTGCCCAATCACGAGTTTATCACGTGATCGGGATAAAATTACATCTTGGGCATGACAATTTGGTATCAGAGCCTCGACCGACCATAGGAGCCCCCTTGATTGATCGTAGTTTGGCCGTTGTCGAGTCTAGAAGAAACCTATTTTCGGAGTCTAGCTATATCAGAGAGTAGGAATTCTTTTTTCTCCTCAGCCCCTTCGTCGCTTTGGTGAGGAATCTTGACGTAGGTGTTTTGAATTACTCCTCTTCCCCTTCAATCTTTTTAGGATCATGTAGTTAGTTTTTTGATCTTTGTGAGGTCAGCTCTTGTCATCTGGTGCATTTCTCGTCAAGTGGATTCGATCCTCTTCATATTTGCAAGTTCAATCCTCAGTCTTTCCAACCGATGTCGTTTCCCCATCCGAAGTGGTCTTTCTTTTTCCCACCTGCCCACCCTTTTTCTTCTCGGAGCCAGAGTCCTTAATCGTGTACCCATTTTATCTTTGCGAAGCCTTTTTTCTTTCCTCAATTATTCAACTTGTGAATTCTCGTCTTGTTCGTCGTTCTTCATCTCTTCTTTTCTCCGGTGAATTCAATTCAAGTTTTTGGTGTTCTTCATATTCTTTTCCCTCGGCTCAGATGTTTCCCCTGGCAAGTTCGCCTCTCGCCATTTTATTATTCTAGAATGCCTAACACAACTCATAAGATCTCTGTACCCATTCAAATTAGTTTGAGGTTGTCACCTCATTCGAGGAATTCAATTGTTTCGGTGCAGCATCTTCTTTTCAATCCTTACCAACGGTGTTTTCATTTCGGTGGGTCCTAACCCACATGTCTTTTCCCAGGATCTTACCCGTCTCTTCTAATTTCTCGGAGTTATTCCCCAATTCTTTTCAAACTGTGACGTAAGTATGGATTCCATCCGTCACATGCCTTCCAAAGATCATTTTCAAATTATTTTCATCGTTGGTTCAACTTATCCTCTTTTCATTTTCCGGAGTATATCAACAATTTTGGTGGTGTTTCTCATCGTCATTTGAAGACCGAAGAAGAGTTTTCCTATAAATCTTGTCCGTCCTCTCAATGATTCGTGATTCTAGCTTCATGTTATCCTCTCGAATTATTGCTTTTGTCATAAATTCTTTTATTTAACCATCCGGACTACTTCATGAATTCTTTCCATAGTGATCCTCCGAAGGCCATCATTTCAGATGATTTCTTCGTTCTCAGTTTTCAACTTCGCCCTCCAACTATTCTCAATTGATGTCTCTTCGTTCGTCTCCATATTATTCCGGTGCTTCATTCAAGTATTCTTTAATCAGTTCACGATCTCTTCGTTCTCTTGTATCTAAATTTCCTCAAGTGCTTTATTCTTCCCGGTGATTCATTCTCTTGTATTCACTGAATTTCAATTCCTTACGGTGGCTTGTTCTCTTTTATCACTCGGTTTCAATTTTTTACAGTGGTCCATTCCAGATTCTTTGTCCTTGGTTATCTCATCAATTCATTAATTCTTTCTAATCCTACCAGTGGTTCATGAAGAATTTCTCAAGTTTCACACTATATCCCTTTTTAATTCATTTCAACGCGAATAAGTAGTATGCTAATCCATTGCTTCTCATCAATTTAATTGGTGGAGGATAAGCACAACATAATTCTTAATTCTATTCTTCAATTTCATTTAACCACTTCATTCGGAATTTATTCATGATGAATAAATTCTAATCGAAGTGCTCTTGTCTTTTCTTTACCCGAGTTCAAAGTTTCCTCGATCATCTCGTCGGAACCCCCTTGAAAATCATCGCAAGGCCTTATTCTTATTCTTTTCATCCTCCATCATCCTTTTTCTATCGGAGTTCTTCATGGTGGTTCTTCATGATATAATTCATTCATCAAGTGTTCATGAATAATTCTTGTGGAGCGGCTCAAGCATTCTTCTTTATGCGTCTCGATGTGCAATTAATTCTCTATATTCTTTTGAAGTGGAGGTTTGCATTTCTTCCTTCACCTCATCTATTCAATCTTTTGGTTGCGGCATGATTCACCTCAAGTTTTGAGATGTTTAAATAAGCCCACAACAAGCTTATTCTTTTGTTGTTGATTTTCCAACAACTCCGTTCACCCCTCCTTCGCAAGGATGCCTCCAAATTCATTCATGCTCGAAGTTGTCATCTTATTCTCCATTCTTTTCATTCCGTTCTTTTAATTTCTTCTGGAGGCACTATGTTGTTCCTCTCGTCAAGTATTGTTCCATCGTATCATGTTCTATTCATTCCATTTTCATCCAGAGTGCTTGCCAAATTCCATCGTTCGAATTCCTTTTTCAATATCTTATTAGCCAGAGTGGTTTCTAATTTATTCTTGTTCCTTGAGCTCGTGTTTCATATCCTTCCACCTACAAGTTTCTCGCAATGTTCCTTGTTCGTCTTTTGTAACGAAGCGTCTCAATCTCAATCATCTCCGTTGTGTTTTTTCTTTCAAGTTGTTCAACCTCTCAAGATTATTTTGTTTCACACTTTTCTCCATGAAGAACTTGTTCTTCCTATTCCTCTTCCGTCATGTTCCTAAGATCTCGGGATGAGATCTCTTGTTAGTAGGGGAGTGTTGTGACACCCCAAGACCGGTGCTCCAGTTGCCTTCCATTTATTTTAGTTGTTGTCATATGTTTATTGTGTTTGTGGCATCATCATAATTGTTTTGCATATTTAATTCCTATATGCTTATGCCTTGATCATGATGAGTGCCAATGTCATATTTTGTTTCTTGCATCTAGTTCATCATTGCTTATATTGCATTGCACCATCCTTGTTGTTTCCATGGTCATCTCACTTTGTTATATGCGATATGTTTTGATGTGCCTCTTGTCGTTTATTGCATCATGATCACCATGTTGATTGCATTCTTCGTGTTGATGTGTTGGTTGTGCTCTCCATCTTGTGTACCTCCTCCTATGGTTGTTTGATTCTTCATCTTTTCTTCAAGTCCCTTCTCCAAGCGCAAACCATTTCACTTCTTCCATTCTTCAAATTTCACCCATTGATGCAAGTGTCATTTTTCTGTCCCAAATAATGTTCATTCTTTTCCTGATGCTAGTGCACCTGATCCTTAACCTATCTGCCAAATTACATCTCATTTGAAGCTATTTTGGTTAGATTCAAAATTTCCTCGAGTTTGAATTATATTCAAACTTGTTTTATTTTTCTACCTCTAAAAATGTCCAAGGAAATTATATCAAATACTACATTATTTCAGGGTCATGAAAATATTTCTATATCCATCACACCCCTCTCCTTTTCCCCTATGCTTTCTGTTTTACTTTCTGTCTGAGGAAAATGAAAAGAAAAAAAGGAGAAGAGAGTGAGAGAGAGCAGCAAAAATTCAGCCCAACAGCCACAACCAACTGGACTTTGCCCTCCTTCCGAAGCCCAGCGCAGCAGCCGCCGCAGACCGGCTAGCTCCCCCTCGTGCTCGCGTGGTAAGATGCCACGCTAGCCACCCCGCGGTCCCACCTGCAGCCTCTTTCCCCCCTACCTTTTCTTCCTCCTCAGTCCATCTCTCCCTCATGGTAAAAGTAGAGGGCATAGCGCCCACATGGCCACGGTGGCCGAGCCAGCCGTGCCCGCACCCCCTATAAGACCCCCTTGGCGTCCGCACCTAACCCCTTAGGGTTTTCCCATCCGCGCCACCACCCAACAGGGGCTCTTCCCTGCCCTCTTCTCCTTCCCCGAGTGAGACCGTGCACTACAGGAGCACGTCCACGTCGTCGGCGATCCTCCGATCGAGTCCAGCCACCTCGGGCGCATCCTTCTTCTTCCTCGTCGTCCTCTACGCCGCTTCTTCCACTCCTTCACCGTGGGAGATGCCAAGACCAGCACCCCGCTGCCTCTTCTGCTTCCTCCTTCTTAAGTCGTCTGGGAACGCTAGGTTCAGAGCTCCCTCCTGTCGCTTGCAGTGCATCCCCGTCGACTTCGATGTGTCTTAGGCTGAATCAGGTATACCTTCTCCCCCTCTCTCTTCTCATGCCGTAGTTCGGTCACTGTAGATGTCGACATGGTCGGGGGTTGCGCCATGATCTCGATGATCTGGCAGTCCCTGTAGGTTATTGTCGTTGTGTGGATGCGGTAGAGTCGCCGCACGTCTCCGCGCTCTGGCTCTCGTCTAGCGCGTCCTCTCCGCTACCGCACATGCTCACATGCACCCAGCCGCTCGCGCCGCCGTGCTCGCTTCTCTACCTGCCGCAATCGCCATGGCCTGAGCCGAGCAACGCTCGAGCTCGAGCGCCCCGGTCTCTCCTAGCTTCTTGCGCCCCTGAACCTGCACCGCATCCAGACCCCGCATGCCCGCCTCCACCACTCAAACCCCGCTGTAGTCGTTGCTATCGCGGGCGTCACTGTCATTTCCTTCTCCGTCTTGGAGAAGAAGAAGGCAGAGCCATCGGGCTTGCTTCAAAAGGAACGAGCCCCCAGTCTAACCAGGACCCTCGCCTAGCCCAACTGGCACCCGCACCGCGCCAACACTGGGGACACCCAGGTTCGAATCCCCTCAGCCCCAGGTTCAAAACCCCTTTTACTGTTTTGTCGAGTCACTGACAGCCGGACCACACTAGTCAGCCTCTCACCCCCTCCTTTTCTTTTATTATTTCTTTTCCCAGCGAATATGCCATTTCTGGAAAGTGGCATCTTCCCATTTTCGGCAAGTCCAGTTCTGGACATTTCTTCTAAAGGAAAAATGCGATTTCTGTCATATTCCTTTTTAGGCAGTATTTAACTTATTGCATTGTGTGCATTTTTCATACATAAACATAGGCATATTATATACAGTATGTTTTTGGGATAGAAAAATCTAATCTATCCATTGGTAGCATTAGTTACTGACAGCCGGACAACACTAGTCAGCCTCTCACCCCCTCCTTTTCTTTTATTATTTCTTTTCCCAGCGAATATGCCATTTCAGGAAAGTGGCATCTTCCCATTTTCGGCAAGTCCAGTTCTGGACATTTCCTCTTAAGGAAAAATGCCATTTCTGTCATATTCCTTTTTAGGAAGTATTTAACTTATTGCATTGTGTGCATTTTTCATACATAAACATAGGCATATTATATATGTTTTTGGGCTAGAAAAATCCAATCTATCCATTGGTAGCATTAGTTATAGCTTTTGAGCAAGTTTGCATACATGTCATTTTGCTGCACATGGCATTTTGTTATCTTTGTGCATTTAAGTTCATTTATGCATCGGTGTAATCTTGCAAATGAACTTGTTCATCATCATGTCTATTTTCAGCTAGAATAAATCACTTGCCATGATATGCTATGAGTAGAGTGATAGAAGATTGTAAAGTTGCCATGCCATTGTTGCTGTTTTCTACACTTAGTTGAAAAATGCTGAGTCTGAAACTTTTATATTGTGATGCCATGTTCACTTGATGCTACAAGTGAATCTATGCATAATCTGGAGATGGTCAATGATCATGGTTTGTTGTCCATGTAATGCTATATCCATCCATGCCTTTGTTTGCAATTATGGCTTGCTGCAGGTTGTCATTACCTTGCTCTCAAATTGCTAAATAATGTGTCTGTCAGCCTGTTATCAGTAAGTTCAGTTTTGCCATGTGAATAACAAGTGTTCTATGCATCTTATGACCATGTTCTTGCCATGAGTAGCTGCATAAACATGTCTTCTTGATGTTGGTTATATTTGCATGCCATGACATGCTTTGAGATGAGTTGCATAAGCTTGCAAACATGCCTAGTTGCCGCTATTCCTGCCATGTTCAGTTTATTTCATCAAGTTCGTGAATCTGTTATCTTTTACAATCTTGTCATGATGTTTTGAGCATGTACTACTGGTATTTGGAAGTAGCTCAGTGATCATGTTTTGTAATGCTTGACATGTACATGCTTGCCATGCCCTGTGATGCCATTAATGTTCCTGTAGCATGTTGTTTTGATGCTTGCTATATGCCTAGTTGCTGTTTTGGACAGCTTGTCCTTTAAACTTGTTGCTTGTGTATGTGTTGAACCGTTGCTCCGTTTTGAGCATGCTCTATATGAAACTTGCTTGGTTTTGCATGTAGATGCATCATGTCATGTTGAATCCATGTTTTGAGTATTGTGCTTGATGCTTGAATGCATTTTGTATCAATGCCATGCTTAACTTGTTTTGCTCATATCTTATAGGCCGTAGCTCCGAATTAAATGAACTTTATATGTAACTTGACTAGAATTTCATGTACATCATCATGGTGCATGTAAACTTGCTGTTTAATAACTTTAACATAAGGTTTGTTCTGATATGGACCAATTTCGAAATTTGCTTATGAGGACTTAACAGAATTGTTATATGTTGTTTCCGGCCTCATTTAAACTTGCCTTGTTCTGTGGTCTTGTATGCATCATCCCTTGACATGATTAGCATTATGTAGACTTGTCATGCATCATACTTGGATGTGCATCATGTCTTGTTTATGTGTGGTGTCTTTACCATGTTGTACGTTTCTTCTCGTTAGTTCCTGTTTTGTTGTGATCGTAAGGATTCGTTCGGCTATGCTTGGTTCGTCTACGTGGCTTCGTCTTCTTCCTTGCAGGATTTCAGGCAAGATGACCGTCACCTTAGATATCATTACTATTGTTGCTATGCTAGTTGTCTCAATGCTATCGCTAGATGTCGCGCTGCCTATCTATTGTTGTCAGCCTCTCATTGTTGCCATGAAACCTCTAACCTTTGACACCATCCCAACAAAACATTGTATGGCTATGTTACCGCTTGCTCAGCCCCTCTGATAGCATTGGTAGTTGCAGGTGAAGATGAAGATTGCTCCATGTTGGAACTTGGATGTGTTGGAATAACACAATATCTCTTTAAATTAATGCACCTATATACTTGGCAATGTGTAAAGGCTTGGCCTTTTGCTCGGTGTTTTGTTCCACTCCTGACGCCTTAGAAACCGATAAACCGGTGTTATGTTCCTCGATTTTCCGTTCCTAACATGGTTGGGGTTTATGGGCCCCCTTGATAATTCGCTTTGTTTAAAGCTTTTTCAGCGAGGCCCAACCTTGGTTTTCCATTTGCCTAATAACTAAAAAACTTGCATAGGGACTTTCCGGACCCCGTGGATTCTTAATCAACCCCCGGGCTAGTGCTTCTTTGAGTGTTGGGCCAAACTGGGCGATGTCCGGCGCCCCTTGGGCAACCAGGTTCTCAGCCAACCTGACGTCTTGCACATCCAGTGTGCCCTGAGAACGAGGTACGTGTGACTCCTATCGGGATTTGTTGGCACATTGGGCGGTCTTGATGGATTAGTTTTACTACCATCGAAATATCTTGAGCACGGGATTCCAAGAACACTCGGGCCTTCCCAATTTTGGAGTTGTTACTCCGCTAATCGTGAGAGCTTGTGATATGCTAAGTTGGCAAACCCCTGCAGGGTTATGATGTTTCGAAAGCCGTGCCCACAGTTATGTGGCAGATTGAAATTGGTAATATCTACTTGTAGAGAACTTGACAGAGGATCCAAAATAAAATACACCAACCGCGTGAGTAACCGTGACTGTCTCTTTTCAGTTTGAGAAGAGAACACGATGGGGTTATGTTTGACTCGTATGTAGTTCAAGATCTCTTAGAGATCATTACTAGTTTGCGACCGTTTGCGTAGATGCTCATCTTATTCTTGTAATCGTAAGTTAGCCACCATACAAATGCTTAGCCGCTGCTGCAACCTTACCACTTAATCTCTCCATACCCATTAAACTTTGCTAGTCATGATACCCGTGGTTATGTGATTGCTGAGTCCTCGTGGCTCACGGATACTACAACAACAGTTGCAGGTGCAGGTTTCCGATGACTTGACATGAGAGCGATGTTTACTTGTGTTGGAGTTCTTTCTTCTTCTTATTCGTCGATCTTGGGATAGGTTCCTAGACGGCAGCCTGAGATAACAGGATGGATGTCGTGTGTTTTCATGTGTTTTCATCCGTAGTCGGATGTCTTGTATATGATGTGGATGTATTCATATGGCAATTGTATGACTTGTATGTATCCCCATCTATGTATGTGATGGTATGATGTAATGATATCCATCTTGCTAAGCGCCCGAAATGTGGTTGTGCCCCAATCACGAGTTTATCACGTGATCGGGATAGAATCACATCTTGGGTGTGACAGCCTTCTTGGAGACGTGTGTGCATCGGTCCCCGGAAAGCACCGGGGGTGCGATTGGCGCGGCTTGGGCTCGTTCTTGGCCATTGCTTTGACCTTGCCGGCATTGCTTAACCAGTAGAGGGTGCTTCTCTTGGAGTCTTTGTCTTGAATGTTGGTCTTGTCTTCTTGATGCGCTCCTTGATCCCACAGAGAGTGGATTCTCTGGCTTGGTCTGGATTTGATTGAGCTTGCATCAATGGGTTCTGCTACTACTATATGTGCGTAAGTTAGGGGCATTGGGTACCCAAGTCTTAGTGCACCAAAAGTTTGACAATTGCGGGTTCCTCTTGTTCTGTGTGGGATGTTAGAACAAATTAAGTTTGGGCACATTCGTCTGATAACCCTGCCCCACCGCCTCAAAGTTGGGAACTGGAATCGTACATTTTGAACTTGGCTTGGGGGTACGGTGTTCAGTTCATAATGTAGTTGGTGACGCATCGATGTTGTGCATTGAGGATTTGAACACATCAAACACCCCATACATACTTTTGGGCCGCATGCAGGGTATAGGGGTCTTTTGATCAACCACGTCTCCCTTGTGCGGTTGTTGAGGACACACATATCTGTAGGCCCCATGAGATCTATATATGTATATCATCCCTTTGACTGACAATGAGGGGGTTTGGCCATGAATGGATTCCTCATAGTTCGTGCTAGGGCGGGTCACAGTGAGATGTTCGAGCAAAGTTTGAGCTCATGCATTCTCAAGATTCCCTCCCACACGCTCAAATTGGTGGGTTGGACCGACACCCTAGGTATGTCGTCCGTAATTACCAAGTTTTCATGGGGGTTATCCGTATCAAGAGGTAAGCGCCACATCAAAATTGTCCATTATTTGGTATTTAAAAAACATCACCCTTTCCAACATATATCATTTCGGGCCACATGCAGGTGGTGCTGGTTTTGTGGCCCTCTCGTGCGGTTTTTGATGATTGTCCAATCTATGGGCCCGAGCGGTCTATTCTATCCTTTTTGGTCAACAACAACATTGCTCGTTTGACCAAGCGATAGATTCACTATTCTGTCTTGTGGTGGGTTATAGTGACATGCATGCATGTATGACCAAAGTATGAGTACGTGCACACGTCCTACCGACACGAAGTGGCGGTGGAGCCAGCACCCTACAATACAAGAAATATGTTAATCCATGATGGATTTTTGGTGACGTCTCGAGATACCGTCATGGATTTGTTGACACAACCCCGCAAGCCCGACTAATTGTTCCCGTATAAAAACCAACCCTAATTCCCTTCTCTTCGGGCCCTCTCCCTCCTCCACAGCCGCCTCCCATTCCTCATCGTCTACCACACATTGCCCCACCGTCCTCCCACAGCCCGCCACCTCCCTCCACCCATAGCTCGCCGCCCGCCCCACGTCCTCTAACCTCGCAGCTCCGATGGCTGCTAGATCCGCCACAACCCCACCCATCCATCCTTCTCTTGACCCATCTCTCTCTCCTACGAATCCTCACGCCGCCAAGAACGCCCTCCGATTCCGGCGACGTCCAACACCGCGGAGCACGCTCACGAGCTCGTCAACGACCCATCTATTCCCCAGTACAACTGGATCCACCGCTCCTGGCCTCCGACGCTCGTCCACGACGCCTAGCCCATGGCTCGTGTTTCGGCTGGAGCATCGCGTCCGTTGCCGGCGCGTCTCCAGCGGTTACTCTCCATCGTACATTGCGCTCCCTCGCGCCTTATCGTTCTTCTAAATGCCATCCCTGAGCTCCGTACACTCGCGCCCGCTGGGCTCGACGGCGCCGAGCCCGAACCCCTGTGTCGTGTCGTCGACACGTCCGTTCTTCCTATGGCGACCTCCTTTGTCGCGCGACGATATTGTCTGGACTGCACCGCAACCGCTGCCATGCCTATAATCCTCTTTGGTGAGAACTGCTACCTGTGCCTCCCTCCTTGTCGGTGCACAAAAAGAGGGGTATACTTTTTGTACCCCTATAACTGTGCACGGGCAGTCTGATCCGTAGGCACCGCCACACTAAGCAACGCAAGGGAGGTGAGCCAAGGTGAGACCGAAGCTCAAGAGAACAAGACAAGACCACAAAGAGCAATGGGACAAAGCGGGTTCTCCCGCCAAGACCCTTGCCGGGAGCCAGTTTTTAGCAGCCCCGGCAAGATCCTTGCCGGGGCCGGCTTTAGCAGCCCCGGCAGGACCCATGCCGCGGAAACTCGCCCCACGCCCGTGGAGCAAGTCACCCTTGAGTCCACTGCCCCCATGGGGCAAGGATTCGGGAGACATCCCCGTAGTGGCATGCAGATCTTTGTGAAGACATTCAAGATCAGATACGCACTAAGAAGACAACGACCCTTGGCGGGATCCCAGCCAAGGAAGACCACAAGACCTCCGGCAAGCACCTTGCCGGGGATGGCAGCAGGCGCCGCGGCAAGACCCTTGCCGGGGCCCCGGCAAGGCCCTTGCCATGGACATCCGCGGGGCCAACATCAGGCCCACGCCGACTAAACTTCCACCGCCTTATGCAGCTGCCAACCCAACCAGCTGGGCAGGCACCTGTGTGGCGACATGCAGATCTTTGTGAAGACCCACCATTGCGCCACCTCAGCTGCATGCCTACCTACATGGCATCTCAGGCATCGCTGGCCAGGGTGCGTGTCGACACAAGAAGGGGCGCTGACGGACGAGACAGCTCTCTCCCCCGTCCCTGATAAAGCAAGGACACCAAAGCAAGACGCATTAAATGCGCCTTGTCATGTAATGCGAGGGATAACCTCGCATCACTGTACCCTTTCCACCTCCTGTGTGCCACCGTGGCAACTCCTTTTTGTATAAAAGGAGGCCCGAGGCGACCAGGAGGAGGATTCTGCTTTTTTGGAGCTCCTCACGCCCCATAGCTAGCTGAAGAACACAGATATTACATCTACCAAAGCATGAGTAGGGTTTTACGCATCCTCGTGGCCCGAACCTGGGTAAACGAACCGTGTGCTATCTGTTTGATCCGCTCTTCTCTCAACCCCGCGCCCCGCAACCATAGTAGGGATTCTTGTGATCCCATAGGTGTCGTTTCCAATACATCGACATCTTTGGCGCGCCAGGTAGGGGGCGACGCAGTTGTGAGAATCGGCTTTAGCAGTTAGTTCGACGCTTCTTCATCATCATGGCGCCCAAGAAGAAGACGACGGTGGCGGTTGGCCAGTCGGAAGCCCGACAGCCCATCCCGACGCGGGCGAGCAGCAGACCGGACGCGGAAAGGACCCGAGGCGCTGCTCGCGAACACCAACACCGTCCCAGCAGCCGGAGTTTGGGAGGTGGCGATGTTTGTGCGCCTGGTAACGGGCCACACACCACCAAATCCAAAGATGGAGCCAGGCCCTCCGCGGGTGGCGCCGGGCCTTCCAGGATTGCTGCCACATCACCCGAAGGCGACGCAAGGGCCACCAGGACTCCCACGCCGGTGCCAACAGCGCGCTCCTCCCAAGCACCGCACAACGAACGGCGTCATCACACCGAAGACCCCGGGCGTCGCCACGGGAAGAGCCCCGAGCGCCACTCCCGAGACGTAGAAGACCCGCCCGCCCGCCAAAGCGCTGGTGGAAACGACATGTGACCGCGGGATCGTGATGGAGCTCCTCCTGACATGGTCAGGGGTCGAAGCGCGCCGCGGTCCGTGCAGGTTTCGCTACCGCTAACCCCAGCAGAAGCCCTGGCGCGCTCGCAGTTGCTCCTCGACTTTCCTCCCGTTACAGGGAAACTCGACGAATGGAGAGCCACCATTCGAAGCCTTGTCGCGATCGCCAACAAGGATGAACCAAGTCCAGGAAGGCCCCCGGGTCAACGCTCCGATGGGGTCCCACACACCGGTGGCAGGAGGACCGGCAGCACCGTGGCCATGGTGCATTCACCTCCTCCTCGCCTGGTACCGCGTGTGTCGACTCGTCGAGACGTCGCGGGCGACGACATCTCCATAGCGTCGTCCGACCTATGGACCCACGGCGACCAGCGTCAAGTTCTTCAGGAGCGAGCTCATGAAGACGCTCGAACCACCATCGAGCGCCGGCGCGGAGCGCGCCACCAGTCAGACAGGCGAGCAGGGCCTGCTGTGAACCGCCCAGCACCGGAGAGACCTGGGGGTCTACCTTACGAGGTAGGCTGTCCGGCTTTTACCCGTGAGCTGCGGCAGTTCTAGTGGTCCACTCACCGCACCTTCAAGCCTGACGTTGGCGAGAAGTACAACGGCAAGACCCACCCGTCGGAGTTCCTCAGCATCTACACCATCGCGATGCAAGCTGCCGGAGCCCGCGACGATAATGTGCTTGCGAATTACTTCCCATTGGCCCTTAAACCCAACGCCATGTCGTGGTTGATGCACTTGCCGGTAGACTCTATTTCCTCCTGGTCGGATTTGTGCCATGAGTTTGTTGGCGCCTTTACTGGAGGTCACCAAGCCCATGGCCAAGCAAGTGACCTACACGTCATTCCCCTGAAGGAAGGCGAGAGTCTGCGCAAGTACATACAGAGGTTCAGCCGGGTATAGTACAATATTCCTGATGTTCACCCTGCCGCCATCATTAGCGCATTTCATCAGAACGTGCATAACCGCAAGATGCGCGAGGAGCTGGCAATGACCAAGGTGAAAGATGTGGCAGAACTCTATGTTCTTGCTGACAGATGTGCCCGGGCTGAAGAGGGAAGGAAGTACCCCGGCGAAGATGCCGGCGTGGAAACCGACTCTTCAGATGAGGATGCTGCCGCCCCGGCAAAGAAAGGCCGGCGCCGCAACAGGAAACACAAAGGTAAAGCCGTGTTTGCCGTCGAGGGATCTGATGACGCCGGCTCCGCCAAGAAAAAAAAGGCGGATGACCCCGGCAAAGAAATTGCCGGGTGTATCGCCTGCCGGGCCTTGGCGGCTGCCGAGAAGCCAGGAAACTCCAACAAGCAATACTGCAAGATCCATCGCTACAAAGGCCATGATCTCCAGAACTGCCGACAGGTTGAGCTCCTTACTGAGAAGAAGAGGGCTGAATATCAGAGGCGGGACATGGAGAAGGGCCAGGACGGTGCTGAGGGGTCCGGCAAGAAGCGTGACGGCCAAGCAGACCGTCACGGCAAGGATAAATAGCAGGAGAGGCCCGCTCAGGCCCGTGACAGAAAGCGAGAAGACGACGATCACGAAGAGGACGACGAGTCCGGCGACCAAGAATTTCAGAAAGCCACGAAGGCCATGTGCGTCGATGGCGGCGCCTCGCTTCATACTTCTCACCACGAACTTAAAAAGTGGGCGCGTGAGATTACAGCGGCAGAGCCGTCGTCTGGTGCCCAAAAGCCGCTGAAATGGTCCAGCATGCCTATCATTTTTGACACTGAGGATCACCCTGATCGCACTACTGCGGTCGGGTGCTTGCCATTGTTGGTTTCACCAACAATACGCAACCTCAAGGTGACGAAGATGCTAGTTGATGGCGGGGCCGGTCTGAACTTAATCTCGCCTACCGTGATCGAGAAGCTAAAGATTCCTGACGGAGACCTCGAAGAGACGGGCACGTTTCAAGGGGTCAACCCGGGGATAAGTCAACCAAAGGGGAAGGTCGCGCTGCCTGTGACTTTTGGAAGTGATCTGAACTACGGGACAAAAAGGATCGTGTTCGATGTTTCCAAGATCCCCTTGCCTTACAACGGGATCCTTGGCCGCCCAGCGCTGGCCAAGTTTATGGCAGCGTCACACTACGCCTACAACACGCTGAAGATGCCAGGGCCTGTGACGATCATCACCATCCCCTCTGATAAGAAAGATGCGCTGATTTGCGCTGACCAACTATACCAACAAGCAGTTGCAGTAGCTGCCGCCACTAGGGCACTTGCTCATGCCACTGGAGCCCCAGGAGGGAAGAAGAAGAAGAAGACCGGTGAGACCTCGGACACCCACTCCGGCAAGCGCACCTCCTCGGAGTGTAGCGCTCCCGTCGAGGACGTGCCAGAGAGCTCCACCGGCGGAAACAAGAAGTCAAGGGCCACACCGCCGGGAACCAAGAAGGTTTCTGTCAAGGAGGACGGCACAGGAGGGGCTTTCACCATAGGCTCCACCCTTGACGACAAATAGGAAGACGCGCTCATCACCTTCCTGCGGGCAAATGTCGATGTGTTTGCATGGCAAGCATCCGACATCCCCGGCGTTCCGAGGGAGGTGATTGAGCACCACCTTGCTATCTGTCCTCATGCGTGGCCCGTCAAGCAGAAGGTCAGGAAGCAAGCTTTGGAATGACAAGAGTTCATCACAGAGGAGATCCAGAAACTGGAAGCAGCGGGTTTGGTAAGAGCAGTGCTCCATCCAACGTGGTTGGCCAATCCAGTGGTAGTGCGCAAGGCGAATGGGAAGTGGAGTCTGTGTATTGATTACACAGACATCAATAAGGCTTGTCCCAAGGACCCCTTCCCGTTGCCGCGCATCGACCAGATTGTTGACTCCACGGCTGGGTGTGACCTCTTGTCATTCCTTGATGCCTACTCCGGCTACCATCAGATCTTCATGACAAGAGAAGACGAAGAGAAGATAACATTCATCACCCCAGGTGGTACGTATTGTTTCGTATGAATGCCTTTCGGGTTGAAGAGTGCTAGCTCGACGTTTGCAAGGGCAGTCCAGATTGGTTTTGAACCACAGCTCCATAGAAATATGGAGGCTTATATGGATGATATAGTGGTCAAAACCGAGAACAGGGCAACCCTCATACCGGATTTATAAGAGACGTTCGCAAACCTACGCAAGATCAATCTCAAACTGAACCTTGAGAAGTGCGTTTTCGGTGTCCTGTCCGGCAAGCTTCTCGGGTTCTTTGTGTCACAGCGTGGGATAGAGGCCAATCCGGACAATATCAAAGCTATAGAACAGATTGAAGCACCCAAACGGGTCAAGGATGTGCGTCGTCTTGCTGGGAGCGTTGCCGCCATGAGCAGATTCATTTCCAAGTCTACCGAGCGCGCCCTTCCCTTTTTCAAGATTTTGAAAAAGGTGGGCCCAATGGAGTGGACGCCAGAAGCCGAAGCAGCATTGCAAGATTTGAAGAGATATCTTTCCTCCACGCCAGTACTAGTTGCGCCTAGGCCACAAGAACTGTTGCTGCTATACCTGGCAGCAACGAACCAGGTCGTCAGCACCGCACTAGTGGCACAGAGAGAAATTGATGATGAGGTGATAGCAGCGACATAGCCTGATGCCATTGGTGCAGAGACGACACGGCCGGTTGGAGTGCCACCAAGGAAGAAAATGATGCAGCACCCGGTCTACTTTGTTAGCTCCCTCTTGCAGGGGGCTAGATCAAGGTACTCCGGTGTGCAGAAATTGCTCTTCGGCCTTCTTATGGCCTCGAGGAAGCTGCGTTACTACTTCCAGGCGCACGAGATCACTATCGTCACTCGCCTCCCTCTGCAAGGATATTGCACAATCCAGATGCAACGGGGAGAATTGTAGAGTGGGCACTGGAGCTGTCCAGCTTTGGCCTCAAGTTTGAAAGTACCTCGACGATTCAAAGCCGAGTCCTGGCGGAGTTCGTTGCAGAATGGACCGCGATGCCTGATGAAGAAGCCCAGGAAACTGCTCTCCCCGGCAAAGAGGCGAGTTGCGACTGGATCATGTACTTTGACGGAGCTTTCTCCTTACAGGGTGCCGGGGCTGGCGTACTGCTTGTCGCGCCCACCGGAGAGCACCTCAAGTATGTGGTCCAGATGCACTTCCCCAGGGAGGTATCAACGAACAATACTGCCGAATATGAGGGGCTTCTTGCTGGTCTTAGGATCGCGGCAGACCTCGGAATCAAGAAACTCATTGTCACGGGCGATTCGTAGCTTGTCATCAAACAAGTCAACAAAGATTACCAGAGCTCGTTGATGAAGGCCTACGTCGATGAAGTGAGAAAGATGGAAGAGCGCTTTGATGGTATACAGGTGGAGCACGTTCCCCGAGCAGAGAACGACATCGCCAATTACCTGTCAAAGCACGTTGCCCTCAAGTTACCCGTGGAACCAGGTACCTTTGTGCTTCAGCTTTCTCAGCCATCCGTTGATCGATCAACAGAGCAAAACAAGAGGAGGAAATCAGGGCCCGGCAAGTACTTTCCCGCCGAGCTCCCCGGAGCCGCCGGCAAGGATGTTGCCGAGGACACTGAGCCCGCCACGGGACGGCTAGCTCCAGCGGAGCATCAAGCTCTTGCCGTCAAGACAGCCGCTCCTATAGCGGAGGAAATGCCTTTAGTCCTCGCCGTCGAGCCTCAGGCTCCAGCGTGGGCACAGCGTACCGTCCGATTCCTCCAAAATGGAGAATTTCCTGAGGAGCAGGAAGAAGCGGAAAAAGTAGCCCGTCAGTCTGCTATGTACCAGTTCGTCGATGACGTCCTGTACAGAAAGAGACCGAATGACGTGAAATTGAAGTGTATCCCTCGAGAGGAAGGACTGGGGCTGTTGGCAGAGATACATGGAGGCATATGTGGATCCCACATAGGGTCAAGAGCCCTTGCCGGCAAGGTATTTCGGCAAGGCTTCTTCTGGCCCACTGCCCTCCAGGATGTGACGACACTGGTCACCTGGTGTGGAGCGTGTCAGTTCCATTCAAAGAAACTTCATCAACCAGCTCAGGCCCTTCAAACCATACCTCTCTCCTGGCCCTTCTCGTTCTGGGGGCTCGACATACTGGGCCCTTTCCCCTGTGCTGTCGGGGGCTTTGAGTACTTGTACGTCGCAATCGACAAGTTCACAAAGTGGCCAGAGGTGGAGGCAGTGAGGAAGGTCACAGCTCTGTCAGCCGTCAAATTCTTCAAGGGACTAGTGTGTCGTTTTGGTGTACCCAACAGGGTCATCACCGACAACAGCACACAGTTCACAAGCCGCACCTTCATGCAATATACCCAAGACCTCGGCAGCAAAGTCTGTTTCGCTTCCGTTGCTCACCCGCGAAGCAATGGTCAAGCTGAGAGAGCAAATGCTGAAGTACTGCGAGGCTTAAGGACAAAGACCTTTGACAGGCTGCGCAAGAGTGGAAGGCGCTGGATTGCTGAGCTGCCGACGGTTCTTTGGTCGATCAGGACGACGCCATATCGAGCCACCGGCCAGACACCCTTTGCCCTAGTATACGGGGCAGAAGCAGTTCTCCCCACTGAACTCATATACGGGTCACCTCGAGTGCTCGCTTATGATGAGCTTGAGCAAGAGCAACTGCGGCAGGATGACGCAACGCTCCTTGAGGAAGATCGTCTTCGGGCGGCTGTGAGAGCAGCACGCTACTAGCAAGCCTTGCGCCGCTACCATAGCCGCAAGGTCCGTGCCCGAAGCTTTGAGGAAGGCGACCTTGTTCTTCGGCGCGTTCAATCGGCCAAGAATACCAACAAGTTGACGCCAAAGTGGGAAGGCCCTTATCGGGTAATACGAGTCACCAAGCCTGGCGCAGTCCGCCTAGAGACCGAAAATGTCGTTCCGGTGAGCAACTCCTGGAACATTGAGCATCTTCGCAAGTTTTACCCGTGAGGCGCGGCTTGCCGGGCCTCCCGTCAAGCCACCTTTTGTACAAGCCTTGCCGACGAGGCATGTAACCCTTTGTACAAAGCCAGGCGCAGACCCTGAGCATAAATAAATGAAGCGCTGGCGCCCTACGTTATAGCATGCATGCTAGGTCGTGTCTCGTCCTTGGTTAGGGTTGATAGTGCTTAGCGGCGGCTAACCCCTAGCTTAGAGGTCGAGTTTGCATCTCTTTGTCTTCCTTTTATATTCTTTGGTTCACAGGACACATAGATATCCTTGCCGAAACCACTTGGGGAGAAGAAAAAGGAACAGACCAGCATCTAGGCCCCGGCAAGCCAGTATTGCCGGGGGCTGCAAGAGCAAAGATTCACCCACGGCAAACCAGGGTTGCCGGGGGCCGTAGCTTCAGATAAGTTCTTCATCCTTTATCATGCATTCCATTATGGACTGAGGTATGTGAAACCTCATTTTTTTCCTTAAACTACCGTGCTCCCATAACTCTAGGCCCTAGGCCTCGTTCCTGGGACCAAGTTTGGTCGTAGTCGCGGCAGCGAAAGGATGAAACAAGGAGCCTGAACCTGCCTCATCCCTGCCTCCGCCAAAGGTGTGAGAAAGGTAGAGCGAAGTGGGGAGACGGCAAGGCCTGTTGCCGGGCGAGAAAGTGTTTATCTTGAAGATATTAGGGATTTATTCCCTGTTCTGGGTTCTACCTGCGAACAAATGACCCGACAAACATCCCTTTTTCATTAAAAACATCCCACTCAGGTACAGTCCATAGAGAATGAAAAACATGAACAAAGGAATGACAAGTTTAAAATTTAACAGACGCCCGAAGGCTTACAAACTAAAAAGAGATAAGATGCCCGTAATCCATTTCTTGTCCCTCTCCTCAGGAGGCAAGTCAAGGACTCGAGAAGGGCAAAAGGAGCGCCTAGGCAAGCTACGGGTGGCAGAAGACACCAAGAGAACATCTTGGTGGCCGCCCAAAGCCTAGATGGTGATGGCGGCGCCGGAAGCAGGGCTCGAAGATGAGGCGGCAGGACGTCAGTACGCGTCGAAGGCGTCGGTGGCCGTGTACTCTGACATGATGACCTTGCCGCCCGCCCTCTTCCTCTTCCGCAGCCCCCCCAACGCCAGCCACCCAAGGGGACGGCCTTGAGAAGTTCAAGGAGCCGGCGACACGGATGATGGGGTGGCCAGTGCCACAAGGAGCGGCGCCCGACACCTAGTTGGACCCGTCATCCTACCGCCTACCTCCCTTGTCGTCGCTACCGCTGTCCTCCTCGTCACTCTCGCTCGAGGAGGAATCTTCGTCATCAGAAGAGCTCTCCATGCAGCACCTTGCACGAGTCCCGAAGTGCCCGAAGACCTTGACAGAAAGAAGGCCACCCTCCATCAACTTAAAATGGAGAGTGAGACTATCCGTCAAGCTGTGGATACGAGCAAACGTCTTCCATCACCGACGAAGATACATCACATGAGGAGCAGGGAAGTCGACGCGGACCCGCGTGCCACTGATCCCACAGCCCCTCTTGTGCAGCCGCAACAACTCCGGCGGATCCAGTTCCATCTCCCGCGCAAATGGAGTCGGGAGATGAAGGAGACGGTGCGGCGGCTGGCGCAACCTGACGAAGAACTCACAAGGGTCATCCCCAACATGGCCCTCCATTGGAGGAGGAGCTGCTGGCGGGGGAGAGGCCGGCGGGCCACCCCGTCCTCCTCTTCCCCAAGCGCCCCGGCCTCGCCCACAGCCTCGCCCCCTCCCCCTTCCCCTTGCGGCCGGCTCTGCCACCACAGGCGCAGGAGAAAGAGGGACGCGTTGTCGAGCGGCGACCCTCGCCGCCACCGTTGAAGGGCCGGGATTTTCTCTCTCCGTGACGAATGAAAGAGAGGAGCAGAAGTTGAAGGAGGAAGAAGATTGAAGAGTGTGAGACGTCGTCCCTCCCCCCCGCTCTTTATAAAGGAACGGGGTTGGGCCTCGACCGCCCTGCTCGGCCAATCAAGACACGGAAGGCGCAGGGAGCCAGGACCGACCAGCCGCCCCAACCAGCGACGGCCCGGTTTCCCGCCTCCACCGTTTGCCACCCCAAGCGCATGGGAGACACGTGGCAGACGTGTAGAACCGAGGGGACGGGTGAGCCGACCTCTCCCCACCCCGTGATCGTGGGGAGTGGACGCCTTGAGGACCGCGCCTCGGCCCCATTCAGTAAATGGGTCGCACCTTCACGCCTCCCTCCGTTTATGGGGAAGGCGCGAACCTCCCCTTTACTACGACGTGACGCATACCTGCGAGAACGAACCCCACGCATGCCGCCCACGTCACGCACACCCCTCCACACCGTGCCACGCGCGTGGATCCTGGGAGGCGGAGCGCGCGAAAAGTCTTACCACGGTAAAAACCACCCCGCTTGCCTGCGCACCGTTTTCTGGGCCTGGCCCAACAACGCGTCGTGCATATGTGTGGCCCAGTCCAGGGGGCTCCTGTCGGTGCACAAAAAGAGGGGTATACTTTTTGTACCCCTATAACTATGCACGGGCAGTCTGAGCCGCAGGCACCGCCACACTAAGCAAGGCAAGGGAGGTGAGCCAAGGTGAGACCGAAGCTCAAGAGAACAAGACAAGACCACAAAGAGCAAAGGGACGAAGCGGGTTCTCCCAGCAAGAACCTTGCAGGGAGCCAGTTTTTAGCCGCCCCGACAAGATCCTTGCCGGGGCCGGCTTTAGCAGCCCCGAGAAGATCCTTGCCGGGGCCGGCTTTAGCAGCCCCGGCAAGACCATAGCCGCGGCAACTCGCCCCAAGCCCGCGGAGCAAGTCACCCTTGAGTCCACTGCCCCCATGGGGCAAGGATTCGGGAGACATCCCCGTAGTGGCATGCAGATCTTTGTGAAGACATTCAAGATCAGATACGCACTAAGAAGACGACGACCCTTGGCGAGATCCCAGCCAAGGAAGACCACAAGACCTCCGGCAAGCACCTTGCCGGGGATGCCAGCAGGCGCCGAGGCTAGACCCTTGCCGGGGCACCGGCAAGGCCCTTTCCAAGGACATCCGCGGGGCCACCATTAGGCCCACGCCGACTAAACTTCCACCTCCTTATGCAGCTGCCGACCCAACCAGCTAGGCAGGCACCTGCGTGGCGACATGCAGATTTTCGTGAAGACCCACCATTGCGCCACCTCAGCTGCCTGCCTACCTACATGACATCTCAGGCATCGCTGGCCAGGGCGCGTGTTGACACAATAAGGGGCGGCGACGGACGAGATAGCTCTCTCCCTCGTCCTCGATAAAGCAAGGACACCTAAGCAAGACACATTAAATGCGCCTTGTCATGTAATGCGAGGGATAACCTCGCATCACTGTACCCTTTCCACCTCCTGTGTGCCACTGTGGCAACCCCTTTTTGTATAAAAGGAGGCCCGAGGCGACCAGGTGGATGATTCGGCTTTTTTGGAGATCCTCACGCCCCATAGCTAGCTGAAGAACACAGATATACAATCCACCAAAGCAGGAGTAGGGTTCGCATCCTCGTGGCCCAAACCTGGGTAAACGAACCGTGTGCTATCTGTTTGATCCGCTCTTCTCTCAACCTCGCGCCCCACAACCGTAGTAGGGATTCTTGTGATCCCATAGGTGTCGTTTCCTATACACCGACACTCCTCTGCTTAATTTTAGATCTTTCCTCTTGAGTACTCATGATATAATCTTTCCCAATATTTATCCCTCCTGTATAACATTTATAGTATAGTAGAAAATTAGGGTATAGTCAGTAAACTATGTGATGCTTTCTTGGCTTGATTAAAATAACAGTGACAATCATGTAGCCATAGTTTTAGTTGACTGTTGATGTTATTGATGACTCTCAAGTGGAAACTATTTTGAGTTATTCCGAGAACTTATAACATGATCTTGGACCCCTAGTGGATGATCGATGCATAATCCTTTTTTGTTGCTTGCTGTGTGTGTTTCCTTTTCTTGTATTATTAACTGATTCTCCTAATCAGTAAATATGTATCTCCATCTTTTATGCTCAACAATAATCGGTGTGAAAGGTTTATCTTCAAACTAGAAAAGTACCGTACCTATCGTAGCATGTCTCATGTTTGCAACATGTCTGACCTCTATTATTCATTATGTACTGACCTTCATGCATTGTTGTTTAACACTGTCATTTCTCAGGTTTTTGTTCCACAGCTGATGGATGGGAAATGTTTGGCGAAGGTCTAACACTTTTGGGTGATAGATTGCTATATTAACCTCACATCTGTTTTCAAAATCTTTGCATAACAATTGATATGTTGAATATAATATAACTATTTTCCTATATTTTTTAATTTGACCATCTCCTAGTGTTCATGCATCTTGATTCAGCTTTTTGTGCAAATGTTTCCTGATTCCGTTTGTACGTTAATAGATATATTAAATTTGTAGTTCTCCTCATCATGTATAATATTTTGTTAGTGATGCCACTGTTTTTGGCGTATATACTTTGTTATTCTTGTTTGTAGGTACTGTAAGATTTTAGAACTTACAACAAAATAGTATCTGCTATTCTGATGTGCATTTTTGTATCTTTCTACAACCAAAAGAGAAGTAGAATTGTACCTCTTCTTATTGCCTAATACAAGGGAATTTTGTACCGGTTCAATCACTTTGAGAAGGCTGTTTGATATAACGGGAAAAGAGACTTCTCCACTTTACGTATTACTGGATGTTTGTTTTAACATGTGTATTACTAGATGTCGCTTTAAGTTCTAGCATTTTTGTCTTTCTGTATTGTGGAAACAATGTTCCTTGTCCGACATATTTCTCTAGTGATGCGATGTTTATATACTAATGCAGTATTATTGTGCTTGTTTTGATTTCTGAAGCGGTGTCTCGAAAGTTCTCGATGTTTGCTATTTCTAGTACTTATGCTGTATTTGGGGATTATTTTTCGGCTCAGGTGTGCACTCATTAGTGAGTAAAGTAGATGATGACAACCAAATTAGTCCACTGGCAGAGTTAAAGAGAGATGAAGAGCTATGCTGGACACAAATGAACTAGGTGTATCAATTCTTCAGGACCTTCATCAACAATAGTAGACACTGCTACATGTTCACACCAGAGTACATATTAAATCATAGCTAATTTATAATAGTTTAGATATACTTCCCGGGAATGTTATGCGAACCGCCGTTGGCTGTCTCTTATGTTCATCGTTACTTCCAGCCTGGTTGTTATTTCTTGCATTACTGGTAGAGATCATATTTTCATAGCCCATTATATAAGTTCTCTAGGTATGGTTGATTTGATCTATCCAATTATAAATATAATTATTATAAAATTAAGTGTTGTGTAACTTTGAAAGTGTCTCCACCTTGAACATTTAATTTAATTTGTGTTTTCTCTACCATTGAATGCTATTACTTATAATATGCTTCCTCGATTCTAAATTAATTGAATTCGAACAAATTTATATGAAGCTATATTAAGATCTGCACCACATAATTAGTTTCATTAGATTCATTGTGAAATATATTTTTGTAATATGGAGTAAACTTCGTTGTTCTTGATAATATAGTATATGTAAGGTATATTCTCACACGTATAGATAGGTGTATATGTTTACATAAGAAAATATACACATAATTAGTTCATAACCATGGTAGTTTTCTTGCAAGTAGTTTTCCAGAAAGAATAACTTGTCTCCTTCCCTTGTCCATTTATTGTCAACAGCTCGACATCCAAATAATGTGAAATAAAAAAGATGGTTCAGATGACAATAACTACCATTGTTGTTGTTGTAATCAACTTGCCATTTTGTATCAGAAGCATTTTGTTTTACAGGTTTCCTTGGTCGTGAGAGCCGCAAAGGAAGTTTGAGTTGTAGAGGTGAAGTTGATGATTAAGAGGGTCTGTACAATGTTGTATATTTGTTGATGTAATCTGGTTATTGAGGGCATGTGAACTGATGTTGGATGTGTTCTTGGGCACATTTTGAAAGGCCTCTACTCACTAAAATAATTGAATATAAATTTATGAAATGGCCATATCATTGGCCTGTTCAATGGAAATTAGTTGTGTTGTGAATGCTTGATTGATAATGTGTAGTGGTTCGTGTTGTTTATGGTTGGATGAATAATACATGCTTTATTAAAAAAACACTAAATCGACACAATTAAAATGGGGTAATGGCCTGGCTGGACATAAATAATAGGGCAGGATGCCATGTCCATATATTGGTACGGTGTCGTGTAAATCCATGATGGACTAGTCTGTCACAGAGGACCGGGCCTGGGGAAAGTCTAGAACTAATGGTGGTGCAGCTGTCAAATTATGACGCGATATACATGATGGACCCTACATCCGTCATGGACCTCCCTCCTTGATGTTCTGTGACAGATTGAATCTTTCATGGATTAACAAGATTCTTGTAGTGCTAGCTACGACCTTAGCTTATCATAATAGATATATCCAAGGTGCCTTTTTGGTTTGTGAGACATGCGCCACCAAAGTTGTGCATTGTGTATCTAAACATCACACCCATTAGTCCTACATATACTTGGCCACTTCCAGGTGGTTGTTTTCTTCTAGCCTCTCACTCAATCTTCGACGACGGGCCCACCCGTGGGCCCGCATGGTCAAAGTTGTGCATTGGGAATTTGTACATCACACACCACCATTTTCATTCAAATATATTTGGGCCACATGCTGGTGTGGTTGTCTTCTAACCCTCTCACGTTTTTGTTGCCAAATGGTGGTACATAAAGTACTACCTCCCCATCCCTAAATAAGTGTCAACTTTTTTACTATGTTTAGTGCAAAGTTGCACTAAGGTCGGGACACTTATTTTGGAACGGAGGGCAGACGACTAGGATGACACACAATGGGCACGGGCGCACTGGATTAACCGTGAGCGATGTTCATGCCCTATGTAATCACCACAACTTCGCAAGCGCGAGCAAGGGTGAAGGCACATGATATTTAGGGTGAATTCCACATTTGCGTCTCAAAATTAGGACAAACTGTGTGCGATAGACCAGCTAGCTAGATATCTAAAAACAAACTTCCCGCCTTGAGCGATGCAAAAATGGCTGTTCCGCGACTTTTCCTTATTATCAGACACAATTATTCGTTTTGGACTGTGTTCGATCTTGGTTGCTCCCGCCCCGCTTCAATTCCTTTACAAAAAATTTGTAGCCGCGGTATTTACACCTTCGACCCAATCGTCCACCATCGACCTTATAGTAAAATTCCACTAGCCCAAGCGTTTGAACTGTCGCCCTCCCACGTCTACCACCATCTTCGCCCACCATTACTAAAATATTAAATAGTTGTGGCGTATCCCCAAACACCACCCCACCCCCTCCACAGTCCACCCCCTCCCTCGCCCCCCGTTCGAACCCTAGCTCACTGATAACCCACAAGTGTAGGGGATCGCAACAGTTTTCGAGGGTAAAGTATTCAACCCAAATTTATTGATTCGGCACAAGGGGAGCCAAAGAATACTCTCAAGTATTAGCAGCTGAGTTGTCAATTCAACCACACCTAGAAACTTAGTATCTGCAGCAAGGTAATTTAGTAGCAAGGTAATATGGAAGTAACAGTAACGGTAGCAAAAGTAGTGATAGTGGTTTTGTATTGATTGTAACAGTAGCAGCGGAAAAGTAAATAGGAAACAAGCAATATGTGAAAAGCTCGTAGGTATTGGATGAGTGATGGAGAATTATGTCGAATGTGATTCCTCATGTAATAGTTATAACATAGGGTGACACAGAACTAGCTCCAGTTCATCAATGTAATATAGGCATGTATTCTGAATATAGTCATACGTGCTTATGGAAAAGAACTTGCATGACATCTTTTGTCCTACCCTCCCGTGGCAGCGGGGTCCTAATGGAAACTAAGGGATATTAAGGCCTCCTTTTAATAGAGTACCGGAGCAAAGCATTAACACATAGTGAATACATGAACTCCTCAAACTATGGTCATCACCGGGAGTGGTCTCGACTATTGTCACCGGGAATAGTTGTAATGCCCAGGATGGAGTTATACCTCCTACGTGTCGAGGCACGACTTAAAGGCATAAGTCCATCCTAGAATGATCTCAAGTTTGGTAATCTTTGCACAACTCATGTAAAAGAGGGGATAGTAAACTAAAAATAGTTGCCTTACACTCGCGACCTCACAGAATCACAGAATTACCTCACAACCCTCTAAGGGCAAAAGCCAAATGTCAAAGTACCAAACTCAGATAAATAAACCACAGGCGGATCGAATCCTAGTATGAGACTCCACTACTGATCGTCCGGGTAGCGCACGTAGTACCGACTACGCTCCTCGTCGTACTCCCAATCCAGCTCGGTGCCATCACCTGGATAGCTCACAGCTGGACCTGCATCTGGTGTGTGAAGTAACTGTGAGCCACAAAGGACTCGGCAATCCTGTTCCCGGGTAACAGAACTATTTAAGCCTTTAGGTGAGGGAAAGGCTGAAGAAAAGAATAAGTCTACAGCAGCAACTAGCATCTAGCTTACGTAAGTGAGAGCGAGAAGAGAAGGCCTCGGCGAGAAGTGATCACGAAGTGATCCTAGCTACAAGCTCCACAATCATAACCCCTCCGTGTTCAACTCCCGAATCCCTATTCGGAAATTGACAGTCACGGAACACACGCTGGTAGTGTATTTGAAACATTGTGTCAAGTTATCTACAACCGGAATTAACAAGCTCACATCTGCCACATAACCGCGGGCACGGCTTTCGAAAGTTCAAACCCTGCAGGGGTGTTCCAACTTGACCCATTACAAGCCCACGATCTGCGGAGTCGCAACTCCAAAGTGGGAAGACCCGAGTATCCTCGGAATCCCGTGCTCAAGATATACCGAGCTAAGGTAAGGCTAATCCAGCAAATCCTCCCGGCGTGTCGACACCCTGATAGTAGCCGCGCGTATCTAAGTCTCAGGACACGACCGGATGGGCGATTCTACGGGTGTATACCAGATACCTCGGGTTGCCCCAAGGCGGCCCCGCAGACTCCCCGTTTCGGACCAACACTCATGTGGAGCACTGGCCCAGGGTTGTTGATTAAGAAAGAGGGTTAATTACTCCCTATGCAAGTTTAGTTTGTTATTAGGCAAATTGTACCAATGTTGGGATTTGCTGGAAAAGACTTAGCACTTAGCGGTTTATCGAGGGGGTCCCATACACCCCAACCGTGTTAGGAACGCATAATCAAGGAACATAATACCGGCTTATACGGATCCTAACGGCATGAGTGGAACAAATCACCAAGCAAAAGGCTTAGCCTTCCACCCTTGCCAATATATAGATGATTTCATTTTAAGCATTTATATAGTGTGATATAACCCAACCAAACTTCAACATGGAGCAAGCATCTTCACTTCACCTGCAACTAGCAACGCTATAAGAAGGGCTGAGCGAAGCGTACTTAGCCAAGCAACGGTTTGCATAGGTAGGTTGGTTAAACATGGCAATTGGTTACAAGTAGGAGGCTGACAAGAAGAACATGGGCATCGAGGCAAAACTATAGATCGAGACTACTAGCAATAGGCAAAGATAGTGATGTTATCGGGGTTCGGTCATCTTGCCTGAAGAGAAGTCGTTCGGATCGTAAGAAGGGTCCTCGTGCTCAACCTCGTTGGAAACCTCGTGCTCAACTTCGTACCCGGTCTCAGCTTCCGGCTCTAAACAAAACAATCACACCAAGCAACAATCAACAAGATGCAATGCGCACTCGAGAAACATGAATGCATGATGGATGCACTAAAGATGCACATGGAGCACGTAAAACATCACTCAAGCAAAACACCTCAAAACAAGATAACAATCTGATATTATTAATCTACACAAAAAAACAACCAAGTTTGATATAAGATTCGCTGAAATCGGAGTTACGGGCTAAAAGTTATGCCCGAAACAAGATTTGAGCGAAAGCTGAAAATTACAGCAACATAGCATCTTCGGAGCTCAAAATAATTAAGCTAAAGCACCCAAAAAGCATGGCAAAGGACATGAACACAAACTAGACATATAGTACAGCAACTATGTCCAAGGTGCACCCCCAACGAAGCCACGGATCAAAAGCAATGATCTTGGACATATTGAACTTGACAATAAAATTCTGGCAGCAGAATTTTATTGAAACTTTAGAGCAAAAGATAAACATGCTACAGCCACTCAAATGGAC
The DNA here is from genome assembly GCA_902687465.1 of Secale cereale. NCBI lineage: Eukaryota > Viridiplantae > Streptophyta > Magnoliopsida > Poales > Poaceae > Secale > Secale cereale. The sequence continues at coordinate 248,499,275 of LR738709.1, read as the reverse complement.
ATGTGAGGACATGGATGGAAAGACAACAATATATACTACAAGGAACAATCAAAATCCACTCCAAAACTATCATGCTTTGTCCTAGAACATCACACGAACATGGCATCGGAACGTTACAGATTTCAGACTTAGTGAAAAACCACTAAGTCCTAAAACAACAATATCATCATAGCAACTAAAAGAGCATGTTTAAGTCACCTCGAAACTAAACATGGCAAAGGGTAAGCACCTCATCAAAGTGCACATGAAGGTGATCCCGAAACACACAAGCATGCATCATAGAGGTGAACACAACGAATGCAACGAGCTCAACAAGATGGCATTTCATAACAAGTGAAAACACAACATATGAACATGGCACTTTGCAACGATGATAACAAGGAAATAATAAATCTACCATGCAACCTATCACAAGCAACACGTAGTTCGTGGCAAGACATGTCATTTGCATCATTCGGACAAACGGGCTAAAAGATATCACATGGCAAAGGTGGCATGAAAATAACACATAACAGCAGTTTAAATCATGATGCACTCTTGCAACAGAAAAACAAGTGCCTAGATGATCTCTAACAACCATATTTATATCAAGAATGTCATGGGAATTGCACAACCTCCTATAAACTCTTGATACAGTGATACTTCTCGCCATTATCATTCATTCCTCGGTCTCCGTGTTATCATAGCTGGAATACTGACAAGTGAATCATGATGTGTGAAATCAATAACCCTAGCAACCTCGTTGCTTGGTGGTTAAAGGACAACAATTTTATTCTTAGTGTGTTGGTTACTAAATCACCATTCTAAGATTGATCGTGCTACCTAGTCCATTTTTCTAGTGCACTTTCTGATCAGTGAGTTAGGATTGCATAAATTCCTCACTCTTGTGATCATATCATCTCGCCCTGAAAAGCAAGATTGTTTGCGAGCTTAATAACATATCGGTGGTTCATGATTTTCCGAATATCTTCTCGGAAGTATTACCTGGTTGTTCCCTGACTGTTATGTTGAGCTCGTGATCAAGTTGGTACTCTTGTAAACCAACCTTTCTCCAAGAATCTGTGTTGGATATCCTGAGCTAGTTGGTTAAGCTAAACAACAACTTGGAGAGTTGGAAGATAAAAGCTTAATCCACATATCTCACCTCAAGGGATATCTTGTGTGTGTATTGAAGATAGATGATATCTTCTTCAATTGATCTCCGTGCTCATTTGTGGATCTATTGTCTTATCTAGACTTTGATTTGAGTATGGGTTATCGCCAAGTCAAATCAGAACCAACGATATTCGTAACGTTGTCTTACTCGTGGTTGATTCCTCGAGCATACACCGTTATATCTCTTGGTCTGACCAATACTATCATCGTGTTCACTTAATTGTGGAATTCCACTATATGGAAACCTGGATGAGTTATTATTGGGCCCATCGACAACATCCTTATCCTCTCCATGATTTTGTTGGACATTAAGCTAGTGTTGGAAACTTTGTAAGCAATGCCTTCGTGTTCTGTCTTGAAGCTTATGCTTGTATGGAAGAAGTGACTTCCTCCAATTCTTGTGCATTTGATGCAAGTTGCCCCCGTGAATTCGGGAAGGCATGTTTTTACCTCCTCTGGAATCATCCCAAGTCAGTTATGCATGCGCGAGTGTATACTATGGCCTGGAGATTAATTACCTCCATTCCATATGTATTCCCTAGCAACTAAGCCACTGGTTGACTTGTTCAAGGAGAAGAAGTTCCTTATTAAGAGCTAATCCGGACTTATGAAAGGACTTGATATCCTCGATGATGATTTCCCACCCGAACTAGGTAGTGTTTTATTATAAGACTACTCCATGGTCATGCTTGTCTTGGACAACGTGTTCACATGTTTGTAGCAGAACCAGCTCATGGTTTGGAGCTTACTATCGCAGTTCATTGCCCGAGAGTCTCGCAACGTCATCTCGTCGATTTGTGTTGCAAACTTTCATTTTTCTTCCTAGACTTGATGAGTCTGGAATATCCTGGCACCAACCAGAACTGGATCTCAGGCAGTTATGATGGTTGGAGCATTTTCCAAGAACTATAATATTGGTCTCTCGATACCGGTAAAGTGGATGTCCTGGCCAGCACACTCAGCCGGAAGACCTATTGTTGTAGTATCTTGATTGAAAAAGTTGGCCACCTCCCCATAAGGACCTCGTAGGATTTACTCCCTAGTTGTTCCTTATGGATTTTTGTGCTCCTGAAGTCCGACCTTTTATTTGACGTTCTAGGTACCAAACCATTATAATAAATGGGTTGTGCTAGCACAACAAGGAGAACATTAGAAGCGGAGTGCTAAATGTCTCTCGGTCGATCATCCAGATTTTGCCCCTTGGCTCCGCTAAGGTGAAATCTGGGAAAGTGTTATCTTCCTTTGCATCTGCATCGTCCATCGTTATTCATCATGGTAGCATGTGGTGTTGCCGGGATCCTTGATACGGATATTGGTAAAACCTTGATGAATATGGGAATGCTCAAGTTCTTGAGAGCACGCACAAGCACTAGGTGTTATCCTCGACACAAACCGGGATTGCTCCCAGTGTTCTTGGTTATGCTATAACCTCTCAAAGAGTAGATTCACTCTCTACTGTTGGGTTTCTTCCCAGATACTAGAATCATTCCCAGCATTTGCATTTTGTTCCCAGCTTGCACCGCCAATGTGCCACTTGCCATGGGTCCCATTCATTTTCGATGATAAGAAAAATCAACCTTGGCGTTGTCCTTAACAAGGCAGTCCACATCATCCATTCTAGATGGAGAATGTCATTCTTTTGGACTCCGTCAAACGATCGATTGTGATTCGCCTTAGGCTGGTATAGAGAATTTCAATGATCTCTATATCAAAAGTAATACTTTTTGCCGCTTAAGGGAATAACTCTACGAGTCATCTTCTTTAAAGGTGCCCCGTCTGGTGGTATCGATCACCATCTTCTTAGGTGTGGAATTATTGCCTACCGAATGAACCTTCATCGTTTATTTCACTCCATCCCTTTGGATGTGTGTTCCGTGTCTCAGCTCAAGAGATGCTTCAACGTCTCACTCCATGAGTTGATCTTGAGTTGCTCGATCTTGCAGAAGATCGTTGTTGGAGAGTTTCGTTCGTCGTCACTGTGCTGGACAAAGATCTCGAAAGCAAGGATGCCAAGATCAACATTATGCAATGAATCAACAACTCCGAGGAGGACAGTTGGATCGTGAATATTGTGCTAGTTAGTGTCCCCTCTGATTTCTTATCTCACGTCCTGAATCTCGGGACGAGATTCTTGTTTTAGTGGGGGTGAGTTGACACAGCCCTAGAATTTTGCTTTGTAACTAGTTGCATTAGTGAGTGGCACCCATGCATCATGTTTAATTTCTAAATTAAATTTGAAGTGGGGAAAGTGGAAAAGCCTCAGAGATCTTTTCTAAAAATGACCCAAATAAAAATTGCTCCCAATAGGTCCAAGAAAATGTTCATGATGCTCTCTGAAAATATTGGTTAGAGATAAAAATCAAACCAATATTATTAGGAGCTCATAAGTATTTATTTTGGGCATTTGGAATTAATGCAATAGTTATTTGCATTGGATATATATATATTATATATTTTATATATGTCCAAAATTCTGATTCTTTATTTTGAGGGGCTTGGATTAATTCCTAGGTCCCTGCAAAATAATAATGTCAGAAGAAAATAATTGATTTAGTTTAGAAACTAAATCAAAACATAATTGCAGAAAATAGAAAACAGAAACTAAATTCAAAGAGAAAGAGAGTCACTTACCTGGGCCACTCACCTGCTGCATGTCCAGTCCAGAGCGGCCCAGGAGCTGGCCCAGCCCACCACCACATCCCTCCCTGTCGTCTTCCTCCTTGCCAGGAGGACGAGCGCGTGCCCGGCGCCCGCGGCCACACGCCACGGCCACCTCCTGCTTCCGCCGCTGCCCGACGCGCCTGGTTGCCTCTGGACGACGCCACGCACCCCCTTGGACCCTCTCACTCCCCCTCGGTCTCTTCCCCCCCCCCTCTCCTGGCGCTCTTCCTTGCGAGCGCCCGAACGCCACGCACCCCCGTGAGCTCCTCTTCCTTCCCCCCTTCTCTCGTGCTCGCGCCTGTCCCCTAGCTCCATTTGCTCCCGTGGCCGAGAGCTTCTCATCGCCGGCCTTGGTGTAGCC
>LR738709.1:248426031-248493549 GCA_902687465.1 Secale cereale | reverse complement strand
CCTGGCGCTCTTCCTTGCGAGCGCCCGAACGCCACGCACCCCCGTGAGCTCCTCTTCCTTCCCCCCTTCTCTCGTGCTCGCGCCTGTCCCCTAGCTCCATTTGCTCCCGTGGCCGAGAGCTTCTCATCGCCGGCCTTGGTGTAGCCGTGGCCACAGCCGCACGAGCTCACAACAGAGCGCGTCATCGTGCTCTGGAAGCCCCCAGGAGCCTAACGCACCCACTCCCTCGCCTTCTCGTGCACCGTAGCACCTAAACCGTCGGTGCCCGAACTCCGGCCACCGCCGGGCTCGACACTGGCGACGATTCCGGCCACCCCAGCTGCTGGCGCCTAGTGCGTTGGATGCGCAAGAGCCTGCGCATCCTGTAGGTGCCCTCCGCCGCTCGAATGGTCGTCGGAGGCGGTTTTCCGACGCCCTCCGCCGCGTTCGGCCTCGCCGGCGGCTAACCGGCGGTGGGTTTGACCCAAGCCCACCGGGTTTGACTCCCCCTGAGTCAATGACATGTGGGGCCAGCCCTGACTAATTTTAGTTTAGGGTTTTAATTAAGTTTTAATTGCTGTCATTAATCTAATTAGACAGTGACATGTGGGCCCCGTGTCTGTTTAGTTTAGTTTTAAACTTTTAGTTAAGTGCTGAGAGACTGACCAGTGGGACCCACTGGTCAGGTTTGACCTAGACCAGCCCTGTTGACTGCTGACGCCAGAGTGACGTCATGCTGATGCAGTATTTGTTTTTTGGGATTTGAAATAAATCAGAAATGATTTATTTATTTCAGAAAATAGCCAAAACTTCTAAAAATCATATAAAATCAACCGTAGCTCAGATGAAAATAATTTATATATGAAAATTGATCTGAAAAATCCAAGGAATCTGTTTATGGCATTTTGATGCATGTTAGGACAACTTCTGGCTGTTGTTTAGGACAATTTGAATAAATGGCATTTGAATAATCACATATGGAGTTTGAATTTGAACCTTTGGTTCAAACCAACTTCATTTAATTGTGTTGCTAGTTGCATTAGCTCAACAAACATCATATTGCCATGTCACATCCATGCATCATATTGTTGCATTGCATTGATTGTGTTCTTTCTCTGTTTGTCCGTTTTGTCCCCTCTCAATAGACGACGTTCCGACGATGAGTTCGATGACACCGATGAAGAGCTATTACTATCTTCAGAAGTGCCAGGCAAGCAAACCCCCATTGAGCATCCCGAAACAATCCCACTCTCTCGCTCCTGCTCTCTTTTACTGCATTAGGACAACAACGATTGAACTGCTTTTGCTGCGGTAGTTGAACCCCTTTCCTCTGCATGACCTGTCATTGCCACAGTAAATAGTTGAAACCCACTAGCATGAGTAGGAGTTGTTTGAGCCATGTTGTGCCTACTCATTCATGCTTTCTGGTTATGCCTGCTATTGCTAAGAGTTGAGTTAGGTCTGATTCATTGGGGATGAATTGGAATGTGGTGAACATGTCCTACTGTTGTGAGCTAAGTGTGTGAACACGTTTTGGTAAAGGTAGCGGTGAGAGGCCATGTAGGAGTACATGGTGGGTTGTCTCACTAGAGCCGTCCTTAAGAACTGAGTTCTGTGTAAGTTGTCCAATAACATAGTTACTACCACACATTGGGTTCCGGTAACTCGACCCCTCTCGATTTATTAATCAACTAGATCTCTTTCCATGAGTTGCAACTAGTTTTTGGTGTTTGTAGGTAGTGTTAGTAGTCTACCAAGTGGCACACGGTACATGTGGGCTTGGGTCAGACTAGGCACCGTGGCACGGTGTACCAAGCGTAGATCCATCCGACGAGGTGGGCTTGGGAACCCTACGCACATCTTTTGGGGCCGTGAGCGACACCCCGGCCGGATCTCCCCACGGATGGAACCCGAATAGGCGATAAACCTGGACGAGAGACTTGTGTGGTTAGTCAGGTCATGGCCGACACCCTCGCCAGGCTTCCGCTTGAAGGTTGCCGAGATACACGACGTGTACATGGCGGTAAGTGGCGAGAGCGTGTGTGAAGAAGTACACCCCTGCAGGGTTAACATGATCTATTCGAATAGCCGGGTCCACGGATATGGACTTCTTGGATGCTTACGTGGTACATAGACAATCGAAAGTGGATACTCTAAAATACTCAAGACAAGTGTGAGTGTTGTGGATGGCCTTCTCGTAGGGAGACGGGAGCGGATCCATAGTGGAGTATTGATTGGTGAATTTGTGGACTCGTGTGCGCCACCTCAAAAGAGTTACTTGCAGTCGTAGTTCAGGATAGCCACCGAGTCAAAGCTGGCTTGCTGCAGTCAAAATCCACCACCCCTTTGTTGATACTGATGCATATATAGTTAGTTTTGATGTAAGTCTTGCTGAGTACCTTTGTACTTGCGATTGCTTAATTTATGTTTTGCAGAGAGACTTCAGTCTCGCTAGTGGTTCCGCGTGGACTTCGACGTTTAGCTTGTTACCTCAGCTACGGTCTTGTGCCCTTAGGAGGGTCTTGTAGATAGTCAGGCTTCTCAACCTTTTTTCCATTTGTAGTTGTCTGTACTCAGACATGTTATGCTTCCGTTGCCTGTATGCTCTGTATGTTGGGTCATGTGACCTCTGTTTGTAATAAATGCTATGATGGCTCTTCTGGGCCTTTATCTATATGATTTGTTGAGTTATGTTGTGATGCCATGTTGTACATCACATACTTGCATGTTATGTGTACGTGTAATGTGTATTGCTATGTGTGGGATCCGACACCTAGTTGTTTACCTTTGGTAGCCTATCTTACAGGGAAATGTCTCCTAGTGCTTCCACTGAGCCTTGGTAGCTTGCTACTGCTCCGGAACACTTAGGCTGGCTGGCATGTGTCCTTCTTCGTTCCTGTGTCTGTCCCTTAGGGGAAATGTCACGCGTTGTTCCTTTAAGTCCTTGTAGCTTGCTACGACTTGGGTTCATACGTTGATGACCGACACGTTCGTTGTTGGGTCATGTATGCCTGTCTCTGTAATTTAGTGCCACTTTTGGTTTATAACTGGTCATGTCGGCCCGAGTTCTCTGTCATATGGATGCTAGCGACACTATCATATACATGTGCCAAAATGCGCAAACGGTCCCGGGCCGGGTAAGGTGGCACCCGTGGGGATACCGTGCGTGAGGCCGCAAAGTGATATGATGTGTTACAGGCTAGACCTGTGTGACATAGGATCGGGGTCCCGACAGCGGAGTCCCGTTTTGCAATACGCCACACCCCTCCTGATGATCATGACCCCGTTTTGACCTTAGATGCTCCAACGAAAGTCGTTTCCTTTGTTTGGCGGTACGCCACACCCCTCCCCGATCAACATGACCCTGTTTCAACCGTAGGCACCCAAACATAATTATGTTTCTTCGTTTTGCGGTATGCCAAGCCCTCCATGATGAAGAGGGCCCCATTTTGACCTTATGCGGTCGAACATAAGGTCATTTCCTTCGTTTTGTGGTACGCCAGACCCCGTTTCAGCTGATCCGTCCAAGCTGGTTGGCTCCCGATGAATAGGACACATTCCATTGCCTCCCAATGAACACGATGATGTTTATCCATTCTGAGCTAACCGGTTGGCTACCGATCAACATGACACAATTGGTGCCGTTCGTTGCCTCTGCATGTACATTAGGCCTGGCCGTACGTATGCACGAGTACGCATTCGATTCCCCGCCCGTATATACGTATGTGGCCGTATTACACGGTTGTATGTACATGTACTCGATTTACACGAGACTGCATGAACTGCTATGTTGGGGGCTCTACTAGGACACGTGCCACTACATACTCAGCCACGGTTCGTCATTGTAGAGACACCGATTGACCAGTATGTACGTACACGTTCATGACCAGACAGACAACAAGGAGGCACTTCCTTGCATGTGAATATATAGCTCGTGGGTCCCAGCTGTCAGGGGCGACATCATTTTTTCCTGTAATATGGAGACACTTCTGCGTGCGAACATGTAGCTGGTGGGCCTCGACTGTCAGGGGCAGAAATAAGGAGGCACTTCCTTCCGTGCAAAGATATACGTGGTGGGTCCTAGCTTTCAGGGAGAGGAATGATTTTATTTTCATCTAATAAGGAGGCAGTTGCATGTGTGCGTCCATGGACCTAGTACGTCCCCACTGTCAGCCTCTCTTTATATAGTCCTCTTCCAATGACTCCGTTTATTGACCACGTTGACCACTCCACGCCGAGCGCACCAAGGCGGTGGACGACAGCGAGGCCCAGGACGGCAATGAGCCAGAGCTGGGAAGACACGATAGTGGAGTCGCAGACAGAGAGGTGTACGAGGGTTAACTAGTTTGGTGCGGTGTGGTTTTCACAGTCGGCGAAGAATAACATGAGGTGTGGATGGGCGGATTGTTGGTCGTGCCAGCAGTGGGGTAGCACTTCACAGCAAGGTGTGCTAAGCAGAGCTGCTTGCAGCCGTTGGTGGGAGCAGGTGGTCCCGGCGGCGCTGGAGGAAGAAGACGAGTTATTGAAGATGGATGTCGTCCATTGGATGTAAATCCAACGGCTATGGATGTCAGAATCATTTGTTGACTAAGTTGACAACGCCTTGTTTTGGCTTCGACCTATTGGCCCAAAATCCAGCCTCAAAAAATGTGGCATATTCAACCCATTTTTTAGAATTTAGAGTCCATTTGCTCGGCTGAGTGAACAAATAATGTAGCGTCCATGCGACTCTTTTTTTCTAAAAAATTACAGGTCATTTGCACTTTCTCGAAATTGACGATTTTGCTGGGCTGGTTCTAACTATAATGTTGGGTTGGGCGCAGCAATGTTATGAAAAAAATAAAATGGGGCTGGGAATTTTATTATAAATATAATTAAATAAGAAGTGCTATATTATTACATTGGTCTTTAAATCTTACCAAGCTTTTGTACACAATCACCACGATTTTCAATGCCTTAGAGCAAAAAAAAACAGGAATTTATTGTTAAACATTTATTTTTATTAGTTAATAAGACGTGGGTTATTTTTTATTATATATGTAGTATCTGTTAAATATATCATGATAATAACAATAATATTTATTAACATATAAAATAATATTAATATATAATATAGTTAGAAGGGAAACATAAGTTGAACCTGGCATTCTTATTTTTATATAGAAAAAATAGAACATACCTGTGCGTTTTCTTCAAAAAAATACATAAGTTGGCTGCTGATGTTTAATAAAAAATAAAACCAAGGCTGGGAGGCCCATAGGAGTGGATACATGATGGCCCTAAAAATATATTCAAACCCATGTGTCGGCATGTCGTGGGTTGTACATGTTAAAAAAAATCCTAGGCTGGGCAGCCCACAACCCAGCTGATACTTGCTGGCCCTGTGATAAAAAAGATACGTACCAGCTCCCCAATAACTGGCTTCATTGTAAATTTATATCCTTTATTAACTACATCAACAAACCAGTGGCCCCCAACGCCAGTATATCATTATGAGGAAGCATTTTTTAAATGAATCACTTGCTTGTGTATGACCATGGACCTGGTGGGTCCCGACTGTCTGACTCTCCACGTACAGTCCTCTCTAGATTCCTCTCCGTCGTGCATGTTCACAACGGCACACAGCTGTGTCGCGGTGAGTGCACAAAGGTGGAGGATGATGTCCAGGACTCGCACGAGAATGCACCGGAGCCGGGGAAGATGTGCTACAGTAGTGGTAGAAGTTGTGCCTAATTTCTAGCAAAAGTACCGCGGTAGCCCAGTGGCCAAGTTCCACTCCCCAGCCACTGCTTCACCCGGGTTCGATACCTCCTGATGTACTGAAAATATCCCCAATTTTCTTGCCTCTTCCATTACTAACATGTGCCCCCCTTGTCACTATGCACACCACCTCCAACACTTGCCAAAACTTCGTCCATCATTTTCTCAGTTTTTTGCACACTCAACATTATGTGGGCATTTTGGAAAAAGCATATCTTTTTGACTCTACATCATATGAAGATGTGCTATGCATGACTGTTGATCAGCATGATGTTAACTGGCCGGTATCGTTTTCGACCACGAATAAAACTTCCAACATGATGTCTGTTTGAAAAGGGTGTGTTAATGTAAATGCCCTGCCTCTGAAACTTGCAGTTTCTTACCTGATAGTGAAAATTGCAATTTCTTCTCCGAGAATCACATTATCTCCACTTTTATATGAAACTGCATTTCTTAAAGTGCTAAAAATAGATCTCTGGAATTCAGAAAATACTTCATATGCTCAATACTTCAAAATCTGAAATTCAAAAGACATTAATATATGAAAGTAATCAAAAACAGAAAAACACAATTCACAACCTGCAAATATTGAAAACCCTAAGCTCCTCCTCTGACTATTGGGGGGCAGTCCCCTCCTATTCCTCGGCAGTAGACAACCGCCCCATGAGACGATGTGAACGGCAAGGGAGAGGATGCAGGGAAGCGTTGTCACGCCAATTTATTTCCTGCTCTTAAAGTTGGGTAAGGTTGACGAAGACTCCACCGGATCGCTCTATGGCGGCACCATCACAAACGACACCATCTAGATGACCGATCCTTCAAACTCTGGATGCTCCATCTTGGATCGATAGTCCCACCATTCCTACCTCACAATCGTATTCGATGAATATGTCCGCTCCATGGCCCAGAGGAGTAGCTCTATGTACTCCCGCGCGACTCCCTCAGGGCGTATCGCCGCCTTTTCTCTCTATATTCTAGATATTTGTCCGCCGCTATCACTGTCACCACTAATTGCCCCGAGTTGTCAAACAAAGACCGTATCTCCATCATCCTGGCTAGCTTCACAGATTCGCTATCTGTGATCCTCACCTATCGGTTGTAATCCTCTATCTCTCTACTTCTCCACAGCACCTTCACTCGCCGGTGGTGGTTTTGGAATGGAAGAGGAGCGACGCTGGTTTTGGATTAGAACATGAGAGGAGCGGCGGTGGTCTTGAAGTATTTTTTTGTTTTGCATATTCTAGGTCAATGTTTGACCCCGTACTGTATTCGACAAGCAAACTGTGAATGCATGTCATCAATAATTATATCATTTGGTTCATAGCTGAATGTACTTTCAAATTATATTACTTTTTCTATGTACAACATATATATTTTTTTTGAAAATTATGGTCAAAATATGACCCAGAATACATGGGAGACTTGTTAATGTGGGTCTCTTCTTAATTGAAGGGTAAGTTGATTTTGATTTTGATCCAGTCACAGCACGTCGGCCCTCTCGTCCAATCCTAAATCGCTGTCGCTTGCTCCTCTCCCTCTTCTCCATTGCAAAACCACCGCTCTCCTCTCCATCTTATCCATTCGAAAACCACCGTCTCGCCTCTCCCTCTTCTCCATTGCAAAACTACCCTATCCTCTCCATCTTCTCCATTGCGAAACCACATCTCGCCTCTCCCTCTTCTCGATTGCAAGACCACCATCTCTCCTTTCATCTTCCAAAGCCAGCACCAGACCTCTCAGAAGCACATCAAAGGAGAGGATGCAACGACGAGTTGGAAGATCGCCGGCGGCGACCAGGCGAAGTTAGCCAAGTCGAAGAAGATCCTTACTTTGGTTTGAGAACGAGTGGGAGATTTCAAGGTTGGTGACGACCATGTGGCAATGTATGAGAAAGAGCGAGATGGTGGCCATGAGGGCGGATATGTACTCCCCGGCGGCAATCACACTACAATCCTTTGAGTGCATCAAGTATCTCCTACGGGCGATGGAGCAGATAGATTCACCTGTGGCGGAAATCTAGCAGAGGTGATGGGCGTATAGATCGAAGGTCAAGCATCCATAGGATGATGAATCAATTGAGTACGATGTGTCGTTCATGAGGGTGCAGTGCCTGCTGGAGCCAAAGGAATATTCTTTCTCCAACCGCAAGAGGAGGTTAGATGGCGCGAAGTCCCTTCCCCATCGTTTTCCATGGTTCCCTCGCCACTCGCCTTGTTTTAACGATGACAGTAAGTTTTAAGGTAAGCTTAACACTAACCTAGTATTCCATATGCTCATGCTTGCAATCAGCGTGATGGCTAATGAAAATCACATGGGTAAGTACTGGGTAGTACTCCGAGTCTCCGAGTACTATGACAATCACTCTAAAATAGCTCTTGACCTAAAACAAAGTTGTGACAATGTGTACAAATAAAGAAAAATTGATTGGTGCTTCTTTCAGAAAAGAGTACTCCATAGAAAAGTGCCAATATAAGCTACTCCTATTTTATTAGAGGATTTGCTGCAACACTAAAACAAGTAAAGTGTCCCCTAAAAACAACTAAAGTGCAAGCCAAACATTGGCAGATTAAAATATTATGTAGTGGGTCGGCAAGAACTTGAGGAACCATCTGAGCATATGTGCTTTTCCAAGCCACGTTTATGTTAGATATTGGCACCTCACACTTTGCATATATGCTAGTTCCATCCGAACATTTGTGCAGTTCCACCAAAATGTAGCTGAATAACCCTATTTGCATAGATAATTAAAAAGCGCGATTACATTATAGTGGCACTAGGTGATGAAAAATACACTAATAAATAGAAGAAACTTCATTTTATTAATGGAAAAATATTGCGATACAATACATTTAATAAAAATATAACAGTATCACAATAGGCCATGATGTGAGGGCGAGATGGGCCCTGCAACGCCTCATACGGTAGGCCTGATACTGGAACTCGACGCAATTCTCCCCGATACACCTTCTGCAATTGATGAAGATCAGTGTACAACGGTAGTACAAGGAGGGGCCTTAATCCATTGGAATCTCTATTTTGTGTAGTTCAACCAAAATTAAGCATCCGAGTTTGCAGAAACACTTAAACATTACCAATGGGACTAGTTGATGAAATATATAGTAACAAAGAGAAGCACTTTCTTTATCTACACTAGAAATGAAATGATAGAGAGAAAAATAGCTCTATTTAAACTGTATTGTTACTTCATTTTATTAGTGGCACTAGGGTCAAGCAAGTGGCAAGTGAGGTATACTGTGCGACACAAGGATGACGCCGGGGGTTCTCAGACTGGGATGCTAAAGCCGGCTCTTAATTTCAGTCCCTATCTTCTCCGCTGGTGCTTCTGTGTTAGCTTTTGTGTTGTAATCCAAACTTGGTTGAGCTGCGGTTGCATCCCCCTACCAGCCTAGCATATGTGGTGAACTTGTCTCCTTCTAGTAGCCAGTCCTTTCTAGTAGTAGTTGCATAACTGCCTATTTAGATTGAGATTTTGTCGGATGATGGTTCTCTATGGTTTGGTTTCTTTAATGAAATCAGAGGAAACCCCCTCTTTTGATAAAGATATGAGTGCCACTAGCGGTGCCAAAACATTGCCTCAAATTTATAGTGCCACTAGATTAAGGTGCAAAATAACAACATTACTGCTTTTTCATGCCAGTGCCAAAACAGTAGCACGAGAGTAGAGTCAACATGCCGGATCTTTGGAAATTGTTGGGCCAAAAAGGAACATACCTCGTTATGGGGACCATATCTACAATCAACGCTATCGTAGAAGACATGACACTAGTCACTAACATGGATTGTCGTGGCGAGATGCACACGATCACCTATGGGGCCACATGCCCCTTGTGGTTCAGCAGGGGGAGGTCACCTTAGACAAATAGCGGAAGTGATGAAGCAACATGATGACGAAGCGACATTGGTGTTTTTACCCAGGTTCGGGCTGCTGGGAAGCGTAAAACCCTACTCCTTATTTGGTGTATTGGATGGAAGAATACGAAACACACGCATCGCTCAAGCCCACCAAGGTGGCCTTCGGGAGAGCTGCTACACAAGTACAAGTGTTCAAAGGTCCGAATCATTAGCAAGGTTGCCTTGGGCCTCCTTTTATAGCTCAAGGGGTAACCATAGCGGCAAAACAAACAATATCTAGTGATTAGATAGCCAACCGTTCTATCATACCTAACTCTGGCACTTAGGACAAAATGCCAAAAATGTTACCATAGGGTGTGTGCGGGGATGCATTCCCGACAAGCTTTTACTACCGCTATAGCCAACTATTGCTTATTATCTTGACACGCCTCTGGCCGGGTGTCAAACATGTGTAATCTATCTTCCAGCAAGCTGATGCGTGCTTAGCGAGATCCACATAGCCACCTGAGGGCTCGACACTGCATCGATAAGTGACTAGCGTTGTGATGCGGTGGAGTGGTGATGACCCACAAGTATAGGGATCAATCCTAGTCCTTTCGATAAGTAAGAGTGTTGAACCCAACGAGGAGTAGAAGGAAATGACAAGAGGTTTTCAGCAAGGTAATGTCTGCAAGCGCTAAAATTGTAAGTAGAAGATAGTTTGATAGCAAGATAATTTGTGACGAGCAAGTAACGGTAACGGAAAATAGTATGTAGCAAGCTATCCCAATCCTTTTGTGGCAAATGACAAGCCAAGACAATTTCTTATAATAAGCAAAGTGTTCTTGAGGGCACACGGGAATTTCATCTAGTCACTTTCACCATGTTGGCTTGATTCGTGTTCACTACTTTGATAATTTGATATGTGGGTGGATCGGTGCTTAGGTGATGTTCTTACTTGGAAAAAACCCCTACTTATGATTAACCCTCTCGCAAGCATCCGCAACTATGAGAAAAGTATTAAGATAGAATCTAACCATAGCATTAAACATTTGGATCCAAATCGGTCCCTTACGAAGTAGCGCATAAACTAGGGTTTAAGCTTCTGTCACTCTAGCAACCCATCATCTTATAAATACTCCACAATGCATTCCCTTAGGCCCAAATATGGTGAAGTGTCATGTAGTCGACATTCACATGACACCACTAAGGGAATCACAACATACATATTATCAAAATATCGAACACATATCAAGTTCACATGATTACTTGCAACAAGATTTCTCCCGTCACCTCAAGAACAAAAGTAACTACTCACAAATGATAAACATGTTCATGATCAGAGGGATATTTAATAGCATATTGGATTTAAACATATAATATTCCACCAAATAAACCATGTAGTAATAAACTACAAGATGTAATCAACACTACTAATTACCTACAAGCACTAATCTAAGGTTCGAGTACAAAGATTAAACACAAGAGATGAACTAGGGTTTGAGAGGAGATGGTTCTGTTGAAGATGTTGATGGAGATTGCCCTCCCCAAGATGGGAGAGTTGTTGGTGATGATGATGACGATGATTTCCCCCTTCGGGAGGGAAGTTCCCCCAGCAGAATCGCTCCGCCGGAGGGCAAAAGTGCTCCTACCCAAGTTCCACCTCGAGACGGCGGCATTCGATCCCGAAAGTCATCTCCTTATTTTTTTCTACGTCAAAATGAATTTTATACCAGAAGAGGGGCACTTGAGGTGGGCCGAGGAGGGTACAACCCACCAGGGCGCGCCTGGGGGCCCTAGCGCACCCATGTGGGTTGTGCCCACCTGATGTGCCCCCTCTGGTGGTTTTTTGCTCTAGTATTTCTTATTTATTCCATAAAAAATCCTCGTGAAGTTTTAGCTCATTTGGAGTTGTACAGAATAGGTAGCCTGCCGTTGCTTTTCAGGTACAGATTTCCAGCTGTCGGTATTCTCCGCTTCATACAAACCTTGCATATTATGAGAGAAAAGGCATTAGAATTACTCCAAAGGGCATTATTATGCATGAAAAAACTACAAATAACAGTAGTAAAACATGATGCAAAATGGACGTATCAACTCCCCAATCTTAGACCTTGCTTGTCCTCAAGCGAAAAGCCGAAATTGAAAAATAGGTCTACATGCTTAGAGAGAGAGAGAGAGGTGCGATAAAAACAAAATACAGACATAGAAGCATCATGCACATTATTCTAACATCAACAAACTTTATTTAAACATAATACAAATAGCTCTATCATAGAACTTCTCATGAGCAAGTAACAATTCATCACACTATTGAGGTATAAAGCATAAACTCTATGGAAAACCAACAAACTATGTTCTCAGTCAACTTTGTAATTACAATTCATCATCATTTCAGGAAGGGTCACGTTTCGGAGCCCTTAGGCAAGTCCACATACTCAACCATCATATAAATTGTAACATCCCAAATTTTCAATTTCGAATGGTATACATAGATCATATTGCATTGCATATTTAATTGCATTTTGTGCGTGGTGATCCTCGAAAATTCTAAGCAACTCAAGGACCTACGGAGAGAGTTGGGAATTCTACCGTTTTCGTATTTGAGTTTTCTCGAATACCGGTACGGGGATCACGTTGGTTTTAATTATTTTCTCTCCCTAAAAATATTTCTTAATAAAATATACGAGCAGAGATAATACGACTTCTCCAAAATAAAAGAAATATTGGAGGAAAAATATTAAAATCACTTTTGGTTTTTATTCGGATTTATTTGCGATTTTGTTGCATAGGGAAAAATGCGCGTTTTCAAAATTGCATTTAGGTCCGAGCAAAATGTTCACTTTGTCCTATAGTTTATTAGAAGACGGCGAAAATTTATTTCGGAATTTTTGGAGCTCGTTTAGTATTTTATTTTTCGTGTTTTTCGGCGTCAGGTTATTTTTTTTAAAAAAAGTTTCGGTTTGGACCGAACTGGGCCGAAGGCCCAGCCGGCCCGCTAGAGCCGCCGCCTTCGTCGCCGTGGCCGAGCCGGACTCACGCCGGAGTCCGAGCCGCCGCTGAGTCCGCCTCGCCGGCCCCTTGCGCAAGCAAGCACCCCCTAGCTCCTATATAAGCGGAGCCCCCCTCCTCTCGCCGCCTCCACACCGTCGCCGCGCCGCACTCCGCCGCCGCAGGCGCACCGCGCCGCCGCCCTCTGTCGCCGAGCCGCCGCCGCCCGCCTTGGCTGCCGCCGCCGCTGACGACGCCCGCCGCCCGCTCCGTTAGCCGCTCCGCCACCCGCTCCGTTTACCCGCCCGACCCGTTAAGGTACGACCAGTTTTTTTAAAAAAAACCTAGATCTGTTTTTTTAAATAGATCGGTTCGGCTTTCTTTCGGTTTAGCAAGTTCGCGGACGTTCGTCCGTACGTTCGTTTTAACGAACGTTGTTCGCCCGTTAGTAACAGACAGCGAACGTTCGTTTGTTAGCCTGTTCGGGGCTTTTATCCGTGATTATTTTCGATCGCGATTTTTGCCTTGATCTTGTTTTTCGTTTTTCTTTTCGCTCGAGAGTCGGAATCAGGTGATTCAAAATCCCAGATCTTCGTCTCGACGCCCTCTTTCCGTTTAACCAACTTGAACATGGTTTTGCTACTGTAAAATTTGACTTTAGATCAATCTAGTAAAAGGATCTTGTTACTTTCACAGTTTGAGTTTCGTTGCTCCGTTTGATTCGATTCTTTTTGCAAACCAGAGTTCTTAAGTTGAACTTTCTGGTTAGATCTTCTTATTTGGAGTTATGTTTGTGCATCTTCGCTTGATTGCTTATGTATGCTACTGTTTGTTTGTGATAGAATACCCGGACTGCGAAGCGTGCTACTACGAGTCTCTAGGTTTTGCGAATCGTCAGCAAGGCAAGTAACACTTTGATCATACCCCTTTATTACCCAGTTTTTCTGCATTAGATCAAACCCTCACACATTGCATGAGTAGGATCTCTTAACTTGTGGGTATGGGAAGTAGATTGTGGTAGAACCTATTACCTGCATTACTTTCAAACCCTGGGAGTTACTTCTACGTTATGCTTAGGTTGACATGCTATGCTCGTAGACGTGGATTGGGTTTGAGTGACATCCATGACAGATGTGAGTTGTTAATTAATGATTCAACTTAAGGTGGCTACTTGAATACACATCTGGGTGGATTGGTTGCAGGGCACCTGGAGAATCCAGTGTTGTCCTAGGAAATCCCGGGGTTCCGTTTGATTTTTCCTATGGAATGCCACCCAGGCTCAAAGGGATCATAAAACTATTCATGCTAGAAACTTCCTTGTGCAGCCACAATGCCATTATGGGCTCTGGCATAGTATTAGTAAGTTGTGTGAACTCTTTTAGTGGTGGACTAGCAGATGTAGGGGAAAGTAGGTGTGCGGGTCCACCCGGGGTAAAGGGTAAATGCTTCTGAAAGACCGTGTCTCGGTCATCCGTTTCTCAAACACCATGCAGTGCGAGAAATCCAACAGAGGAGATCGAGTCTTGTGGGGAAAAGTGCACAAACCTCTGTAGAGTGTACAAACTGATCATGATTAGCCGTATCCCCAGTTATGGACAATCTTAAGTATCTGGTACTTGAATTATTGGTTGATCTCATCACTCTAAAATTAATTTGTTGGGTTAATGATTTACTTTAATTGGGATTGAGTTGGAGGTACCTTCTCAATGATGTTTCAACTAGCATGATAGTTAAAATAAAAGTTATTCCTTTGTTGTAGGGAAAATTGGCTTTATGCAAAAACTTTAACCTTAGAGCCTCCACCAGCCAAATATGCATATAGTGTTAGCCTTATTTCTGTTACTTGCATTCTACTGTGTTATCTTGCCAGCATATTCCATGTGCTGACCCGTTTCGGGCTGCAACATGTTACGTTGCAGATTTTTCAGACGAGGAGTAAGACGTGCTAGGTAGTTTGTCATGCACTCAGCTATGCCATTGGAGTTGATGGACTCACTTATCTTCCAAGCCTTCCGCTGTTATTTTGTTAGATGGCCCTAAGCCATAGACTTTTGTAATAAGTTCTCGTTTGAGACATTCGATGTAATAAGTGTGTGATTTCCAGTCTGTTATAAATCCTTTAAGTACTGTGTGTGTCAGCATTACCGATCCAGGGATGACACAGAACACAGAGACTTCGGTCCATTCGGATCGTGGTCGTTACAAGATGGTATTAGAGCACTCGCTGATTGTAGGACACGACCACTAAGAGAAACCATAGGTCACTCTTCTCTACTCATTTCTGACTCCTCTCCATTTTCTACTCTCTTATAGGATGGTGGACCCAAGGAACAAGTTCACACAACCAGGTGAAGACACACCTTTTGGACGACACTTGAAGGAAGTCACTAGGTACCTGAACATAGGAATACCAAGCTTCACCAGGACCTACACCGCCACTTTACCAGAAGAGGAGAGATGGAATATTCAAGTTCAAATTCCGGGGAGGAAATTCACACCATCCACTGAGCCAATAGAGTTTTCTTTTGATGCACCATCCTGGAGCCTAGGCAAGAGTATGGCAGCCCACATCACTATGGGACGTATTGGAGAAGTCTACAAGCAGGAGCTAAAGGACACTATCTACCAGATTTGCGGACGCCGAGATGAGCGACGAGACACGATCAGTACCCGGAAGGACAGGTCCATTGCAGCTTTCATCCAGGAGTTAAATCAGCACATTCATTGACAGGAGCACCAGATGTGCGCAGGGATGATAGATTTGAAGAAGGCACTAACCAGGAACTTGGAGCTAGAAGAGGAACTCATCTACGCGTGGCGGATACGAGGAGGAGATGATGATACTTGTGGAGAAGAATGATGATCTGACAAGGAAGCTAGGAGTGTTCATGGGATATCCAGCACTAGGAGGAGAAGAAGAGGAAGAATAACCCAAGGAGATTCGTTCTGAAGACTACATCATCATCGATGACACGGACTCAGACCCCGATGATAGTGATGTCGAAGACTACGAAGATGAAGCTGGAGCAGACATCATGGAATCTTTCGCCGATCAAAATTTCCAGATGACCACCCTATGACTAGTAGTTTTCCCCCATAAAGTAGAATATATGGCACTTTTGTAACGTTAGTTAGATCTTTGTAAGCCCTTGTTTGAAATTGATTGGTGTGATATGATTGTGTTTGTCTCATGTGCATATTGGTAGTGATTTTCCCTTAGACCTCATTTCCATTCTAATCTCTTCCCTCTACACCCATCAAATGCCTCCGAGACGTGAGCCCGGATTTCATTTTCCCCCTGAGCTGACTCAGTTGATCCAGCAGCAGAACACTTTGATGCAACTTCTTGTCCAGAACAATCAGAACAACCAGAACAACAACAACAACAACAACCCTCCACCACCACCACCCGTGGACAACCTGACACGTTTCTTAAGGTTGCAACCACCGGTGTTTGCTAGCAGCATTGAACCAATAGTTGCTGATGACTAGCTGCGCAAGATTGGAAGGGACTTGACCACTGCCAATTGCACGGATGCTGAGAAGGTGCAATTTGCCGCACATCAGTTGTTAGGACCAGCAGCAACATGGTAGGAGAATTACACAGCCACTTTCCCTGTAGCCAATGTCACTTGGGATCAATTTCAGCAAGCTTTTCGCACTGCCCATGTCTTAACTGTAGCTATGAGCATGAAGAAGCGGGAGTTTCGCAATTTGCGCCAAGGAAATCGTATTGTGGCACAGTACGTAGATGAGTTTAGTACCCTATCTCATTATGCCCGAGATGATGTGGCCACAGATGCCGCAAAGCAGGAAATGTTTATGGAAGGGCTGAATGATGAGATGAGCGTACAGTTGATGGTGGCAACCTTCAACAACTACCAGGAGTTGGTATATAAGGCTCTTATGGTTTAAGGGAAGCAGCAGCAGATCGAGAGCCGCAAGAGGAAGTATGGACAAGGAAGGAATAATTCTGGAGCCCAGCAGAAGCCCCGATTCACCCCGAATTCGGGAGGATACACCCATAACCATGGAAGCCACAACCACACGGGAGGAAGTTATCACAACCACAATGGCTCCAAGAATGGGAATGTGAATAGAGCAAGCAATAAACAGAACGGCTCTACTCCATCCACACCCGCCAAGAGGGATTTGAGCCACGTTACCTGTTTCAAGTGCGGGAAGAATGGACACTATGCCACGGAGTGCCCTGAAGCTAAGAATGGGAACGGCAATGGAAGCGCCGGGAAGAAGCCCAACCCGTTCAATAAAGGACAAGTGAACCACTTGACCGTGGAGGAGGTTGAAGAGCAACCAGATGCTATTGTCGGTAAGTTTTTGGTTAAGTCATTTACCGCAATTGTTCTTTTCGATACTGGTGCATCGCATTCATACATTTCAGGGGGATTCGTAAATAGACATAAGTTGCCCACCAGAGTCCTTATGACCCCCATGCTAGTAAGTTCACCCGGAGCGGAATATATGGCAAATCAAGGATGTTTTCAGATGCCATTGACCATTGGACGACATGTTTTCCCCTCAGACCTAATAGTTTTGGAGTCACAAGGATTGGATGTGATACTAGGTATGGATTGGCTATCAATGTATGGAGGAAACATTGATTGTGCCATTAATTCTATTTTGCTTACCACCCCGGAGGGAAAAGGGATCAAGTATGTATCTAGGCATTTGCCTATAAGGACACAAGTACATTCTCTCACGGGTGTTGTTCAGGAGGAAGTACCTGTAGTAAAGGATTACCCGGATGTTTTTCCAGAGGAGCTACGCGGCATGCCACCGGATAGGGATATTGAGTTTTTGATAGAGTTATTGCCTGGCACCGGACCAATATCAAAGAGACCGTATCGATGCCAGCAAATGATCTGGAGGAGATCAAGAAGCAGATTAACGTGTTATTGGAGAAAGGATTTATTTGCCGGAGTTCATCACCTTGGGGAGCCCCAATGCTCCTGGTCATGAAGAAGGATGGATATTTAAGAATGGTCATAGATTATCGGGCACTGAATGAAGTGGCTATTAAGAATAAGTACCCGCTGCCGATGATCAATGATCTGTTCGACCAACTTCAAGGAGCTAAAGTATTCTCCAAGATTGATCTACGATCTGGATACCACAAGTTGAAAATCCGAGAGAAGGATATACCTAAGACAGCCTTCACCACAAGGTATGGGCTATATGAGTATACGGTTATGTCATTTGGATTGACTAACACCCCGGCCTATTTCATGAGTATGATGAATAAGGTGTTCATGGAGTTCTTGGATAAATTTGTCGTGGTAATCATTGATGATATTTTGGTGTACTCGAAGAACGAAGAGGAACACGCGGAGCATTTGCGTTTGGTACTGGAGAAGCTCAGGGAACATCAGTTATACGCCAAGTTTAGCAAATGCGAGTTTTGGTTGAAGGAAGTTGGATTTTTAGGGCATGTTATATCAGGAGAAGGTATAGCAGTGGACCCCGTCAAAGTGCAGGCAGTCACTAAGTGATTGGCACCCACTTCAGTTGGAGAGATCCGCAGTTTTCTGGGACTCGCGGGATATTACCGGAGATTCAGAGAAAATTTCTTCAAGATTGCAAAGCCAATGACGACATTGTTGAAAAAGGAGACAAAGTTCCATTGGACTGAAGAGTGCGAAGAAAATTCCAGGAGTTGAAGAAACGTTTGACGACAGCCCCAGTGCTGATCTTGCCAGATATACGCAAGGATTTCCAAGTGTATTGCGACGCTTCACGCTTAGGACTTGGAGGAGTACTCATGTAGGATGGAAGAGTTGTTTCTTATGCATCCCGTCAACTACAACCGCACGAGTTGAATTATGTGACGCACGATTTGGAGCTAGCCGCAGTTGTTCATGCGCTCAAAACTTGGAGACATTTCCTTATTGGAAATCGTTGTGATGTGTACACGGATCACAAGAGTTTGAAGTACATTTTCACTCAAAAGGAGCTGAACCTCAGACAAAGGAGATGGTTGGAGCTTATAAAAGATTATGATATGAAGCTGCACTATCACCCAGGAAAGGACAATGTCGTTGCGGACGCTTTGAGCCAAAGGAGTTATGCAAATACCCTAGTAAAGGGGGAATCGCCACCGGAGTTAGCAGAAGATCTCAGGGAGCTTCGCTTGGACATAGTTCCTAGAGGATTTGTTGCAACATTGGAGGTTCAGTCAACATTGCTGGGAAAGATACGCGAAGCCCAGAAGGAGGACAAAGAGATTGCCGAGATAAAGGAGAGGATGGGTGAAGGAAAAACCAAGGGATTTCGTGAAGATGAACACGACAACTTGTGGTTTGAGGATAGAATCTATGTGCCCAACAACCCGGAGATCCGGAAGTTGATACTACAGGAAGCACATGATTCGCCATACTCGATACACCCCGGAAACACTAAGATGTATTTGGATTTGAAGGAACGTTTCTGGTGGACGGGAATGAAGAAGGATATTGCCGAGTATGTAGCCGTATGTGATGTATGCCAGAGAGTAAATGCAGAACATCAGAAGCCAGCAGGATTACTACAGCCTATGCCGATACCCGAATGGAAGTGGGACAAGCTTGGCATGGACTTTATCACCAGATTGCCCAGGACCAAAATAGGATATGACTCAATCTGGGTACTAGTGGATCGCTTGACCAAGGTAGCCCACTTTATCCCCGTGAAAACCACGTATACCAGTGCGAAGTTGGCCAAGATATACATGACCAGGATCGTATGTCTGCATGGAGTTCCGAGGACCATTGTATCACATAGGGGAACATAGTTCACCTCAAAGTTTTGGCATCAGCTCCACCAAACTTTGGGAACAAGGCTGGAATTCAGTACAACTTTTCATCCGCAGACAGATGGACAGACCAAGAGAGTGAATCAGATTCTGGAGGACATGTTGAGAGCTTGTGCGCTAGATTATGAATCTAGTTGGGATGACAATTTCCCCTACGCGGAGTTCTCATACAACAATAGTTACCAAGCCAGTTTGAAGATGGCACCGTTCGAAGCATTGTACGAGAGGAGATACTGAACGCCATTAATATGGGATGAAGTTGGAGACCGTCAGTTATTTGGACCAGACCTGATCAAAGAATTAGAAGATAAGGTTAAGCTAATTCGAGATAGACTAAAGGTAGCTCAGTCCAGGCAGAAGAGTTATGCAGACTCGAAGCACAAGGAAGTAGCCTATGAAATTGGAGACAGAGCGTACCTAAGAGTATCGCCTCTGCGAGGAGTTAAACGTTTCGGAGTTAAGGGAAAGTTAGCCCCGAGATTTGTGGGACCTTACCGTGTTTTGGAACGCATGGGAGATGTTGACTATAAATTGGAGTTGCCCGAAAGATTGTTAGGAGTGCATGATGTGTTTCACGTTTCTCAGCTTAAGAAGTGTCATGCAGAGATGGCCGATATTCCTTTAAGAGACACAGTACCCCTGGAAGCAATTCAGCTGGATAGCGATCTGACTTACGAGGAGAAACCCGTCAAAATCCTCGAGTTTTCGAGCAGAGTCACTCGCAGTAAGGTCATCAAGTTTTGCAAAGTTCAGTGGAATCACGACAACGAGGAAGAAGCCACCTGGGAACGAGAAGATGATCTACGCAAGGACCACCCACACCTGTTCTCTAGCCAAGCCGAATCTCGAGGGCGAGATTCATTCTAAGGTGGGTAGGTTTGTAACATCCCAAATTGTCAATTTGGAATGTTATACATAGATCATATTGCATTGCATATTTAATTGCATTTTGTGCGCGACGATCCTCGAAAATTCTAAGCAACTCAAGGACCTACGGAGAGAGTTGGGAATTCTACCGTTTTCGTATTTGAGTTTTTTCGAATACCGGTACGGGGATCACGTTGGTTTTAATTATTTTCTCTACCTAAAAATATTTCTTAATAAAATATACGACCGGAGATAATATGACTTCCCCAAAATAAAAGAAATATTGGAGGAAAAATATTAAAATCACTTTTGGTTTTTATTCGGACTTATTTGCGATTTTATTGCATAGGAAAAATGCGCGTTTTTCAAAATTGCATTTAGGTCCGGGAAAATGTTCACTTTGTCATATAGTTTATTAAAGGACGGTGAAAATTTATTTCAGAATTTTTGGAGCTCGTTTAGTATTTTATTTTTCTTGTTTTTCGGCGTGAGGTTATTTAAAAAAAGTTTCGGTTCGGACCGAACTGGGCCGAAGGCCCAGCCGGCCCGCTAGCGCCGCCGCCTTCGTCGCCATGGCTGAGCCGGACTCCCGCCGGAGTCCGAGCCGCCGTCGAGTCCGCCTCGCCGCCCCCTTGCGCAAGCAAGCACCCCCCGGCTCCTATATAAGCCGACCCCCCTCCTCTCGCCGCCTTCACACCGCCGCCGCGCCGCACTCCGCCGCCGCCACCGCACCGCGTCGCCGCCCTTTGTCGCCGAGCCGCCGCCCGCCCGCCTTGGCTGCCGCCACCGCCGCTGCCCCCCGCCGCCCGCTCCGGTAGCTGCTCCGCCGCCCGCTCCGTTAACCCGCCCGACCCATTAACTTACGGCCGGTTTTTATTTAAAACCGTTCGGTTTTTTTCTTAAAAAAACCTAGATTTGTTTTTTTAAATAGATCGGTTCGGCTTTCTTTCGGTTTAG
This sequence comes from Secale cereale, assembly GCA_902687465.1. Classification (NCBI taxonomy): domain Eukaryota; kingdom Viridiplantae; phylum Streptophyta; class Magnoliopsida; order Poales; family Poaceae; genus Secale; species Secale cereale. The sequence goes on along the minus strand of LR738709.1, from coordinate 248,472,335 downwards.
CTAGTTTGCGGACGTTCGTCCGTATGTTCGTTTTAACGAACGTTGTTCGCCCGTTAGTAACAGACAGCGAACGTTCGTTCATTAGCATGTTCGTCAGTTTTCTTTTCGGGGCTTTTATTCGTGATTATTTTCGATCGAGATTTCTGCCTTGATCTTGTTTTTCGTTTTTCTTTCCGCTCGAGAGTCAGAATCAGGTGATTCAAAATCCCAGATCTTCGTCTCGACGCCCTCTTTCCATTTAACCAAATTGAACAAGGTTTTGCTACTGTAAAATTTAACTTTAGATCAATCTAGTAAATAGATCTTGTTTCTTTCGCAGTTTGAGTTTCGTTGCTCCGTTTGATTCGATTCTTTTTGCAAACCAGAGTTCTTAAGTTGAACTTTCTGGTTAGATCTTCTTATTTGGAGTTCTGTTTGTGCATCTTCGCTTGATTGATTATGTATGCTACTGTTTGTTTGTGATAGAATACCCAGACTGCGAAGCGTGCTACTACGAGTCTCTAGGTTTTGCGAATCATCAGCAAGGCAAGTAACACTTTAATCATACCCCTTTTATTACCCAGTTTTTATGCATTAGATCAGACCCTCACACATTGCATGAGTAGGATCTCTTAACTTTTGGGTCTGGGAAGTAGATTGAGGTAGAACCTATTACCTGCATTATTTTCAAACCCTAGGAGTTACTTCTACGTTATGCTTAGGTTGCCATGCTATGCTCGAAGACGTGGATTGGGTTTGAGTGACATTCATGACAGATGTGAGTTGTGAATTAATTGTTCAACTGAAGGTGGCTACTTGAATACACATCTAGGTGGATTGGTTGCAGGGCACCTGGAGAATCCAGTGTTGTCCTAGGAAATCCCGGGGTTCCGTGTGATTTTTCCTATGGAATGCCACCTAGGTAGATCGGGTCTTGTGGGGAAAAGCGCACAAACCTATGTAGAGTGTACAAACTGATCATGATTAGCCGTGTCCCCGGTTATGGACAATCTTGAGTATCTGGTACTTGAATTATTGGTTGATCTCATCAATCTAAAATTAATTTGTTGGGTTAATGATTTACTTTAATTGGGATTGAGTTAGAGGTACCTTCTTAATGATGTTTCAACTAGCATGATAGTTAAAATAAAAGTTATTCCTTTGTTGTAGGGAAAAATTGGCTTTATGCAAAAACTTTAACCTTAGAGCCTCCACCAGCCAAATATGCATATAGTGTTAGCCTTATTTTTGTTACTTGCATTCTACTGTGTTATCTTGCCAGCATATTCCATGTGGTGACCTGTTTCGGGCTGCAACATGTTATGTTGCAGACTTTTCAGACGAGGAGTAAGACGTGCTAGGTCGTTTGTCATGCACTCAGCTATGCCATTGGAGTTGATGGACTCACTTATCTTCCAAGCCTTCCGTTGTTATTTTGTTATTTGGCCCTAAGCCATAGACTTTTGTAATAAGTTCTCGTTTGAGACATTCGATCTAATAAGTGTGTGATTGCCACTCTGTTATAAATCCTTCAAGTACTATATGTGTCAGCATTACCGATCCAGGGATGACACAGAACACAGAGACTTTGGTCCATTCGGATCGTGGTCGTTACAATAATCTTCTATGATTGCTAACACACACCACATATACATGGGCAAAAAGTTTCAATCGAACACATAGAAAGATAGGGGCTTATAGTTTTGGCACCCAATGTACTCACCTCAACGGTGATGTCAACAATAATAACTCATGCTCACCCATATCCAGCTGGACATATGTGCCTAGATCTTTCCTCACCACATTATGCGTGCTAAAAGATAAAATAAAAATAAGTAGAGAGGTATACTTTGACTCAACATAAAAGTAAAATATAGGCCCTTCGCAGAGGGAAGTAGAGGTTGTCATTCACTTTTTTGTTTGTATGCTCAATCTCTTAGTTCAGAAGAACATCACATTATATTGCCCCTTATGATGGCAACCTTTATTATGCAGTCTGTCGCTTTTATTCTTTGCCATCACAAGTCCGTATAACGCTCAATTTTCTCTATATGATCTTACACATTTAGAAGCAATTTTTGTTGCCTTTTTGCACCGATGACAACTTACTTGAAGGATCTTATTCAATCCATAGATAGGTATGGTGGACTCTCGATAAAGATTTGGGTTTAAGGGTTTTTGGATGCACAAGTAGTATCTGTACTTAGTGCGGAATTTTTGGTTAGAAAAGATATTTGGCAAGCACCACATGTTAAAGGATCTCTGACAATATAACCTCCATGTGGATATGAACAAATATAAGTCGTTACATTGTCTTCCTTGTCCAACATCAACCATTTTGGCATATAATATTTTGATAGGGGCTCACAATCACAAAAGATGTCCAAGATAGTATATTTGCATGTAAATCTTTGTCCCCTTATTAATTCTTTCATGAATTCCATCATTGGCCAATGATATGTTTGTCAATCCCCAATAAATTTGACTACTTATACTTTTCCTTATGTGATGTCATTACTTACCATAATATTGACATATGATCTTTTTCATTTATTTCCTTTTTTATTTAAACAAAGAAGTAAAAAAAGAAAAACTCAAACTAACTTTATTCTATATCTCGCACGTGATTACATAGATAGATAGATAGATCACTAAGCAAAACTTCTCAAAGAAACATCAAACTAAATTTTCATTCAACTAATGCAAAAAGATAACTATAGATTGAACTAAGGTAACTAAATGTAAATATAGTGATGTGATACGATACTGAGGCTCCTCTCCCAAGCTTGGCTCAAGCCAAGGGGAGTGTCCATACCCGATACTCAATTTTCTTTTGGTGGTGGAGAAGGTGTTGGTGGTGGTGATGAAGTAGCGAGCTTGTCCTTCAGAGTCAAGAGATTGTCCAGTCTACGGATGACACACTAGAGGGCAATCATGTGCTCTTGCAACGGAATATTTCCACGAGTGAGATATTTGTTTTGAACACGAACCGTTTCAATGACCCTAAGAGCTTCAATTTCAGTGGGCGTAAGATGTTCATAATATGGTTTGAGGATATCCTCTTCTTGCCCCGCGGGCAAAGCTTGCTCTACTGTTGGAGCTTGATCTCCAATAGTTTCCTTGCTCTTGTCACCCTTGCTGGCTTCATTTGGTTCCCCCCTCTTCAATTCTTTCTTCATCAGCCAAGCATCATCTTCTACGTTGTTGGAGGAGGAAGAAGACATGCTGCCTAGCTTGACAGATCTGACAGAATATAGCAAGACAGAGGAACAAAGGATTTCTCTATGATACGGAGGTCAATAGGTTCGGGGGGTATATAAAGAATTTTTTATCTTGGGAAACAAGCAAACGAGAGAAAACGTAGTCTGGAAGGTACCCGAGGTGGGCACAACCCACCTGGGCGCGCCTGGCAAGCCAGGCGTGCCCTGGTGTATTGTGCCTACCAGGGTTGCCTTCCTGGTTGCTTCTTATTTTCCTAATTTTTCTAATATTCCAAAACTGTCAAAAAATATTTTTACATATTTTTCGTAGTCCGTTTACTTACTGTATCATGTACCTCCCTTATTTTAGGATTCTGGAGTGTTCCGGAAGGTTTCTTTTATGTGTTCCTCCAGTGTCATGGTTTGCATTATATTGCTTTCAACATTAATAGGCGTACCTAAGATATAATGTTTGATTATTTGACCATTGACCACCTTCGGGTTTGTATCTTCGGAATTATTCATTTTGATGGCTCCAGAATGATAAACTTCTTCAATAACATAAGGTCCTTCCCATTTGAAGAGAATTTTCCCTGGGAAAAATCCAAAACAAGAGTTGTATAATAAAACATATTCACCAACTTTGAATTCCCGCTTCTGGATTCTTTTATCATGCCATCTTTTAACTTTTTCTTTGAATAGTTTGGTATTTTCATAAGCTTGGGTTCTCCATTCATCTAGTCAGCTAATATCAAATAACCTCTTTTCACCTGCAAGTTTGAAATCATAGTTGAGTTCTTTAATTGCCCCATAAGCTTTATGTACTAACTCAAGAGGCAGATGGCAAGCTTTTCCATAAACCATTTTGTAAGGAGACATACCCATAGGGTTTTTGTAGGCTGTTCTATTGGCCCAAAGTGCATCGTCCAATTTCTTGGACCAATTCTTTAGAGACCTATTGACAGTCTTCTAGAATATCAATTTTATTTATCTATTACTAAGTTCTACTTGACCACTAGACTGAGGATGATAGGGCGATGCAATTCTATGGTTAACATCATACTTAGCAAGCATTTTACAAAAAGCACCATGAATAAAGTGTGACCCACCGCCAGTCATTATATATCTAAGGATTCCAAACCTTGGGAAAATAACTTCCAGAAGCATTTTAATAGAGGTGTTGTGATCAACACTACTAGTTGGAATAGCTTCTCCCACTTAGTAACATAATCACAACAACCAAAATATGAGTGTACCCATTAGAGGAAGGAAAAGGTCCCATGTAATAAAATACCCAAACATCAAATGGTTCAACAACAAGTGAATAATTCATAGGCATTTGTTGACACTTACCGATATTACCTATTCTTTTGCATTCATCACGAGATAAGACAAACTTTCGAGCATCCTTGAAGAGATTAGGCCAATAAAAACCAAATTGCAATACCTTGTGAGCAGCTCTGTCTCCCGCATGATGTCCTCCAAAAGCTTCGGAGTGACATTTCTGTAGGATTTGTTCCTGTTCATGCTAAGGTACATAACATCTAATAATAGCATCTACTCCTTCCTTATAAAAATGTGGGTCATCCCAAAAGTAATCTCTTAAATCATAGAAGAATTTTTTCTTTTATTGGTATGTGAAGCCAGCAGGTATGTATTTAGCAACAATATAATTAGCATAGTCAGCATACCAAGGTGTGCTATTAAAAACATTTATTGCAGCTAATTGCTCATCAGGAAAACTGTCATCAATAGGTAGTGGGTCATCAAGAACATTCTCCACGCTAGACAAGTTATCAGCTATGGGGTTCTCAACTCCTTTCCTATCAGTAATATGCAAATCAAATTCCTGAAGCAAGAGAACCCATCTAATGAGCCTAGGTTTAGCATCTTTCTTTTCCATAAGAGATTTTATTGCAGCATGATCGGTGTGAAAAAATACTTGTGTGTCCACAACATAGGATCTAAATTGATTACAGGCAAACACAACTGCTAGAAAATCTTTTTCAGTAGATGCATAATTTCTTTATGCACTGTCTAGAGTTTTACTTGCATAGTGAATAACATTCATTTTCTTATCAACTCCTTGTCCTAGAACAACACCAACAACGTAATGACTAGCATCACACATAATTTCAAAAGACAAGTTCCAATCAGGTGGTTGAACAATAGGTGCAGAAATGAAGGCTTTCTTGAGTGTTTTGAAGGCTTCTATACAATCATCATAAAAACAAAAGGAATATCATTTTGCAAAAGATTTGTAAGAGGCCTAGAAACTTTAGAAAAGTCTTTGATAAATCTCCTATAGAAACCACCATGACCAAGGAAATTACGAATACCTTTGATATCTTTAGGACATGTCATTTCTCAATTGCATAAACCTTAGCTTTCTCCACCTCAATACCTCCTTCAGAAATTTTATGGCCCAAAACAATACCTTTGTTAACCATAAAGTGGCACTTCTCCCAATTCAAGACAAGATTAGTTTGCTCACATCTCTGCAAAACTCGATCAAAATTGCTTAAACAATCATCAAAAGACTTCCCATAAACAGAAAAGTAAGCCATGAAAACCTCAACAATCTTTTCACAAAAATAGAGAATATAGCAATCATACATCTTTGAAAGGTAGAGGGTGCATTACATAAACTAAAAGGCATACGTCTATAAGCATAAGTTCCAAAAGGACAAGTGAAAGTGGTCATTTCTTGATCAGGTTATGAAAAAGGTATTTGTGAGAAACCAGAATATCCTTCAAGGAAACAAAAGTCTGTGTACTTAGATAATATTTCTAGCGGTTGATCAATAGAAGGTAGAGGGTAATGATCTTTTCGAGTTGCTAGTTCAATTTTCTAAAAGCAATTACCATTCTATAGCCTGTAACAATTCCGTGTGGAATAAGTTCATTCTTATCCTTGGGAACAACAGTAATACCTCATTTCTTAGGGACACAATGAACAAGACGTACCCATCTACTATCAGCTATAGGATAGATTATAACTGCTTCCAAAAGTTTTAATTTTTCCGTTGTTACCACATCTTTCATCTTTGGATTTAGCCAACATTGGTGTTCAACAACAGGTTTAGAATTAGGTTCCATATGAATATTATGCTGACATAGAGTGGGGCTAATGCCCTTAAGATCATCAAGAGTATATCCAATAGCAGCTCGGTGCTTCCTCAGAATTTTCAATAATCTTTCTTCTTCATGTTCTGAAAGGTTAGGACTAATAATAACAGGATATATATTTTTCTCATCAAGATAAGCATATTTCAAAGTGTCGGGTAGTTGCTTTAATTCAAACACAGGATCACCTTTAGGAGGAGGAGGACCTCCTAGAGTTCCAATAGGTAAGTTGTTTTTAAGCCGAGGTTGTTGTTCAAACAAAATTATGTCTATTTCATTTCTTTGGTGCATATGCAAATCATTTTCATGGTCCAACATATATTGTTCTAAAGGATCAATAGGAGGTACAACAACAGAAGAAAGACCAATAATTTCATCCTTACTAGGCAATTATATTTTGTGAGGTTTTCTACTAAACTTGGAAAAATTGAACTCATGAGACTCGTCAGCAAAGCTAACACCGACAGTTCGTTTAGTACAATCTATAGTAGCATTGACGGTGCTCAAGAATGATCTACCGAAAATTATGGGACAAAAGTCATCTTGTGGGGAACAAAGGACTAGAAAATCAGTAGGGTATTTTGTTTTCGCACACAAGACTTCAACATCTCTAACAATCCCAAGTGGTGTGATGGTGTCTCTATGGGCAAGTTTAGTAGTAACATCTATGTCTTCAATTTCAGCGGGTGCTATGTCATTTATAATTTCTTGGAACAAAGTAAAAGGAATAGCACTTACGCTAGCACCAATATCACATAAACCATGATAGCAGTGATCTCCTCTTTTAACTGGGACAACAGGCATGCCAACAACGGGTCTATGTTTATCTTTCCCATCAGGTTTGGCAATTCTAGCAGCTTCTCCAACGGAGTAAATAACATGCCCATCAATATTATCGACCAAGAGATCCTTAACCATAGCAACACTAGGTTCTACTTTGATTTGCTCAAGGGGTTTAGGTGCTTTGATATTACTTCTACAGACCACAGTTGAAACCTTAGCATGCTCGTTTATCTTAATAGGAAAAAGGGTGTTTGTCAATGTAAGCAGTAGGAACAACTGGATCAACATTGTAAATGATAGTTTATTCCTTAGCAACTACTGGGTCTTACTTTATTATTTAATAGGGGGATGATACTCAAACCACTTCTCTTTAGGGAGATCATCATTAGTAGCAAATGATTCACGGAAAGAGGCTACTATGTCAGAATCAAGTCCATATTTGTGCTAAACTTTTGAAAAGCATCGGTATTCATGAAAGATTAAACACAATTAAACTTAATCTTAATACTTGTCTCTTTACCTTCATCTAGTTCCCAATCTTCAGAGTAGCGTTTAATTCTTTCCAGGAGGTCCCACCTGAATTTAGTAGCCTTCTTCATAAAAGAACTAGCAAAAGAAGAATCAAGCATGGATCGATCATTATTAGAAAGCCGAGCAGAGAAGTTCTGAATGATAATTTCTCTCGAGAGCTCATGATTGGGGCATGAATATAACATTGAGTTAAGCCTCCCCCAAGCTAGAGCGATACTTTCTCCTTCACGAGGCCAAAAATTATATATATAATTCCGATCATGATGAACTAGAAGCATGTAATATTTTTTTAATGGAATTCCATTTTCAAACGATTCCAATTCCAGGATCCAATATTATTGCATAGCCTATACCATGTCAATGATTTTCCCTTCAAAGATAAAGGAAAAACCTTCTGCTTAGCTTCATCTCCGGGTAAACCCGCAAGCTGAAATAATCCACAAATTTCATCCACATATATCAAATGCATATCTGGATGTTCGGTTCCATGTCCTGCATAAGGATTAGCTAGCAGTTGCTCTATCATACCTAAAGGAATTTCATATTCAATATTTTTAGTAGGTGCAGTAGGTTGAGGGGAACTAATTGTGCTTCCGCTCGAGGTGAAGATAACCCAAAAAAACCTCAAAGGATTGTTCTCCATAGTAACAAGTGACAATAAATTTCAGCACGTCGTAATAATTTTTCCTTACCAATTTCCACTTTCCAAGAGCGCTTCACTCCGTGGCAAAGGCGCTAGAAAAGAGTCTTGATGATCCACAAGTATAGGGGATAAATTGTAGTCCTTTCGATAAGTAAGATTGTCAAACAGAACGAGGAGCAAAAGGAAATGACAGGTGGTTTTGAGCAAGGTAATGTCTGCAAGCACTGAAATTGTAAGTAGCAGTTAGTTTGATAGCAAGATAGTTTGTGACGAGCAAGTAATGGTAACGACAAATAGTATGCAGAAAGATAGCCCAATCCTTTTGTGGCAAAGGACATGCCAAGACCGTTTCTTATAATAAGCAATGTGTTTTTGAGGGCACAAGGGAATTTCATCTAGTCACTTTCACAATGTTGGCTTGATTCATGTTCACTACTTTGATAATTTGATATGTGGGTGGATCGGTGCTTAGGTGTTGTTCTTACTTGAACAAACCTCATAGTTATGATTAACCCTCTCGCAAGCATCCACAACTATGAGAAAAGTATTAACATAAAATCTAACCATGATATTAAACATTTGGATCCAAATCGGTCCCTTACAAATAGGGCGTAAACTAGGGTTTAAGCTTCCGTCACTCTAGCAACCCATCATTTAATAACTACTCCACAATGCATTCCCTTAGGCCCAAATATGGTGAAGTGTCATGTAGTCAACGTTCACATGACACCACTAAGGAAATCACAACATACATATTATCAAAATATCAAACACATATCAAGTTCACATGGTTACTTGCAACAAGATTTCTCCCGTGACCTCAAGAACAAATGTAACTACTCACCAGTAAAAAACATGTTCATGATCAGAGGGATATTGAATATCTTAATGGATCTGAACATATAATCTTCCACCAAATAAACCATATAGCAATCAACTACAAGATGTAATCAACATTACTAGTTGCCCACAAGCACCAACCAGGTTCTGGTACAAAGATTAAACACAAGAGATGAACTAGGATTTGAGAGGAGATGGTGTAGTTGAAGAAGTTGATGGAGATTGCCCTCCCCAAGATGGGAGAGTTGTTGGTGATGATGATGACGATGATTTCCCCTTCGGGAGGGAAGTTCCTCTGGCGGAATTGCTCCGCCGGAGGGCAAAAGTGCTCCTGCCCAAGTTCCGCCTCGAGATGGCGGCGTTCCATCCTGAAAGTCATGTCATTATTTTTTCTAGTTCATATTGACTTATATACAAGAAGAGGGGCACCGGAGGTGGGCCGAGGAGGACACAGGCCACCTGGGCACGCCTGGGGGCCCTCGCGCGCCCAAGTGGGTTGTGCCCACCTGGCGTGCCCCCTCTGGTGGTTGTTTGCTCCAGTATTTCTCATTTATTCGATAAAAAATCCTCGTGTAGTTTCAGATCAATTGGAGTTGTGCAGAATAGGTAGCCTGACAATGCTTTTTCAGGTCCAGATTTCCAGCTGCCGGTATTCTCCCTCTTGATACAAACCTTGCATGCTATGATAGAAAATGCATTAGAATTACTCCAAAAGGCATTATTATGCATGAAAATACTATAAATAATAGTAGGAAATCATGAAGAAAAATGGACGTATCAAGCAGTGGCAGATTGGCTCGCGCCTGCCGGGGTATGGCTTGCCGGGCCTTCTCGGAGACGTGCGTGTTTCGGTGCACGACAGGAACCGGGGACGTGGTTAGCGCAGTTTGGGCCCGCTCGAGGTCATTGCTTCGACCTTGCCGGTGTTTCTTTAGCCATCGAAGGTTGCTTCTCTTGGAGTCTTTGCCTTGAATGCTAGTTTGGTCTTCTCGATGCGCTCCTTGATCTCACGGAAAGCGGCTTCTGTGGCTTGGTCTAGATTGGACTAAGCTTACGTCGATGGCTTCTGCTACTACTATCTATGCATAAGTTAGTGGCACTGGGTACCCAAGTCTTAGTGCACCGACAGTAGCCCCGGGGTCTGGCCCAAATGTGCTTACTCAACATCGTTTGGTCAGGCCCAAAATTTATGCACATGCGCGCAATGTAAGGGAGTAACTACCAACTTTCAAGTCAGCACTCACCCACTATCACAGGCCATTTCTGCCATGCGCGCCACATGCATTGTGGGAAGCTGGTGGTGAGCGCGCATGGCTTAAAGACGTGGGAGTGGGAGAAACTGCAGCGTCGGGGATTGGAATAATGGGGAGGTTACCTGCTTGCCCGTGATTGTGGGAAGTGGAATTTGAGGAGATGGGCGGCCGCCTTAGAGAAAAGGAGAGCCAACCCCTATGCCCTCCTCTATAAATTGGGGGTCACAACAGGTGATGCTCATACATCCTCTTCTCTTCATCAATCCTAGGCTTAGCTAGTTTGTCCTTCTTCTTCCGTTGTCGGAACGTCCCTTCCCCTCTGATGGCCAGGGGAAGGGTTGGGCGCATGTGCCTGTTGCTGCAAGGTCTTCATTTTGTGTCCGCGTCCAGCCCTCGGCTCGGGTTGATGGTTCTGGACTAAGCGCCAGTAGGAGAGGCATTGGACAGGGTACCGAGCGGTGTGGTGGCTGCACTAGGGGAAGCCGAGGTGGTGCACCTACCGATGAGTCGCCCAATATTTTCGTCTTGGCAAGAAGCCATGCGGGCGAGTCGAGTGCTCGATTTTAGTGGAGATGCAGTGTCGTACTCGACTGCGGTTCCCACGCTCCTTCTTCAATGCGACTGAGGAAGATCGCCCATGCGGCCACCGCATGCGAGCAATCGCAGCAGCGGTCCATCATATGTTGCGGCAAAGTTTTCCACCCATGGCACTATGTATCCTACACATGGGTGGAAGTCTTTCGCCTGCGCATACTGCTTAGGGGCAGGGAATCTCCCCTGCCTTCGGTTGATGGGGACGACCATGCTCTCTGTGAGGCTCTTCGGGATGCTTGTCATTTGCCCCGGCTGCCACATCGATAGCTCGGGCGATGACAGAGGCATCCCTTGGAGTGATAGCGATGAGGAGGACAACGACAACGACAACCGACGATGCTTCTAGAGTGGGGACGACGGCTCCGACGTGGCATGATTGCCGGCAGCGCCATCATCACAAACTATGATCTGGCAACACCCCCATCTGCACCCGCCCTCCGGACTCATCAACCCTGTCGGCTTCGTTCACCCTGCCTAGGGGCAGTGTCCCTCTGATTCTCTAGGAGCCGCGTCCGATAGGCCCTGGCGGGGAGGCTTCGAATCCCAGCTAGGCGCTCCTTTCGCCCCCTTTTCCTTCATGAGCCGATCCCTAGGAGGACAGGGACAAGAAAGACATCACGTCGCACTTATCTTGTTTCAAATAAAAAGATGTAGGCACTTGACAAATTTTAGTTAATATAATGTAATCCCCTGCCCATGCTTGTACTCAGCATGATTTGTACTTGTTTATCTACGTATTAATGGAAAAAGAATGCTTGTCGGGCCTTCGTGCATTCGTAGAGACACGCTGAAGGTAGAGTCTTCAATACCCCCGAGTAAATGAAAGTTTTCCGGCAAGGCACCTTGCTGGCTTTAATTACGGCCACCACTGGACCTCGCTCAATGAGCTCGGCAAGGAACAGGCCAGGAGCATATATGAAAGCCAACCCCTAGTCAATCTCCCCGATCCTGGCTATGGCTATTCTTGCATAGTAAACTCAAAAACAAGAATAAGAGTACGAAAGGCAGAAGCAACAAGGTTTTCCTGTGTACAAGCTCTTCGTACGTGAGTTCACTGTGGGGTGTTGGGAAGGATTTATTTTCGTTTGCGGCCCTCCTTATAATCTTTGATAAGGAGGCGTTGCTGAGGACTGATTCACGGACTCATCTTCATCCTGCCTTCCGGGGAGCTTACCCATTGAGCAACTTTTCTGTTACCATCAGAGAGAAGGAAGGGAGAGAAAATAACTATATGTGGCCTTTTACATCAAATTAGTTATTTTATCTAAGGGTTTATTGTCATCACAATAAAGCCACGCTAAATAAAACCATGCATGCAAGTTTTATGACAATGGTTCATTCTATTATCTATGCAAAGGGTCTACACCTGGATTTGTACAAAGGGATACCTGCTCTGTGGCAAGGCTTGTACAAAAGATGGTTGCCGCGGACTGAGCGCGGCAGCCGTGCCTATGAGTAGAACTTACGAAGATGCTCAATATTCCATGAGTTTTGCATTTTGATGCCATCTTCGGTCTCTAGACGGACTGCGCTAGGTCTGGTGGCTCATGCTACCCGGTCAGGGCCTTCCCACTTCGGTGTCAACATGTTGGAACCCTTGGCGGACTGAACACGCTAAAGGACAAGGTCGCCTTCCTCAAAGCTCTGTGCATGAACCTTACAGCTATGATAGCGGCGCAGGGCTTGCTGATAGCATGCAGCATGCACAGCTGCCCAACGACGATCTTCCTTGTGGAGCGCAGTATTGTCATGCCGTAGCAGCTCCTGCTCTACTTCATCGTAGGCAAGTACTCGAGGTCACCTGTATATAAGTTCCGTAGGGACTATTGCTTCTGCCCTATACACTAGGGAGAAGAGTGTCTGGCCGGTAGCTTGATTCGGTGACGTTCTGAGGGACCAAAGAACCACCGGCTGCTCATCAATCCAACACTTGCCGCAATTTTGCAACATATCAAAAGTTCTCGTCTTGAGCTCGCGCATCACTTCAACATTCATCCTCTAAACTTTCCCATTGCTTCATAGATGAGCAAGAGAGGCGAAGGAGACCTTATTGCCAAGGCTTTGTATGTACTGCATAAATGTGCGGCTCGTGAACTGGGTGCCGTTATCGGTGATTACCCTATTAGGTACTCCAAAAGGCACACCAATCCTTTCAAGAACTTGATAGCTGATTGCGCAGCCACCTTTCTAACCGGTTCCACCTCATGCCACTTTGTAAACTTGTCAATCGCTACGTACAAAAATTCAAAGCCCCCGGCAGCACGGGGGAAGGGGCCCAAAATGTCGAAGCCCCAGACTGAGAATGGCCGGGATAAAGGGATCGTCTGGAGAGCTTGCGCTGGTTGATGAATGTTCTTGGAATGGAATAGGCAGGCTTCACACTTGGCGACTAGCTCAGTTGCATCCTTGAGGGCAGTGGGCCAATAGAAACCCTCCGAGAAGGATTTTCCGCGCAGGGCTCTTGATCCAATGTGAGTGCCACACATGCCCCCGTGTATCTCTACAAACAACTTCAACCCATCTTCCCGGCAAATACACCTCAATTTCAAACTGTTTGGTCTTTTTCTGTATAGTGCGTCGTCGAAAAACTGGTACATACTAGACCGGCGGGCTATTTTTTTGGCTTCTTCTTGCTCTTCGGGAAGCTCTCCTATTTGACGGAAATGGACTATATGTTGCTCCCAAGTTGGAGCCTGTGGCTCAACAACATTGACTAAAGGCATCTCTTCATTTATGGGAGTGCTCACCTTGACCACGCGAACTTGGGGTTCGGGAGAAGGATGCTGCTCACCAACTTAAGCAAGGTTGTCCCCAACAGCCTCTCTAACAGTAGTTTCAGGAAGCTCCGCCGGGAAATGCTTACCGGAGTTGAACTTTCTCTTTTTCCTGGTCATCATTGAACGGGAGATTGATGGACGAGTGAGGTGGAGGATAAAAGTTCCTGGTTCCACATGAAGCTTTTGTGCAGCGCACTTTGATAAGTGATTTGCAATGCTGTTTTCTGCACGTGGCACATGCTCTGCTTGTAATCCATCAAAGTGCAATTCCAGCTTTCTCACCTCGTCCACGTATGCCTCCATCAACGGACTCTGATAATTGTTGTTGACTTGCTTCACCCTGAGTTGAGAATCTCCACGAATAATTAGTTTCTTGATTCCCAACTCCATATCAATTCTGAGTCCGGCAAGGAGCCCCTCATACTCAGCTGTGTTGTTGGTGGCCTTTTCCCGGGGAAAGTGCATTTGAACCACATACTTGAGATGCTCTCTGGTGAGCACGATAAGGATTACACCTGCTTCGGCGCACTGCAGCGAGAAAGCACCATCAAAATACATGACCCATTCCATAGGTGCTTCTTTGCCGGGGAGAATTGTCTCTAGTATTTTTCGTCTAGCGTGGGTGTCCATTCTACAATGAACTCCACCAATGCCCTGCTCTGAATTATGGAAGTGCTCTCATATTTCAAACCAAAGCTTCACAACTCTAATGCCCATTCAACTATCCTACCAGGGGCTTTGGGGTTCCTCAATATGCATCGGAGTGGAAAGCGGGTAACAACTGTGATCTCGTGGGCTTGGAAGTAGTGGCGTAGTTTTCTCGAGGCCATGAATATCAGGTGGTACCCGAAGTACGCGTCCAAGAATGAGAGAATATCACTCCGAAAGTGGAATCAATAATCTTATCGATGCGCGTCAAGGGAAAAGGGTCCTTCGTGCATGCTTTGTTCATGTCAGTGAAATTGATGCAAAGCCTCCATTTCCCATTTGCCTTGTGCACCACTACCGGGTTTGCTAACCAAGTTGGATGCATCACTCCTCTCACCAAACTAGCTACTTCGAGTTTCTTGATTTCCTCGGCAATGATCTACTGCCACTCCAAGGCTTGCTTTCTAACCCTTTGCTTGACGGGACTAGCGCGAGGGCAGACAACAAGGTGGTGCTCGATTACCTCCTTGGGAACACTTGGTATGTCAGAAGGTTGCCAGGCAAACACGTCGACATTCTCCTGCGGGAAGGCAATGAGTGCGCTTTCCTATTTGCCATCAAGGGTGGCGCTGATGGTAAACGTACCACTAGCGTCATCCTGCCCTGCCGCGACCTTCTTTGTTGTAGGGGAAGCAATCTTGGATCTTTTTCTAGTGGAACTCTCCGGTAGGTCATCGATGGGTGCAGTGCACTCTGAAGAGGCACTCTTCTCGGAGTCCTTGCCGACGTCCTGGCTTGACTTCTTTCCTCTCTCTGTTTCCTTGGCGAGAGCTGGGGTTTCCATAGCCTTAGCTACTACCGCACCTTGGTGCATCTTGTCTACACATATGACTACATCTTTCTTATCAGATGGAATGGAACTGATTCCCATAGGCCCTGGCATGTTCAAGGTGTTGTAGCCATAGCGGGATGCTACCATGAACTTTCCCAGAGCTGGGCGACAAAGAATTCCATTGTAACGCAAAGGAAGTTCAACAACATCGAACACGACTTTCTTGGTCCGGTAGTTCAGTTCCCCGCCAAACGTCACATGCAGTGTAATCTTCCCTTGGGTTAACTCCTTGGAACGTGCATGTAGCCTTGAGCTCTTCATCAAGGATCTGTAGCTTTTCAATCACCTTAGGGGAGATCAAGCTCCGCCCAGCCCTACCATCAACTAGAATCTTTGTTACCTTGAGGTTGCAGATTGTTGGGGAGACCAATAACAGCAAACACCCGACCACAGTGGTACGGTTGGGGTGATCCTCTTCGTGAAATATGATAGGCATGCGGGACCATTTAACGGTCTGAGGGATTCTGCAGCTAGTTCCACGACGTTGATCTCTCGCGCCCATTGCTTGAGCTGGTGATGAGAGGAATGCAAGGATGCACCTCCATCAACACACATGTCTTCAGTTGCCTTTTGGAATTCTCGATCACTGGTCTCTTCCTCATCCTCCTCATCACTCATATCATCTCCTTCTCTCTTCTCACGGCCTCTAGCAGGTTTTTCCTTTTGCCGCGGGGCCTTGCCACGGCGGCCTCCTCTACCACCACGGCCCTTTCTGACAGCACCCTCTTTGCCTCTCTCCTTGTCATGCTTCTTGGATTCAGCCTTCCATTTCTCACCAAGATGCTCAACTTGGCGACATTCTTGGAGATCATGACCTTTGGTGCAATATGGCCCGTTGGACTTTCCGATTTTGCCAGCCGCCGCGGCCTCCCGGCAATCAGTGCGCGTGGCAGCTCCCTAGCTTGGGGCCTCGGCCTTGGCTTTCTTGCCAGCACTGAGATCATGAGAGCTCTGAACATCCAACATTGCTTTCCCTTTGAGCTTCCTATTACGCACTCGTCTTCTCGCCTTCGGGTCGGGGCTATCATCGTCATTATCTGAGTCGACTTCGACACCGTCCTCCTCTTCGGGGACTCACCTTCCTTCTTTCGCTCTAGATCACTTGTTTGCCAACATGTACAAATCATTGACGGTCTTTGGGAGCCTGATGTTCATCTTGGCCCGCATCCTCCTATTGCGCATGTTCGAATGGAATACGATAATCACGACTGCGGGGTATATCTCTGGGATGTTGCGATGTACCCGACTGAACCTCTAAATATATTTCCTCAAACTTTCCCCTTCCTTCTGTAGGAGGACTTGCAAATCACTGGGCGGTCCAGGCTCCTGGTGCCCACCTGTGAAGGCGCCAACAAACTCATTGCACATGTCATCCCATGACGAAATAGAGTTCTCCGGCAGGTGCATTAGCCATGATCTCACATTTGGCTTGAGCGCCAAAGGGAAATAGTTGGCGAGCACCTTCCCATATCTACTCCGACGGCTTGAATGGCGATCATGTAGATGCCCAGGAACTCCATCGGGTTTAGCTTTCCATCGTATTTTTCCGGCAGCTTAGTCTTGAAGGCTCGGGCAGATGGCCAGCGGACCTTGCGTAGCTCGTGTGTGAAGGCAGGGCACCCAACCTCGTAAGGCAAGTATCCACCAGCACTGGGCGTGGGGTCACCAACGTCTGGGCCGTTGCGTCTGTCTGATTGGCGGTGTGCCTCTCGGCGTCACTCTATGGTGACGCGTGTGTCTTCTTTTTGCCGGTCTTCCAGAACACGCCCCTGATCTCGGCGAGTTTGCGGGCTAGAGAAAGCCATGGATGCTTCATCGGGCTTATCAACATGCGGAGCTTGCTGAAGCTGCCTCTGGGTCTATTGTCGCGGAGGGGACTGCACCGTTGGCGTAGCCCCCTCGACACGGCCATCAACCCCGGTCGCCATCGTCGTCCGCGGGTGTCGTGACGGCTCTGCATGCCGCGACTTACTGGCTTCGACGAAGCCAATCAAGCTTTAGATGATGGCTCTCCACTCATCTATCTTGTCAGCCGCTGGCAGAAAAATTCAACAACAATTCGGCCCATGCCATTGATTCTGCCGCCATGGTTGGCACGGCTATAGAGGCGGGCCATGATGTTGCTCGACTCCTGGCAGAACCAGCAGGAGCGTTGCCACATTCTTACCGCTGCGAACCAATCGCCACGGCGGTCGGGCGTGGAGGAGGCCGTGTTGTGGGTCGACGGCCCTGCCCAGCGCTCCGCCTTGCTTGTCTTGCTCTCGACGAGGCGTGTGCCTTGCAGCCGTGCCCATGGTGGGCAAAGCTGGGGGTCGCGACCTGTGCCAGATTGGACGCCACTATTGTGGCTACGTCCATCAGTGCGGCCGGGAGGTAGAGACTGGGCGTTCCCTCCACCCATGGCTTCTGGGTCCAGTTCGCTAGGAAATGGCTGTTGATGCTCTCCCCAAGCATTTCCCACTCCAACGTCGTCCACGGGGGACACGACGATGGTGCGGCCTATGCTGGCCGCGTCTCCCATGGCGTCCAGCCCACCCATCGCAGCCACGGCGCCTGTAGCGTCCATGTCAGCGTGTGAGCGGGCCTTCCAAGTGGATGGGGCACGGTTGCGCCGGATTTCTTCTTGGGAGCCATGGATGAAGAAGATGACGATGATGATCAACGCGCTGCTCAGGACTTTGGGTTCCCACAAGTGACGCACCCTACCTGGCACGCCAAAGATGTCGTGGCAAGATGCACATGATCACCTATGGGGCTACGGGCCCCTTGTGGTTCGGTAGGGGGAGGTCACATTGTACAAAGAGCGGAGGTGATGAAGCAGCATGACGACGATGGGACACTGGTGTTTTTACCCAGGTTCGAGCCACTTGGAAGCATAAAACACTACTCCTACTTTGGTGGATTGGATGGCGTAACACAAAACACACGCAACGCTCAAGCCAGACAAGGTGGCCTCCGAAAGAGCTGCTATGCGAGTACAAGAGTTCAATGGTCTGAATCTGTAGCTAGGTTACCTTGGGCCTCCTTTTATAGCTCAAGGGGTAACCAAAGTGGAAAAACTGACATTATCTAGGGATTAGGTTGCCAACAGTGTTATCATACCTAACTCTGGCACTTAGGACAAAATGCCATAAATGCTACCCTAGGTTGCATGCGGGGATGCATTCCCAACATGCTTTTGCCATCGCTTCAGCCAACTATTGTTTATTATCTTGACACGCCTCTAGACGGGTGTCAAACGAATGTAATCTGCCTTCCAGCAAGGCGCCACGTGCTTAGCGAGATCCACTTAGCCACGTGAGGGCTCGACACTCAATTGATAAGTGAATAGCATTGCGATGCGGTGGAGACGTGGCAGATCGTCTTGCGCCTGCCGGGGCATGGCTTGCCAGGCTTTCTCAAAGACGTGCGCGCTTTGGTCCCCGGGAGGCATCGGGGACGTGGTGGGCATGGTTCGGGCCCACCCTAAGCAGTTGCTTGGACCTTGTCAGCGTTGCTTTAGCCACCGAAGGTTGCTTCTCTTGGATTCTTTACCTTGAATGCTGGTTTTGTCTTCTTGATGCACTCCTTGATCTCGTGGAGAGCGGCTTCTCTAGCTTGGTATGGATTTGACTAAGCTTAGTCGATGGGTTCTGCTACTACTCTCTGTGCATAAGTCAGGGGCACTGGGTACCCATGTCTTAGTGCACCGACATGGATGATTCAATTCACGAGACCTTTTTGTGTAGTTCATTGCATCATGAAGTTAGCAAGTACTTGTTCCCATGAGCTAATAGCTTCTTCTTCATTAGTTGTAATAAAATTGAGCAACATCAAGGTTTGTCGAGAAGCTCTTGGAATGTGCAACTATAATTTGAAAATCATTTTGTGCAGCTGAACTAAGATCAAGCATGAAATGTATATCTCTGTTTGCACAAAAAGGTGGAAAGGAGGGTGACTAACAAGTGACGAAACATACATCAAATGAAAAGAAGCATGTTCCTTATCTGAATGGCAATCATACAAGGACAAAAGCAATTTCTAAAGCATATTAGTGTGGGCATTAGGATTAGCTATGACAACCGTTAAATACGACATTACTTTAATGGTGCCATTGCTTCATTTTACTAGCAACATCACATTAACAACTGCTAAATAGTTGGTATTAGGGCACGTGAGAGTAGGAGGACCAGGACAATTGCATTTCTAACGACAAGAAGCAACTTAACTTAATGGAAAATTTCCGATGACTTGAAAAACGGTGCCATTGATTCATATTATTGGAGACATTACATTGAAAACATCATTGTCCTTACTTTAATAGTGGGACTGCTACATTTTACAAGTGGCATTAGATAAGAGGGGCTTGGGGTAACAAATATCCAAACAAGATATCTAGGTTGGTCCCATTTTTGTTCAGTATAGCCACCTTTTACTGTGTGAGGCCAACAAATGTAGTGTTGGACATACTCTGTTGACTTGTCCCCCAGTCCCCACTTTCTTTCCTTTTTCAACTAATAGATCAATCTATATCGAGTTTGTGCCGCGTCTCCCTTTATTCCCCTCTTAGACCAAGAGACCAGTTGGATAGCCAGTCTCTGCTACTTTTCGCCCCTATTACTTCATCTATCGACCAAGTACTAGATTCCGGTAACAAATCTTCCCCACCCCCACCCCCTTTCTTCCCTGTTAGAACCAAGTAGTACTTGATTCGATTGCATGAAGTAGTACTACTAGATTCGACTACGTGAAGTAGTTTTAGTTCTTAATAGTAAAAATTTAAGTGGCTTTCAAACAACCTATCAATCCTATCTACAAGGAGGCCTAAGAAGTAGAAAAAGATACACATGCAGCGAAGTGAGCAGCTGGGGTAGTAGAGCAAGGCCAGTTTCCAAGGAAGTTATACCTGAGGGTCACCGGGATGTCGCTAGGTGGCGGCGGGAGGCCAGATCTGCCCACACTACGACAGCGAGGAAGAAGGGATCAAAGGCCCTCCCTAGCCGGCGTTGCGTGGGAGTGAACAGAAAGGCATGCTGATCAAGACACGCTGGGAGTGTGTAAGAGCCGTTACCGATGACGACCGCGTGAACATTGCACCTTCTCACCTTCCCCTATGGAGGGGATCCTGCCGGATCTGTGACCAGCAATGAGCAGAGAGAGAGTGTGGCCACTGTTGTCTTATTTAGATATGGCGAGGACGAGAGTGTCTGAGGAGAGTAGCCTAGAAAGCAAGAAAGCGAGGAGGCTCCTGCCTATATAGTGGAGTAGTTCTATTTTTTTCTCCATAAAAAGGATCATTTCAAATGGCATATGTGTTAGGTCGTACTTTCTATTGTTCACTTCTAGTCACTGACCATTGATTAATCAAACAACCACATGGGCCAAATTATTGTGGGTGAAAATGTAGAATGAACAAGTCCGAACTCATTTGAAATTGAGATGTGGACGGCAGGATTTGAACACATTGCATGCATTCACAAAGTAGTTTCAATTTGAGGTAATGTGTGGCTTGGGAAATTCACAACTAAATGGAGGCACACATATATTTTGTTTGATTACCATGTTATACATATAAAACATGCATAATTTACATTTAAAATAGCTAGCTAGAGCTTGAAATGTATTTGTTTTCAACAGAAAGTGAAATAAAAAAATTGAAAATTCGTGAACTTAGCGTTTGGAAACAAAATGTATATGACAGTAATCTTTGTTCTGATTTTGGATAGAAACTTTATGCATCCCTGTTTTAAATGACTAGGTCTATTATCAATGTTCGCAAGTGGTACAAAGCGCCTTTGATGAAAAATACATCGAGATACGAAGACCACGAAATGATCAACTACAGTAAGAACGAGTAGTCGACGTGTTGCTATCGCTGTTATTCTATCGAAGCCGGCTTGACATCGTCAATAACTATCGAGGAGTCTTCACGCACATGGATTTGCGGTCGAAGGCACAATTGTCATCGATTTGATCTGAAGCTCTACGCATGCCAAGACATAAAACCCTAACATAAACCAATAAGCTGAGCAAAGGGATCAGGATTTCCCTCTCGGCCATAGGCCGATGGAGTGGTAGGAAGAGGGGAGGGGTGAATCCACGGGCTCACCGGTGAAGCATGGAGCGGAGATGTTGCCCAGGCTGCCTATGGTGACTGGAGTCTATTTGTATTCCTACCAAAAATGGATTAAAATTTTATTGGCAATGTAGTATTCCCGGTGCTCCTTTTTTTGAGATTTCTCATCAGAACTACAACCCGTATGTTTTGTACATACAATCTAACCCGCACTACACGTAGATGATAGCCAATCCGGTCGTCTACTGGAGTCTGGTCACATGCATGGACAAATTGATACCCCATGTTGTGCAGGGATTGTCCAGGCAATGATGTGTGTACATCACTGCTACAGTACAATCGCTTGTCTCTTTTCTATTAACTCAGCCAACTTGCGGGGACGGGGGAGTGTGCCTATGGTCAGTTGCTCAATTGTGGTCCCACATGTGTGTGCAAACGCAAGATGACACGTGTTCCATTCATTGAGCAGCGTGCCAGACTGACCGACCGTCTGGGGTGCGACGCGAACGCGACGGGCATGCTGTATACATGTACCGCCATTTTCTTATAGCTTTGCTCCATGGCGCAATCCATCGATACAAAATTATATTTCGCCTAGTCGGTTCAACAAAGAGGCGAGGAGGATGTGGGAGTAGCGGATTCAACTTACTGCTGAAAACATAGGGTTGTGTTATTTGATGACTTCTTACTATTGGACCGGTGGGTACTATGATTTGATTGGCCATTATCATTATTACTGCAGCTCTGCGACAGGGGTGAGTCTCCTATGATCCAATCTATTGTATACAGGTGCTATGAGCGCGTACTCTACAATAATGTGCTTATAGCCCACTAACATGGGACTTCTGCTTGGAGCATGGTTAATAGTATAGTCAGTTGTTGCCTATGTGATGTTGACATGTACGTCATATATAGCCAAGCTTATAGACCACAAGTACAATAGTTAGATGTAAATAAGTAGTACTACTTTGTTGATACATAGCCCACCTTCATCTCCCACAAAATGTCTAGGAGTTCTATTTTAAGTCTTACAGCCCGCCTACGTCATCTTATTATACTTGCTCTCATGCTAGACCCTAGCTACTTATATACGTACTCCTTGGAAAATACAATAAATACTACGAAGAAAGAGATAGACATAAGTAAAGAAAATACTCTTATAGGAAACCTTATAGCTAACCTTGTTGTATGAGTGACTATAAGATATGGCTATATATTACATGCCAACATCACATAGCCTGATGCACCTCGATGGAGGAAGTAGTTTCATGCATGCGAAGTACTACTAGGCAAAAAAATTGCTCATTTATAGCCGTCTGAAATCTCGAAGGGGGCGTCCGCGCGAGCGAGGCGACGGTCATGGTAGGCACGACCATGATACTGGCTACCAAGAGCCCTTCGATATAAGATTGAACGGTCACATGCTATGTTGCTAAAAATTTGCGGAAAGCCCTGCAGGATATGACATTCAGCCGTCCAGAATCACTACATGCAACCGTTTGATCTCAGATCCAAGGGCTCTTAGAAGCCCATATCATGGGAGCATGGAAAGTTACGTATCACCTGAAATTTTCTCGACGGTTGACGAGCAAACATGGAGATGCTAAACTGTCACACCTACGAAGTGGGTCTAGTAGATGTAACATCTAATTGCCCCCCATAGTACTGTGCATGCAGCCGTTTATCCATTGGACAAGCCACTACCCCGCCATTCATAGTCCCCACTCAGCATTTTTACAATTGGAAAACCGCTAGCTGTTCGATCCTACTCGTCCCCATCCTTTAACATTACAATAGTTCACTCCCAGTCATCCCGTACTTTCACATTACCACAGTTCTAATTCTCCTAACCCTCCTCCAAAATCCATGGCCTCCAAAATAACCGTGATCGGCGGTGACTACAAGGTTAAAACCATCACAGGTGATGAGTTCGTTATCATATACACTCGTTATTTTGCGATGGTGAAAGGATGCCTAGCTCGCTTCACACGCATGTTCGAAAAATGAAATGGTGATGAGTGGGTCGCTGGGCTAGATGTTGAGTACACCACAGTCCTAGGACCAGAGAAGAATTTAAAGGAGGAAGATAAGAAGAATCCCGCTGTGGCCCAGGTTTGTGTGCCTAACTTGTGCTTCATCTACCACATATTTCATGCCGATGCTAAGTGCGAGGATTTTAAAAACTTACTCGCGGACGAGAGAGTCAAACTCCTTACTATATACTTTAAGAATGACAAGGAAGTCATGGGTCAGCAATGTCTCATTGTAGGTCAGCCCTTCGACCTCCCTAAGAATAGGCCGGTGTCATCCCTTTATCCTTTAATGCTGACCCTGGCAGGAGCCATGGTTGATCCTTCGTACGGTAAATTGATGAAACCTCCTGCACGTTTCATCGTGCATGGGAGTGTAATGAAATAGATAAATATCATCCAGTACACAACAATGGATGCCTACCGTTGTTTGAATATCCACAAGGGTTGGATGAAGAGGCAGAGCCTAGGGTACGGTCCAAGCAAAGATGTATGGGTGAAGAGGAAGTGGGACAAGGAGGAAGTCGAGGACATGGATGAGGACTCCGAGTAAGGTGGTAGTGTCGTTGCTCATTCTAGTTCTAATGGAATGTCTACCAGATTAGTTGCTACTTAAATTTTAGGGTGCTTAGTTTTATTTTAGGGGTGTGCTGTGCCGAGCCCCTAGCAGAACTATGTTGTACTACCACTTGTTTCTTCATGTTATATATGTACTATGTATGAGCACTACAAGTGATGACTATATGCTTTGTCCAACATCATATAGCTAACTGATAACCCACAACTATAAGGGATCGCAACAGTTTTCGAGGGTAAAGTATTCAACCCAAATTTATTGATTCGACACAAGGGGAGCCAAAGAATATTCTGAAGCATTAGCAGCTGAGTTGTCAATTCAACCACACCTGGAAAACTAAATATCTGTAGCAAAGTATTTAATAGCATAGTAGTATGGAAGTAACGGTAAAAGTGGCAAAAGTAACAGTAACAGGTTTGTAGCAATGTTGACAGCAGTAGTAACGAAAGTAACAAAGCAAGTATCAATATGGAACGAACTCGTAGGCAATGGATTGGCAATGATAGGTGTCGGATATTATTCATCATGTAGCAGTTATAACCTAGGGTGAAACAAAACTAATTCCAATTCATCAATGTAATGTAGGCATGTATTCTGACTATAGTCATACATGCTTATGGAAAAGAACTTACAAGACATCTTTTTTCCTACCCTCCCATGGCAGTGGGGTCCTATTGAAAACTAAGGGATATTAAGGCATCCTTTTAATAGAGTACCAGACCAAAGTATTAACACTTAGTCAATACATGAACTCCTCAAACTATGTTCATCACCGGGAAGTGACTCGGTTATTGTCACTCCGAGTTTGCAAGATCATAACACATAGTAGGTGAATATATACTTGCAAGATAGGATCAAGAACACAAATATATTCATGAAAACATAATATGTTCAGATCAGAAATCATGGCACTCGGGCCCTAGTGACAAGCATTAAGCATAGCAAAGTCATAACAACATCAATCTCATAACACAGTGGATACTAGGGAACAAACCCTAACAAAACTAACTCGATTACTTGATAAATCTCATCCAACCCATCACTGTCCAGCAAGCCTACGATGGAATTACTCACACACGGCGGTGAGCATCATGAAATTGGCGATGGAGGATGGTTGATGATGACAATGGCGATGATCTCCACTCCCCGGAGCCCCGAACGGACTCTAGACCAGGTATCCGAATGAAGAACATGAGGTGGTGGCGGCTTCGTATCGTAAAATGCGATGGGATCTTCTCTCTGATTTTTGTCTCCCCGAAAGAGATTATGTGGAGTTGGAGTTGACGTCGGTGGAGGTCTAGGGGGCCCACAAGGTAGGGGGCGTGCCCTAGGGGGCGCCCCCACCCTTGTGGCCAGGGTGTGGTCCCCCTTCGATGATTCTTTCTGTCAATAATTTTTATATATTCTGGAAATATTCTCCGTGAAGTTTCAGGTCATCCTGGGAACTTCTATTTCTGCACAAAAATAACACCAAGGCAATTCTGCTAAAAATAACGTCAGTCCAGGTTAGTTCCATTCAAATCATGCAAATTAGAGTCCAAAACAAGGGCAAAAGATTTTGGAAAAGTAGATACGATAAAGACGTATCACTAACTATTGGATATACTATTAACCATGCTCTAAGCATGCCACATACGCGAAACACTTAAATGAGAGTAGTAATTGTAACAAAGTTAAATGAGAGAAGTTTACCCAAAGCATGAAGGAGTTTAATTATCCAAGAATTAAATAAGTATGCTATTTTTAATATACTTTAGCACCCCATCCAAGCATGTACTAGCTTCTTATAATAGTACTATTTGCATAATTTGGCGACAAGCGTTCTGTGTATGTACTACATTTTTTCTTTGATTTCATGTTGTTAGTTTTGCTCCATGGCGCAATCCATAGACACTACTACTGTAGAAAACTGTATTTAAATAGGCGAGGGCGGGGTAGTCTCGCTTGGTCGGTTGGATAGAGAGGCGAGGGAATTTGTGATTTTTAGCTCATTACTGCTGGAAGGTGAGCCTTTATGATTTCATTGCTCGTATAATTATTGCGGACGACCTGAGGAGGAGCAAAGAATCGTGAGGTATACTTTAGTTTTCCACTCGAGTACTAGTACGACGGAGGAGTTTGAAACACACAACCTAGTGCGATATGGCGATAAAAATGATCTAATTTGCTTCTGATCGATCCCACGGTGCCACGCGCGTTTAGCATTGTTCTATTCGTGCCTCACCGAGAACATGAAACATGTGGTGCAACACTCGAAGCAAAAGAAGAAGACATTGGGGAAAAGCAAGAAGGAAGATTACTACTACTTGTGATCCGTGTTGGTATTTCCCCGAAGAGGAGGGGATGATGCGGCACATCAGAGGTAAGTATTTGCCTCAATTATGAAACCAAGGTTATCAATATAGTAGGATAACCAAGCAATACTGTCGTGGGAAACCACGACTACCTATGGGGCCATGAGCCCCTTTTAGTTTGGCGGGGGGATGGGCATGTTGCACAAAGAGCGGAGAAGCGTAACGTAGCACGACGTAGATCACACGGGCAGTTTTTACCCATGTTCGGGCCGCCGTGAGGCATAAAACCCTACTCCAGCTTTGGTGGACTGATGGTGGAAGGTGGAAAAAGTGCGGCGCTCTTGCCCGATAGGGTTGCCTCGGGGTGAGAGTGGCTACGTGCGTATGAATGTGCGAGGGTCCGAATCCCTTCTATGGTTGCCATGGGCCTCCTTTTATAGATCAAGGGGCCACCACAATGACAAATTAGTCCTTACATACTAATTAGATAACGAATAGTGCTATCATACCAAACTCTATGGGCTGACAGAGCGCATTAAATCAATCGCTCAGTGTCACATCACGGCTTGCTCGGCAGGCTCTACTGGGCCGTTTTGCCAGCTTCGCGCCTGCTTGCCTGACACATCTCAGGACGAGTGTCACTCCAAGGTTTTTGCTATAGTAAGTGGCTGCCATGTGGCAGGGAGCTGCCATTGAGCCACTTAGGAGCTTGACACCGTACTGATCGATGATGTGCGTCGATGTGAGGTGGAGTAATGGGGTGGTTTGCCTCCGCGAGCCCCGGCAGGCCTACTGGGGCGATCTTGGAGGCTTGCTTCTAGGGTGATCCCAACCTTGCTAGGCTTGTGTGCCCTGCAAGGAATGCTCTTCCTTTGGCGATATCTCATTTCTCCAGCTAGTCTTGGTCGAATTGATCTTCTCGACCAGCTCTCTAATTCCTCCAAGAGCTGATCCCTTCGTGCCTTGATCTGATCCCGGTGCTGCAATCTTGTGAAACGGACCCAGGGTTTGTTGAACCAACAGGAGCCACTGAGCCTAGCCCGGACGCACCGCCGGGCGTCATCGGGGTAGGCTGTAACCAGTGCATAGGCAGTGGTGTAGGAGTGGCTCGCCTCTTTGAGATCTTCTTTGCTTGTTCATTAACTTGAGCCCGGGCCAATTTTTGTTTCTTCCGCGCATCGTCTATCTCCAGTCGTGGTGGGTCCATTCTTGTAATGGCCCATGAATGCCTTTCACGCACGGGCGAGTAACTGCCAATTCACTCTTCCCACCACGTCCTTATCACTAGGAATGTATGATGCATGCATTGAGTGGGGTAGGTAATGGAGGTGCGTGGTGCGGGAGAGTATCAAGGTAGGGGCCCGGTCTTCTTGGATTGGTGGAGGACAGCGGCGGCCACCCGTCGGGGAATCAGCCCCCATCCCTGGCTCGCCTATAAAAGGAGGAGTGGGGCAGAAGCGGAGGCATTCATCCACATCCCTCTCTCCATCCATTTCCTGCTTTCTCCTGGTTATGCCAAAGGGGAGAGCCTAGGGCCAGGCTCCAGGTAGTAGCTTGTGGTCGGCAATGTCGCATGCTTGTCCTGATGCTTAGGGAGTGAGATCCTCTCCTCATTTTCCCACAAGCCTCAGGAGGTTGCGCGGGCGGCGCGACATTAGCACCAGTGGTTGTGACTTTGATGTGCTCGTCGCCGGGCCATCCGCGGCTTCAGTTTTAGTGAGGGGTGACGCGAACGACACCATGCCAAGGCTCACAATGGACGCAAGGCATGGTAATCGATCGTGGCCTATCCCCCTCCTTTGTAGCATCGCAGGGAGGTTGCAGAACAGGCGTGCCATCGGTAAGGGCGGGTCTGATCTCCTTGGGCACTGCTCGCTCAGCGCGCGGGGGAGCTTCTTGTCCATATACACGCTTCTTTAAGATGTAGGGGCCCCTGATCTTCGGGTCGTCGGGGACGGCCATGCTCTCTGTGGGATTATTCGGAGAGCATGGAGCCAGATTCGGCTGCCGTGATGGGGGCGTCGGGCGGCTGAGGTATAGAAGGAGGCGGCAACCCATGACGCGACAGGAACGAGGATGACAATTTCAAGGAGTCGTGTTCGTCGGTGACTCCACCGCTCCCGGTACGGGCTTCCGGCAGCATCACCATCCACCCATGCCCTCTGGTTTCTTCCTCCTAGCTACGATACGACACCACCCTGATCCTGGGGAGGCACCGAATCCCAGCCAGGCCTTCCCTCTACTTTCTTCATCTCTTCCTGTAGCTTCTAAGAAGGAGAGGAAAAAGTGAAGGCATCACGGGCGTTTTTATCATTTTTCAACCATAAATTTTTAGGCATTTGCCAAATTTGAATTCAAATAATGTAATCTCTTTTATCCATGTTTGTGTTCTGTAAGATTTGTACTTGTTTGATCAGCATATTAATGAAAAAGATAAACCTTGCCGGGGACTCATGCATGTAATGTGTCCATGCAGAGGCGGGATGCCTCTATACATTTAAGTAAACAAGTTTCGCCCAGCAGTCTACCTTGCCAGTACCCTCAGTCTTGTTGCCGCGGAGTTAGCCTACCGGGCACAAGTCATGAAGAGGGACTAGCCCCCCGCCAATCCTTTTTTTTCCAAAGGCCACTACGACCATCCCGACCGAAGCAACGTTCGGCTCGAAGGATGGGAGCACCTAAGTTTCAAAAGGCAGCGGGGTTTTGTTATGCACAAGTCCTTATAGAACATGTATGGATAATGGAGAGAACTTATCTGTTTGGCTTGCCAAAGATCGCAGCGTTGGCTTCTATATTCATCTCTTGTTGGCTAACCAAGTCCACGGCGGGAACCTATGGTTTATGCAGATGAAAATGATGTTCGATGCGATCTGATCTACATGAAAATGCAATGCCCATGATATGCTTATGCATGCATGCAACTTGTCATGGACCCCCTAGCGCTTTGTTTATTTCTCGGTTTCTCAGGGTCTGCGCCTGGCTTTGTACAAGGGGTTAGATGCAACTGAGGCAAGACATGTACAAAAGGGTGGCTACCGGGCAGGGCCCGATAGCCACGCCTTACGGGTAGAACTTACCGAGATGCTCAATGTTCCATGAGTTTTGCAATTTAATGCCATCTCCGGTCTCCAAACGGTCTGCACCAGGTCTGGTGACTCGTACTACCCGATAAGGGCCTTCCCACTTCAGCGTCAACTTGTTTGCACCCTTGGCGGACTGAACGCGCCTAAGGACAATATTCCCTTCGTCAAAAGACCGGGCATGAACCCTTCGGCTGTGATAGCAATGCAGGGCTTGCAGGTAGCATGCCGCATGCATAGCAGCCCGGAAACGGTTCTCCTCGAGAAGCACAACATGGCCATGCTGGTGCTGATCCTGCACTACTTCATCGTAGGAAAGCACTCGAGGTGACCCGTAAATGAGTTCCATGGGGTTAACTGCTTCTACCCCATAGACTAGGGAGAAGGGAGCCTGCCCAGTAGCTCGATTTGGTGTCACTCTGAGGGACCAGAGAACCACCGGCAGATCATCCATCCATCGTCTGCCGCACTTCTGCAGCTTATCAAATGTTCTCGTCTTGAGACCCCGCAACACTTCAACATTCTCCCTCTCAGCTTGTACATTGCTTCTGGGATGTGCAATAGAGGCAAATGAGATCTTGCTTCCGAGGGCATGAACATATTGCATGAAGGCGCAACTCGTGAACTAGGTGCCACTGTCGGTGATGATCCGAGCGGGGACCCCGAAGCGGCACACCAATCCTTCCAAGAACTTCATAGCTGACTGACCAGTCACCTTTCTCACGGCTTCTACTTCCGGCCACTTTGTAAACTTGTCGATGGCAACGAACAAGAATTCAAAGCCCCCAGTAGCTTGGGGGAAAGGGCCGAGGATATCGAGCCCCAAGACCGAAAATGGCCATGAAAAAGGGATTGTCTGAAGAGCTTGAGCAGGCAGATGGACTTCTTGGAATGGAACTGGCAGACTTAACATTAAGTGACTAGCTCGACCGCATCTTGGAGGGCTGTGGGCTAAAAGAATCCTTGCCGAAATGCTTTCGCAACTAATGCCCTTGATCCAATGTGGGAGCCGCACATGCCTTTGAGTATTTCTGCCAGTAATTCCTTTCCGTCTTCCCAACAAATGCACTTTATTTTCACACCGTTGGGCCTTCTTCTGTATAGTGTGACATTGAGAAACTGATACATACTGGCCCTTCGGGCTACTCTTTCAGCTTCTTCATGCTGTTTGGGCAGTTCTCCGGTTTGGAGGAAGTTAACTATATGCCTTGCCCAAGTTGGAGCCTGGGGCTCGGCAACAAGGACTAACAACACCTCCTCATTTGTGGGGGGTGCGTTTCTCGACCGCGGGGACTAGAGGCCCGGCGGGAGGGTGCAGACGACAATCAAATGGGAGTTGTTTCTGACAGGGTCCCTGCCAAGAGCCCCGAAGGGTTCTACCGGGAGAGGCTTACCAGAGTCCAGTTTCCTCCTCTTTCAGGCCATTGCCACCGGGGATACGGAGGCCTAAGTAAGGTGGAGAACATAAGTTCCTGGTCTCACAGGAAGCTTTTGCACGGCACACTTTGATAGATGATCAGCAATGTTGTTTTCTGCATGGGGTACGTGCTCTGTTTGCAATCCATCAAAGTGTTCCTCCAGTCTTCTCACTTCCTCAATGTATGCCTCCATCAATGAGCTTTGGTAATCCTTGCTGACTTGCCTCACCACAAGTTGTGAATCTCATTGAATGATCAACTTCTGATTCCTAATTCAGTGGCAATCCTGAGCCCGGTAAGGAGCCCTTCATACTCTGCTGTATTGTTTGTCGCCTCCCCATGGGGAAAATGCATCTGGACGATGTACTTCAGGTGCTCCCCAGTGGGAGCAATGAGAAGCACGCCACCCCCTGCACCTTGTAGGGAGAAGGCGTCATTGAAATACATGATCCATTCGTGGGGCGCTTCCTTGCCGGGAATTATTATTTCCAGCATTTCCTCATCAAGGGTTGGCGTCTATTCTGCAATAAACTCTTCCAATATCGTGCTCTGAATCATCGCTGTGCTTTCAAACTTCATGACAAAGCTGGATAACTCGAATGCCCACTCCACTATTCTGCTGGTGGCTTCTGGGTTTCAAAGTATCCTTTGTAACGAGAAGCTTGTGAAAACCGTGATCTCATGGGCTTGGAAGTAGTGGAGCAGTTTCCTTGAGGCTATGACTAGGCCAAAAATCAATTTTTGTACGCCAGAGTACCTGGATCTAGCCCCCTGCAATAGGGAGCTGACAAAGTATACTGGGTGATGCACCACTTTCTTCCTTGCCGCGTCCTTGGGGTTGTTTCCACTGTCGTGCTCTTCTTTGTCCTGATCCATATCTGGCCTTGTCGAGCTGTTCTCATTCTCCTTCCCGGAAGGGGCACTAGCTGAGGCTGCTATTTCGTCCACTTCGCGCTGCGCCACTAGTGTTGCACTAACCACTTGATTAGTTGCCTCTAGATATAGCAGCAATGTCTCTTGTGGTTTGGGAGCAACCAAGGTGGGCATAGAAGACAAGTAGGTTCTCAAGTCATGTAGTGCTATATCTGCTTCCGGGGTCCACTTCATGGGTCTTGCCTTCTTCAAGATCTTGAAGAATGGAAAGGCGTGCTTGGCAGACTTGGAGATGAATCTGCTAAGTGCTGCAACGCCTCCTGTCAAACACATCGCATCCTTAATTGTCTTGGGTGCCTAAATCTGCTCGATAGCCTTGATCTTATCAGGGTTAGCCTCTATCCCGTGATGGGACACAAAGAAACCAAGTAGCTTGTGATACGTCCAAAACGTATCTATAATTTCTGCTTGCTCCATGCCTCTTTTGGGTGATATTGCTATGATATTTATACACTTCCATACACTTTTGATCATATTTGGACTAACCTATTAACTCAGTGCACCCCAGTGCCAGTTTGTGTTTTCTGCTGTTTTTGTATTTCAGATTTTCCCGTCACGAAAACTGTCAGAAAAATCCCGGAAAAATTATATAAAAAATCAGCGTTCCGGAAGCTTCCGCACGGCCGAAGTAGGGCCGGAGGGGGGCCACTAGGGCTCCAGGCGCCCTGGCGGCGCGGCCCCCCTCCTGGCCGCGCCGGGGGGGGGGGGGGCCTGGGCCCCCCAGGCCTCCGCTGATGCCCCCCTTTGGCATATATTTATATCGCGTCCCGAAACCCTCGAGACGGGAACCCTTTTTCGTGATCTCATCTCTGTTCCGCCGCCTCCGCGCTTCCAACATCGGGAGCACCAGGAGAACCCTTCCCGGCACCCTGCCGGAGGGGAGGATCACCACCGGGAGCCTCTCCACCACCATAGACGCCTCCCGGATGAGTTGTGAGTAGTCTCCCTTGGACCATGGGTCCATGACCAGTAGCTATGTGATGTTCTCCTCCCCTTCTTGTGCTTCACTAATTAGACCTCGTGAGCTGCCCTACATGATCGAGGCACATATGTAATCCTTTTGCTGTTGCTATGTTGAGTTTGCTGGGATCCGATGGATTGTGAGATTATGTTTAGATTGTGTTTGAGTAATATATTTGATTCACCTCTTTTATATTTATGTTCGTAAGTAATTCTTGCATGTTCTCCGTTGTTATTAATTGCTTTGGCCAAGTAGTAGGTAGTGACTCCAAGAGGGAACGTTATGCTTGATTGTGGGTTCATGCCCCTCGATGACTAGCTTGAGTGACAGAAACATGAGTCTAGGGGATGTGCTGTTGCCACAAGGGGGAAAACAATGGTGCTTGTGCCCGCGGGTGCAAGGATTGTTTACTTTACGCAAAGTTCTTTTAATGCAGTTGTCTGTTGCTTTGAGTTTACACTATGGGTGGGACTCGCAACTTAATACCAGCGAGATGTTCTGGATAGATATCTCAAGGTGGATGATTAGTAGTAGATGCAGATGGATTTCGGTCTACTTGCCTTGGCGTACCGCCCAAGCTTTGAACCTCTACCTTTCTTGCAACATAGTTAACATTGGTTTGCGCACATAATTCTGTCAATTGCCCAGCTGTAATTCGTTTACCTCACATATCTGTTTTATCGTCTTTTGGGAGAGAGACATCACTGGTGAACATCATGGGACCCCGGTCCATATTACCATCATTGATCACATCCGCTATTTACTTTCCGCTTTTACTTACTATTTGCAATTATACCTATCACTATTATCACTTGCGTTTGATCCTTTGTAAACGACAAGGCCAGAGGGATTGACAACCTCTCTGTACTCGTTGGGAGCAAAGTTATTTGTATCTGTGTGCAGGTCCACGTTGATTGCTAATATCTAGCGCCGTTAGAAGTTGACACCTTCTTGTTGAAACTGGGAGTCTCAGGGGAAATTGATCCTTGGTATCTTTGCCAAGGGAAAACTTCCGCTACACTGCATCTCAAACCTTCCACTTGGGGTAACAAACGAGGGGCGAGAAGCCATCAGCTTGCCAGAGGGAACGCCAAGCACGCACTTCTCAGGATTCAGCTTCAAGTTGATATTTCGCAGATTAGCAAACGTCTCTTCTAAATCCTGGATGAGGGTTGATCTATCCTTGGTCTTGACAACAATATCATGCATGTAAGCTTCGATGTTCCTGTGTAGCTGTGACTCAGAACCAATCTGGACTTCTCTTGCAAAAGTGGACCTGGCACTCTTTAACCTAGAAGGCATGCACACGAAGCAATATGTGCCCCATGGGGTGATGAATGAGGTCTTCTCTTCGTCTTCCTTGAACATAAAAATCTGATGGTACCCAGTGTATGCATCCAGAAAAGAGAGCAAATCATACCCTGAAGTGGAATCCATGATCTGGTCGATGCGCGACAAGGGAAATGGGTCCTTCGGGCAGGCCTTGTTCAGATCAGTGAAATCTATGCACAACCTCCACTTTCCATTGGCCTTGTGCATGACCACTGGGTTTGCTAACCATGTTGGATGCAGTACTCCTCTGACCAGACCAGCTGCCTCAAGTTTCTTGATTTCCTCGGCAATGAACTGCTCCCGCTCCAAAGCTTGCTTTTGGACCTTCTGATTGACGGGCCGGGCATGTGGGCAGACATCAAGGTGGTGCTCAATTACCTCTCTAGGAACACTAGGGATGTTAGATAGTTGCCATGCAAACACATCGACATTCGCCCGCTGGAAGGTAACGAGCGTGCTTTCCTATTTGTCGTCAAGGGTGGGCACTGATAGTAAAGGTACCATCGGCGCCAGCTAGCCCTGCCGGGACCTTCTTCACGGTAGGCACACCAACTTTGGATCTCTTGCTATTGGAACTCTCCAGCAAGTCATTAACATGCATAGCCCATACCGGAGGGGCACGCTTCTCGGATTCGTCACCAGAGCCCTTACTAGCTCTCTTATTTTTCTTGTTTTCCTTGGCGGGAATGACGGTTTCCGCGGCCTCTGCTACAACTGCATCCTGGTACATCCTATCCACGCAAATGATTGCGTCCTTCTCGTCTGATGGAATGGAGATGACCCCC
Organism: Secale cereale; assembly: GCA_902687465.1. Lineage (NCBI taxonomy): Eukaryota > Viridiplantae > Streptophyta > Magnoliopsida > Poales > Poaceae > Secale > Secale cereale. The sequence goes on along the minus strand of LR738709.1, from coordinate 248,437,604 downwards.
ATTGGCCCTGGCATCTTCAATGTGGTGTGGGAATAGTGGGATCCTGCAATGAATTTGGCCAGAGCTGGGCGTCCAAGGATTCCATTGTACGGCAGGGGGAGGTCGACGACATCATACACAACTTTCTTAGTCTGGTAATTCAATGCTCCCCCAAATGTCACCGGCAACGTGATCTTTCCCTAAGGATGACTCTTGCCGGGGTTAACTCCTTGAAGTGTGCCGGTAACCCCAAGTTCTTCCTCTTCTATCTGAAGTCAGCTGATGACCTTTGGGGAAACCAGGTTCAACCCGGCCCCACTGTGAACCAACATCTTTGTGAATTTGAGGTTGCGGATTGTTGGTGAGACCAACAACGGCAAGCACCCTACCGCGATGGTGTGGTCAGGGTGGTCCTCTTCATTAAAGACGACGGGCGTGCATGACCACTTAAGCGGCTTCCAAAATTCTGCTGCTGGCTCCACGGCATTGACCCCCGTTAATGCATAGGGCGTCAGCGGCCTTCTAGAATCCCTGGTCGTTGGTTTCCTCTTCACCCCCTCCATCACTTTCTTCATTGCAATCCTCTTTCTCAGATCCCCTGACGGGTTTTCCTTGGTTCCTAAGAGGCTAGCTGGGGCAATTTGCTTCATCGCCTCGGCCCTTCCCGCCAGCGCCATTCTGACCTTTTTCCTTATCACGCTTCTCATATTCAGCCCTCTGCTTCTTGACAAGCTGCTCAACCTGATGACATTCCTGGAGATCATGGCCCTTGGTCCGATGGATCTTGCAGTACAGGCCATCACCTTTCCCAGCCTTCTCGGCAGCTACAACCTCCAGGAAATCATTGCATGCAGCAACTTCCTTGCCGGGAGCTTCGACCTTAGCCTTCTTGCCGGTACTAGGTGTGCCCAACCTGTCAACACTCATCACTGCCTTATCCTTGTGCTTTTTGCTGTGCTTCTTGTTCTTCTTCTTTTGACGGGTAGCATCGTCATCATCTTCTGAGTCGACATCGACGCCATTCTCTTCTCCAAGGAGCTTACTCCACTCCTACACCCAAGCACACTTGTCCACCAAGGTGTAAAGCTCCTTCATAGTCTTGGACAACCTAACGTTCATCTTGGAACGTATCCGATGATTGTGCATGTTGGACTGGAATGTTGCTATTACTGCTGCCGAGTGGATATTTGGAATATTTCCGTTGACACGGCTAAACCACTGAATGTACTTCCGCAGAGTCTCTCCTTCATTCTGCGGGATAAGCTGCAAATTGCTGGGCCGCCCTGGTTCTTGGTAGCCGCCCGTGAAGGCGCCAACAAACTCATGGCACATGTCAGCCTAGGTTGAAATGGAATTCTCCGGTAGGTGCATGAGCCAAGACCTTACATTTAGCTTAAGTGCGAAAGGGAAGTAGTTGGCTAACACCTTCTCATCTCTTCCCCTGGAAGCTTGAACAACGATGGTGTAGGTGCTCAAGAACTCTACCGGGTTCAGTCTGCCATCATACTTCTCTGGTATCTCTGGCTTGAACATGCGAGCGGACGGCCAACGGCCGTGCCGCAGCTCACGGGTGAAGGCAGGGTACTCTGCCTTGAAAGGCAGGTACCCGCCCCCGTTGAGCACATGTTCGTAGACGTTTGAGCCATCACAATCGCTGGGCAGGCGGTGGTTGCCGTGGCGTCGCTTGATGGTGACGCGCGCGCACTCCCTCTGCTCGCCCTCCGAGGCGCGCGGTTGGCCTTGACACACTCAAGGGTCCGATGAGGCCTTCGAGACGTCGTTGGGTTCATGGTGGCGTGGCTCCCGCGCTGGTTGCCACGGTGGGGACTGCAACGTAGGGGTGCCCCCTTTAGTACGGCCGGCAGCATGGGTTGTTGCCGTTCACCAGGGAGGCCATAGCAGGCCAGCTCGATGTGATCCTCCCATCTCGGTGAAACCAATCAGACTTTGGATGGTGGCTCGCCACTCATCCATCTGATCGACTGCCGGCGGAAATCTCAGCTACAATTGGGCCCGCGCCATAGCCTCTGAGGCTGTGTTTGTCATAGGTGATGAAGATGTAGATCGCAACGTCGCCTGGCTCCTGATGGTGCCGGTGACAACCGCGTCGTGCTCTCGTCGCTACGAGCCAGCCGCTTGGATGGCGTGGTGATGAGGTGGAGGTGCTTGAGATCCAGCGGCTACGTTGGGCACAGTGTCTAGGTCATCTTGTCCCAGGGTGGCGCATGCCCTGCGGCCGCACCCGTAATGGGAGCGGCCGGAGAGTCGTGATTCGCCCCAAAACAAGCGATACCGACAAGGTTGTGCTCTTTGAGTGGGCGAGGAGGTGCAGAAGGAACAATCTCTCTACTCCTACCTCACGGAGCATCACCGCATGGGTGCTGCTGGTGCTGTCCTTCTCCAGTGCCTTCCGCTCCTACTTCGGCCGTGGGGGATGTGGTAACAACAACGCCTGAGCTGACCACGTCCCACGCAGCGTCCACATTCCCGTGCATCCCGGCATTCTACGCGGCATCGGTGGCCGCGGGCGGTGGGGCCTTTGAGATGGATGGGTGAGCTGCGAAACCGGACTTCTTCTCGGGCGCCATGGTCGATGGAGCCGTCGATGATGAAGATGGCGATTAAAATGACGCGCTACTCACGCCCTCGGGTTCGCACAAGTCACCCCCCAACCTGGCACACCAATGATGTCATGGGAAACCACGACCACATATGGGGCCATGATCCCGTTTTGGTTCGGCAGGGGGATGGGCACGTTGGACAAAGAGCAGAGAAGTGTAACGGAGCATGATAGAGATCACAAGGGAAGTTTTTACCCAGGTTTAGGATGTTGTGGGGCGTAAAACCATACTCCTTCTTTGGTGGATTGATTGTGGAAGGTGAAAAAAGCGCGGCGCTCTTGCCCGGCAGGGCTGCCTCGGGGCGAGAGTGGCTACGCGTGTATGAATGTTCGAGGGTCTGAATCCCTTCTATGGTTGCCATGGTTCTCCTTTTATAGATCAAGGGGCCACCACAGTGGCAAATCAGTCTTTACATACTTATTAGATAGTGAATAGTGCTATCATACCTAACTATTCAGGATGATAGAGAGCATTAAATGAACCGCTTAGTGTCACATCACGGCTTGCCCGGCAGGCCCTGCTGGGACGTTTTGCCAGCTCCGCACCTGCTTGCTTGACATGTCTCAGGACGGCTGTTACTCGGAGATTTTTGTTGTAGGAAGTGACTGCCATGTGGCAGGGAGCTGCCATGGAGCCACTTAGGAGCTTGTTGCCGCACTGATCAATGACGTGCGTCGCTATGAGGTGGCGTAATGAGGTGGTTCGCCTCCGCGTGCCCCGGAAGGCCTGCCGGGGCGATCTTGGAGGCTTGCTTCTGGGGTGATCCCAACCTTTCCAGGCTCGTGTGCCCGGCAAGGAAGGCTCTTCCTTTGGCGATATCTGGTTTCTCCGGCTAGTCTTGGTCGACTTGATCTTCTCGACCAGCTCTCTGATTCCTCAAAGACCTGATCCCTTCGGGCCTTGATCTAATCCTGGTGCTGCAATTTTGTCCTTGGGCCTGTGCACAGCCATGGGCAACCGACCCAGGGTTTGTTGCACCGACAAATACTTTGTAAACAACATCTGCACACAAACAACAAATCTTGCAACCCAACGCGTAGAGGGGTTGTCAATCCCTCAACGTTATTGAGATTTCATAAGTAGATAGATTGATAGATGCAAATAAAATAATAGCAAATAAAAGACATAAAAGTATTTTTGTTTTTTTGGTCTAATAGATCTAAAAATATATGATAGGAAATAGACCCCGGGGCCATAGATTGCTTCTCTCAAGAAAATATCATATGGCGAGTAAATAAATTGCTATTGGGCAATTGATAGAAAAGAAAATAATTACGACGATATCCAAGACAATGGTCATGTATATAGGCAGCACGTTCAAGATTAGTGGACCGAAACGATTATGCATCTACTACTATTACTCCACACATCGATTACTATCCAACATGCATCTAGTGTATTAAGTTCATGGAAGAATGGAGTAATGCAATAAGAACGATGCGATCATGTAGACAAGGAAAACTCATGTATGAACAAACCCCATCTTGTTATCCTTTATCGCAATGATACATGCGTGTCGTGTCTCTTTCTGTCACTGAGATTGAGCATCGCAAGATCGAACCCATTACAAAGAACCTCTTCCCATGGGAAGATAAATCAATCTAGTTGGCCAAACCAAACCAAAATATCAAAGAAGAAATATGAGGCTATAGAAAATCACGCATGGATAGATCTGATCATAAAATAACAATTCATCAGATCCCAACAAACACACCGCTATAAAGAGTTACATCAAATAGACCTCCAAGAACATCGAGGAGAGCATTGTATTGAATGTAAAAAAGAGAGCAGAAGCCATCTAGATACTAACTACAGACCCGTAGGTCAGGGGTAAGCTACTCACTCATCATCGGAGGAACACCAATGAGGATGATGAACCCCTCCGTCATCGTTACACCTTCCTGTAGAGTGCCGGAAAAGGCCTATAGATTGGATCTCGTGGTTCTGGAACTTGCGGGGGCTGGAAACATAGTTCGTTGACTCCCCTAGGGTTTGTAGGATATTGTGGCATTTATAGATCCACATGTCAATGGAGAAGAATCCCGTGGGCCCCACTACCCACCAGGGCGTGCCAGGGCCTCCTAGCGCACCCTGGTACCTAGTGGGCCCCACGGGCCTCCTCTCGTGTCATCTCTTGGCTCCCTGGGTGTCTTCTATCTAATCTCCAAAAAGTTTTGTGGCATTTGTACTTTGTTTGATATTCATATTCTTCAAAGTAGAAAACAAGCAGAAAACAACAACTGGCACTGGGCACTATGTCAATTGCTTAATTCCTGCTCGTCCTCGAGTAGGTAAATGATAAAAACAGAATTTTTGATGTGGAATGTTGCGTAACATATTCACCATATATTTATTTTTTTGCATTCTTGACAATTTCTTGATTATTTAAAGCAATATTCTATAATTTGACATGAAGACATCAATACTCAAACATATCAATAAGCAACCATGTCTTTCAAAATATCAATGTTATAGAAAGTTATCCCTAGCCCATTATGCTCAATCATTGATCCATTCACGAAACACACTCAAATATTAACTACATCCAATGCACACGTATGATAATAGTGTTTCCTAGTTGGTGCTTTATATGAGAAGATTGAGACTCAAGAAAAAAAAATGCGTAAAAGTAAATTGTTAGGCTCTTCGTAGAGGAAAGCAGAGATTTGTAGAGGTGTCAGAGCTCAAATATTACATTGAGAGATAAAATTATTTTGAGAGGCATGCTTTTCCTGTCAACGAAAACGACTGATATGTCACATCCCTAGTTCTCGTATGATCAAGACTAGCTAGTCATGTGTGCATCATGTTTAAATTCAAATGACTTTGAATTGGGGATTTGTGAAACCCTCAGAACTCATTTCTGGAAATGACCCACATAAAAATTGCTCCAAAAAGGTCCAAGAAAATGTTCATGTTTCTCTCCGAAAATATTGGCTAGAGGTAAAATTCAAACCAATATTTTTAGGAGATCAGAAATATTTATTTTGGGCATTTGGAGTTAATACAATAATTGTTTGCATTGGATTTATATTTCTTATATATTCAATATATGTCCGAAAAATCTGGAAACCTGTGAGGGGCTTTAGAATAATTCTTCTAGTTCGTACAAAATTTATCAGAAGCAAGAAAATTAGTTTGGGTCAAAACCCAAATTAAACAAATGTCAAAAATAGAAAACAGAAATAAAATAACAAAAGGGAACTTACCTGTGCAGCCTGGCACTGTGCAGCTCAGCAGCCCAGCAGGCCGGCCCAGGTGATTGGCCGACGCTAGTTGTCCCCTTCCTCACGCCAGGAGGACAGGGGCACTCGCTCCACGCCTCGTGCTTGCCCTCCCCCTCGTCGCCCTGGACGCCCTGGACGACACCACGACGCACCCTGCATCTCTCTCACTCTCCCCCGTGCTTCCCCCCTCCTCTGCTCTCTCTCTTGCTGGACCGAATGCGCCCGTTGCCGCCGTTCGCCGTCGCCGTGGCCACAGCCATCTGCTCGCCTCTCCGAGCTGTCCCCGAAGTCCGCCGCGACGCCCTCTTCCTCTACGCCAAGTCACACATCGCCGAAAGCCCAGTGGAGCCGCCTCCGCCGTCATCTTCAACCCCAGCCGCCGTGGATCTCCACCGCTCGCCCGTCGCCCGCGGAGCCTCCCCGAGCTCGCCGGCGACACCTCAAGATCCGCTGTGAGCCCCGCCGTCATTCCCCCCTCTCCGTTTCGTCGTTCGTGCGCCGTAGCTAGGTCAGTCACCGAGGCCGTGACCTCACCGCTGCCGGCCATGTTGCCGTTGTCGCTCTAGCCACCGCAGCTCGCGCACGTGCATGCCACCGCGCTCAGCAGCCTCCCAAAAGGCCAACGCCGCCGCCCGCAGCTCCTGCCCTACACTGCAACACCGCACGCACAACTAGCCGTGCTCCGACCACCGCCCCGAGCTCGTTTTCGGCGAGCTCCGACGCCCTCACAGCCTCCTGCTTGCTCCCCTGGATGCGGACGAGCCCGGGTTACACCCCGGTGCTCTCAGCCACCGCCCCCGTCGCCTGCAGCGCGGACACCGCTGCGACCAGAGGTCGTTGGCGATGAGCCACCGTCCGTACCACCGACCGGTGGGCCCTGTCTGTCAGGTGACTAGCTTAGGGCTAATCACCGCTTAACTAACCCCCCCTGAGACACTGACTGTGGGCCCGGGTCCCTAAACTTTTAGTTAGTTTATAAATAAACCCCCCTGTTTAACCTGTGACACTGACGTGTCGACCCTACACGTCATGTTTGAATCTAGTCAGCACTGTTGACTTGCTGACGCAGGCATGATGCAGTGTTGATGCAGTAAATGATTTTATGGATTTAAAATAACTCAGGGAATTCCATAAAATTATTTAAACTTCAAAAAATCACAGAAATTCAAATGTAGCTCGGATTGAGATAATTTATATATGAAAATTGATAAGAAAAATTCAATCTATCCATCTGTACTAGTATCATGCATGAAAAACCAAATTATACCTACTGTATAAGTGAAAACACTTAAATGACATTTATAAATGTTTAATTTGGAGTTTGGTTCAAATGGACTTCACCCAAATGAATGCTAGTTGCATTAGCTCAAATAACATCACATATTCGTGCCATGTCCATGAATCATATTGTTGCATATGCTTGTGTTTTGATTGTCGGCATGGTCCTTCTCGATAGTTCCTGCTCCGGTGTCAGGCCCAGGATGCGATTCTATCCCGATCACGTGACACACTCATGATTGGGGCACAACCGCATTTCGGGCGCTTAGCAAGATGGATATCATTACATCGTAGCATTACATACATACATGGGGATACAACAATTCATACAATTCACATGAATACAACAACAACAATACAAGGCATCCGACTACGGATGCAAATATGAAAAGCACAACGACATCCATCTGCTATCTCAGGCTGCCGACGAGGAACCTAACCCAAGACTGACGAATAAGAAGAAGGAAGAACTCCAACAGAAAGAACATCTCTCTCACGTCAAGTCAACAGAAACCTACACCTGCAACTGTGGTTGTAGTATCTGTGAGCCACAAGGACTCAGCAATCCCATAACCATGGGTAATAAGACTAGCAAAGCTTAATGGGAAAGGAGGGGTAAAGTGGTGAGGTTGCAGCAGCGACTAAGCAAAAGTATGGTGGCTAACTTACGAGTACAAGAATAAGATGAGCATCTACGCAAGCGGTCGCAAACTAGTAATGATCACTAAAGATCCTGAACTACCTATGAGTCAAACATAACCCCACTGTGTTCTCTTCTTAAAGTGAAAAGAGACAGTCACGGTTACTCACACGGTTGTGTGTTTTATTCGGATCCTCTGTCAAGTTTTCTACAACCAGACATTAACAAACTCCAATCTGCCACATAACCGCGGGCACGGCTTTGGAAAGATCATAACCCTGCAGGGGTGTCCCAACTTAGCCGATCACATATTCTCACGATCAGCAGAGATAATAATAATATTACCCCTTATCTTAGGGACAATCAGATCAGGCTCGGAATCCCGGTGCACAAGACGTTTCGACAATGGTAAAACAAGTCCAGCAAGACCTCTCGGCGTGCCGACACCCTGATAGTAGCCGCGCGTCTCTCATCTTAGGCCACGTCCGGATGAGCACATCGTACAACGACCAAACCCCAAGTTGACAAGGGGTGACGCCGCAAACGACTCTATTTGGGACCAACACCATCAGCACTGGCCCCCCTGTTATGTAGAAAGAATCCTTGGGGACGCGACCCCCTATGCAATTTAATTAATTAATTAAGTTATTATTATGTTGCAAATTAAAACCAATGTTGGGCCTTGCTGGAGGAGTGTTATTCAAAGACGAACTGTCAAGGGGTCCCCATATACCCAACCGTGTAAGGAACGCAAAATAAAGGAACATAACACCGGTTTATCGGCTCCTAAGGTGGCATGAGTGGAACAAAACACCGAGCAAAAGGCTAAGCCTTCCACCCATTGCCATGTGTATATGTGTGTTAAGTTATAATAATAGATATATTGTGATATACCAACAACAAGTTCCAACATGGAGCAATCTTCATCTTCACCTGCAACTAACAATGCTATAAGAGGGGTTGAGCGCGCGGGTAACATAGCCAAACAACGGTTTGCTAGGAAGGTGTGAAAGGTTATAGGTTTCATGGCAATAAGGAGAGGCTGACAACAAATAGATAGGTAGCGTGATATATAGCTATAGCATCGAGACATCTAGCTTAGCACTGATAGTAAAGGTATCCAAGGAGATGGTCATCTTGCCTAAGATCCCGCAAGGAAGAAGAACGAGTCCATGAAGAAGACGAAGAAGAATCCACGAAGGCGAACCAAGTGTAGTCAAACGAAAACTCACGATCGCAACGGAACAAGCACTAACGAGATGAAGCAAGCAACACGGTAAACACACCACTCAAGAACATGATAAGATGCTTGACCAAGTATGATGCAAGACAAGTCTAAATGATGCAAAACATGGCAAGGGATGAAGCACACAAGAGCAACACAAACCAACAAGTTTAAATGAGGCCGGAAACAACATATAAAAAATCCGGTAAGTCCTCATATGCACATTTCAAAAAAGGTCCAGATCTGAACAAACCTTAAGTTTAAGTTGTTAAACAGCAAGTTAACATGCACCATGATGATCTACTCTAAATTCTAGTCAAGTTTCATATAAAGTTTATTTAATTCGGAGCTACGGCCTAGAAGATATGAGCAACACAAGACAAGCATGTAAAATATGCAAGATGCATCCAAACAACAAGCAAACATACTTCAAACATGTAAACAACATGATATTATGCATCTACACACAAAAACACACAAGTTTCATATAGGACACGCTCAAAACGGAGCAATGGTTCAACACATACACATGAAATAATATATAACAACAAGCTGTCCAAAAACAACAGCATAGCAACTTGGGAGCAAGGTATATATATGCAACAACACCCAAACATGATAACAAAAGGCATGGATGTGAAATAGACATGATACTTAACAAGAATGAACTTACATCACACCCAAGAACTTGCCGGAAAACAATTAATCAAGCATGACAGGTTGCAATAAGTTTACAGATTTCTCAGACTTAGCCAAAATCTGGGAAGGCAAAAACATCATCACGATGCTGCCTTCGGAGGCACAAAACAACAAGCATATCAACTCTACTAAGTATATAAAGATCATGGACATGTAATAGACATAGCATACATCAAACTACTCCATTGGAACAACTCCATAGGAGGCATGGATCAATAACAACAAACCTCACCAAATTGATCATGCTGATAACAGTCTGACAGGTACATTTACAACAACTTGAGAGCAAGAAATAAATAAGCTAGATGAGGCCATAATGGCAAACAAGGACATGGATGGAAAGAGCATAACATGTTCAACAAGAAATGATCATTGGACAACCCAAAACAAGCATGGATTTGAGTGGGGCATCAAGCAAACATGGCATCAGGTTTAACAGTTTGAGACTTTGCAGTTTTTTAACAAGTCTCAGAAAACAACAACATCGAGTAGGCTACTTTACAAGCTTGTTGCAAACACCACACGACATATCATGAAAAGTGGATTGCACCACAGAAAAGATGGCATGATTGTGCTTCTAAAACATATAGACATGTGGCATGAAATACAATCACATCAATAGCTATGAACAAGTCAAAACAGCATCTCATAACAAGTTTCAGCACTTAACAGCCGCATGCACTTTTGCAACAGAGATAAACATGGAAATATGGCACCTAACATGAATGATACAGCAACCATCATGTTGAGAACTTCACAACAAACATTTTGACATATCATATGCTTCATTTGGACCAACATGCTCAAAGAAATCATCACCACAAGCATGCAACAAAATTACAGTTACCAACAGTTTTAAACATATAGCACTCTAGCAAGGATGATTAGGGCATCAAGATGAACTCAAACAAGCATGCCACCGTACAACAAAATGAAGAGCATATCACAACGAACATTTTGACATATTATATGCATCATTTGGACATACACAGAGAAAGTTACAACCACTCAAACATGCACACATTTTTAAAACAAGGCTGGGGACTTAGTGGAAAACAACCTCCGGAGTGGCGGACGTGTCCGGGTATGGATGGACATGTTCGTCGGTGCTGGACCCTTGGGCCCACTAGGCAGTGGCACAGTAGAGGAGGCGGACATGTCCGAGCCCAGCCGGACATGTCCGGCCTGGCTGGCGAGGTCAACAGGGCCTGCTGGAGGCCGAGCGGCGGCAGCCATGGCGAGATCCGGCAAGGTCAGCGCCGAGGCGCGGCGGTGGGGCTGGCACCGGACCGGAACGGGCGCGGGGCGGCATGAAGTACCCAAATCCGGCCGCGGCAGGCCCGGATCTGGCCGGAGGATGCGGCCGGCGAGGGATCTCCGGCATGGATCGCGGGCAGCGGCGGCTGGAGCGGGAGCTCCTTCCCCTGGAGCTCGGGGACGAGGAAGCTGGGGCGCAGACTGGCGCTGGCGGCGGCGAGCGAAGTCCGGCGGGGGCGGCGGCTCGCGCTCCGGCGAGCTCCTGCCAGAGCGGCGGCGGGATCGAGCGGGAGCGGAGGGAGCTAGTGCGGCGTGGGAGGAGCGGGGGAGCGCGGCGGCTCGGGGCAGCGAGCGCGCTGGCTAGCCTAGTTCGGCCTGCGGGCGCGCCGCGTCTGGGCCCAAAGGGCCAGCGGCGAGGCATGAGAGAGGAGGCGGGTGGAGCACGGGAGGCTGACGCGTGGGGCCGGCTGATGTGGCGGGTGTGGACTGGCTAGGGGATGCGGCCGTAGCTGAGGTGGCGGCGGCAACAAGTGGCGGAGGTGGAGCGGTTGGGCACGAAAAATGAGGTGGGAGGTGGCTGGAGGTTAGGGGAGGCTATGGGATGCCCAAATTGGACTAGGGGGTGTCCATATATAGGCATAGGGCTA
>LR738709.1:248412841-248424294 GCA_902687465.1 Secale cereale | reverse complement strand
GGAGGTGGCTGGAGGTTAGGGGAGGCTATGGGATGCCCAAATTGGACTAGGGGGTGTCCATATATAGGCATAGGGCTAGGTTTAGGGGGGGGGGGTTGGGTGATTTCGGAGCACCCGATCGCGATCCGATGGCTCCGGGCGCGAGTGGGTCTAAGAAAGGCATAGTGGGCTGAGCAAAGAGGTCTTGGGCTGCGAGGAGAGAAAGGAAAAGAGGCCCGCGGGGTTTTCGGAGACCGAAAACATCCGACGAATAAACCGGCTACTAGTGCCGTTATAGTTAACGGTTGGGCTATCAAACGAGCTCCGAATGCGATGAAATTTGAGAGGCGGTGTACCTATGCTATAATAAGACCACACGCCAAGTTTCATCCCATTCCGAGAACATTTTTCAGCCACTCATAAAATAAATATTCGGAGGTGCCGCGGGCGCGTGCGAGTGTGTCTAGGCTCAGAACGGACAACGAAAAGGATGAGGGGGTTCAGCCGGATGCAAGTTTTGAAAACATGTTGATGCAATGCACACGATGACATGGCAAAATGCAACACGCAAGCAGATGACATGGCAACGATGACGAATAACTGGCTGACACCTAGCGCATCGGTCTCGGGGTATCACATCCGAAGACCGTTCCAGAGAACCTGTCTATGGAGCAGTGCCCCCTGTTGATCTACTAAGCAAGCAAACCCCCTTGTTCATTCCGATACAATCCCACTCTCTCGCTCCTGCTCTATTTTATTGCATTAGGGCAACAACGATTCAACTGCTACTTTATGCTGCGGTAGTTGAACCCATTCCTCTGCATGACCTGTCATTTCCACAGTAAATAGTTGAAACCACTAGCATGTGTAGGAGTTGATTGAGCCATATTATGTTCCTACCATGCCATGCCTGCTATTGCTTAGAGTTGTGTCAGGTCTGATTCATTGGGAATGAATTGGAGTGTTACAAAATGATTTGGTGAAGGTATCGGTGAGAGGCCATGTAGGAGTACATGGTGGGTTGTCTCACTGGAACCGTCCTTAAGCACTAAGTTCTGTGTATGTTGTGCAAGGCTAGCTACTACCACACATTGGGATCCTTAATTGACTCTTTCGACTTATTAACCGACTTGATCTCTGTCCAGGAGTTGCAACTAGTTTCTGGTGTTTGTAGGTAGTGTTATTCTTCTACCAAGTGGCACCCGGCAGGGTGGGCTTGGGACAAACTAGGCACAGGTGGCACGGTGTACCAAGTGTCACCCGGATGGTGGGCTTAGGAACCCTGCGCACATCGTTTGGGGCCGTGAGCGAAACCCCGGCCGGATCTCCTTGCGGATGAAACCCGAATAGGCGATAAACCTGGACTAGAGACTTGTGTGGTTAGTCAGGTCGTGGCTGACACCCTCGCCAGGCTTCCTGTTGAAGATTGCCGAAGTACATGACGTGTACATGGCGGTAAGTGGCGACAGCGTGTGTGAAGAAGTACACCCCTGCAAGGTTAACATGATCTATTCGAATAGCCGCGTCCTCGGTTATGGTTACTAGATACTTATATGGTACATAGACACCTTGAATTGGATACTCTAAAATGCTCAAGACAAGTGTGAGTGCTATGGATGGCCTTATCGTAGGGAGACGGGAATGAATCCATAGTAGTGTATTGATGTGGTGATTAGTGGACTCGTGTGCGCTTTCTTACCTCAAAGAAGTTACTCGTAGTCGTAGAACAGGATAGCCACTGAGTCAAAGCTGGATTGCTGCAACTAAACCCCACATTGCCTTCTTGATACTAATGCATGTATGATAGGATCTGATTTAAGTATTGCTGAGTACCTTTGTACTCACGTTTGCTTAAATTATGTTTTGCAGATGTGACATCTGTCTCACTAGTATTTCCGCTTGGACTTCGTCAAGTAGCTTGTTACCTCAGCTACAATCTTGTATGGGTGTTGTAGATAGTCAGGCCCCTCAGCCTTTTTCATTTGCAGTTGTCTATACTCATACATGGTATGCTTCCGCGTGTTGCTTGTATGCTCTATATGTTGGGTCATGAGACCCATATTTGTATTATATGGCTCCTCGGAGCCTAATGAATAAATACTTTGATTCATAGAGTATTCTTGTGATGCCATGTTGTATTTGCACATATCGAGCTTAATATGTGTATGTTTTTGAAATGCTTGGTATGTGTGGGATCCGACAACCTAGTTGTTTACTCTTGGTAGCCTCTCTTATGGGGAAATGTCTCCTAGTGCTTCCACTGAGCCATGGTAGCTTGCTACTGCTCCAGAACACTTAGGCTGGCCGGCATGTGTCCTTCTTTGTTCCTGTGTTTGTCCCTTCGGGGAAATGTCACGCGTTGTTCCTCTAAGTCCTTGTAGCTTGCTACAACTTGGGTTCATACGTTGATGACCGACACGTTCGTTGCTGGGTCATGTATGCTTGTCCGTGTAAGTTAATGCCACCTTGGGTTTAGAACTAGTCATGTCGGCACGGGTTCTCTATCATATGGATTCTAGCAACACTATCATATGCGTGAGCTAAAATGCGCAAACGGTCCAGTGCTAGGTAAGGTGGAACCCGTGGGGATACCGTGCGTGAGGTCACAATGTGATATGATGTGTTACATGCTAGATCGGTGTGACATAGGATCGGGGTCCCGACACGATAATTCCTAATATCTTCATGCCAAATAAATCATAGGTGGTTCCCAAACATAAAATAAAGTGTATATCCTTTCCACCATTCTTTCACAATTTATGGTTAGCCGTATCCACGGGTGCTTTCCATAACAACACATACCAAGGAATTTATTATAGTATTATATTTTAAATTTCAGGACAGGGCATCCCTATTGCATGCCACACTCTCGTGCAATGAAAAGTTAATAAACACTGATCTTGAGAATAACGTACCTAGCATGGAAAATATTGGTCACCCCCTACTGCTTCATGGGCGGTATGGGTACACAAAAGAAAAAATCATTTTGAAAACTAGAGTTGGCACATACAAATTTACTTGGAATGACATGGAAATACGCATATAGGTAGGTATGGTGGACTAATTTGGCACAACTTGGGTTTAAGGAGTAGGATGCACAGGCAATATTGCCGCTTAGTACAAATGGAAGCTAGCAAATAGATTGAGAAGAGACAAACCATGAAACACACATGATCATAAACGAGCATTTAACATAACTAACACTGAATAATGCACAACAAGTAGGATATAACTAGATTGCATAACTATTGACTTTATGTGCATGCATAGGGCATCACAAACCTCAACACCAATATTTTTACTAAAGCATAACTACTCACCAACATGACTCACATATCACTATGTTCATATCAGAAAACTATTGTAAGGAATCAAGTTTAATATCCAATGATCTTCTTGAAAGTTTTATTTATGTCCCTCTTGAATATCTATTACTTTGGGACCATATTCATATTTAAAGCATATTGCCATTTCAAATAACTAGCTCTCAAACAAATTTAAGTGAAGTATGAGAGCATAAAGATTTCTTAAAAAATTTCAAATCTTAAAATAATAAAGGTGAAGCATGAGAGGATTTCTTATAAAATTCTACTAACTCTTAAATTGATCTAAGTGAATCATGAGAGCCTATTTCTTTAAAATAATAGCACCACCATGCTCAATAAGATATAGGTGAAGTACTAGAGCAATTCCATAGCTCAAAAAAATTCCAGTGAAGCATATAGAGCAATTCTAACAAATCAAGATATTATTATGGCTCTCTCAAATAGGTGTGTACAGCAAGGATGATTGTGGAAAACTGAAAATAAAAGTAAATAGACACTACTAGGAAAAGGCCTGTTAGTGACGCACCTATTTTGGCCATTAATGGCGCACTATAGGTGCGCCACTATTATCACGCCATTAGTATCCCAGACACTAATGGCGCACCACCTGGTGCGCCATTACTATGCCTAGAGGTGCACCATTACTATCCGACTTAGTAATGGCGCACCACATAGAAGTGCGCCATTACTAAAAAAAAATCAAATTTTTTTCAAGATTTTTTTCTTTTTTTCTTAATTTCGGGTCACTATGGCTTAATCTTGGGTAAATATGCTTAATCTCAAGTCAAATCGCTCTCCGTGGTCAAACTTCCCGGTGACTTCCGAGTTCTATCCAACCCCAGCACCAGCTCACTTCACAGGCACTTTGATATATCTATCATATCAATCCTATTAAACCTTGTTGATGTCTAGGACTTTGTTCATGTTCATGAGTGTGATGAAATTTTGAAAAAATATTTCAAACTTCCCGGTCATATTACGTATCATATTTTGAACATTTTTTCAAAAATAAATTGAAACCAATATTTTTTTCATTTACTAGTGGCGCACCTAGTAAATGGTGCGCCAATAGTAAGTTTGAATTTTTTTTCCTGAACATTTTTTTAAAAAAAATTCGAATTTAAATTTTATTTTCTGTTAGTAGTGGCGCACTGTGACACCCCGAGACCGATGCGCCAGGTGTTAGCCAGGTGTCAGCCAGTTATTCGTTGTCAGTGCCATGTCATCTGCTTGCGTGTTGCATCTTTGCCTTGTCATATTGTGTGTTGCATCAACATGTTTTTGAAACTTGCATCCGCCCGAGTCCCCTCGTCCTCTTCATTGTCCGTTCTGAGTCCAGACACACTCACACGTGCCCGCGGTGCCTCAGAATATTTATTTTGTGAGTGGCCGGAAAACGTTCTCGGAATGAGATGAAACTTGGCGTGTGGTCTTATTATAGTGTAGACAGGCCACCTGCCAAATTTCATCGCATTCGGAGCTCGTTTGATAGCCCAACGGATATATATATAGCGGCACTAGTCGCCGGTTAATTCATCGGACGTTTTCGGTCTCCGAAAACCTCTGCGGGCCTCTTCTCTACTCTCCCCACAACCCCTCCTAGCGGCTTAATTCTTTTCATTTCAGAAGATTTCTTCGTTCTCAGTTTTCAACTTCGTCCTTCAAATATTCTTCATCGATGCCTCTTCGTTAGTCTCACAATTGTCCGGTGCTTCGTTCAAGTATTCTTTAATCAGTTCACGATCTCGTTGCTCTCGTCATTCTAATTCCCCAAAGTGCTTTATTCTTTCCGGCAATTCATCGTATTCACTCGATTCATTTTATTACGGTGGCTTGTCCTCTTGCATCGTTCAATTTCATTCCTTACGGTGGTCATTCTTGTTCTTCACTCGATTGTAATTCTTCTCGGTGGTTTGTTCTTTTCTTCATTCGAGTAATTCTTCCCGGTGGTTCGTTCAATTTTCTTCACGTGGTTTCAATCCTTACGGTGGTTCACTCAAGAGTTCTTTTCCGGTGTTATCATATCAATCCATTCTTTTTATTCTAATCCTACCGGTGTTTCATGAAGAATTTCGCAAGTTCGCGATATATCCCTCTTTAATCTCTTCAACGCGAATAAGTAGTATGCAAGTCCATTGCTTTCATAAATTCAATTGGTGGAGGATAAGCATAACATAATTCTTATTCTTCTTTGTGAAGTTGATTAATTCCTTCCTTCGGAGTTTATTCTTGATGGATAAATTCTAGTCCCGAGTGCTTAATCTTTTATTACCTGGAGTTCAAGTTAACTTGGCTATCTCGTCGGATTCTCGTCTAAATCATCGCAAGGCTTTAATCTTATTCTTTCGTCCGTCATTGCTATATCATCCTTTTGGTTACCGGAGCTCCTCATGGTGGTTCTTCAGGACGTAATTCATTCTTCAACGTTCATCGAATTCTTGTGGAGCAGCTCAAGCATTCTTATTCTTGCCTCTTCAGTGCAATTAATTCTCCATATTCTTTTGAAGTGGAGTTT
This sequence comes from Secale cereale, assembly GCA_902687465.1. Taxonomy (NCBI): domain Eukaryota; kingdom Viridiplantae; phylum Streptophyta; class Magnoliopsida; order Poales; family Poaceae; genus Secale; species Secale cereale. The sequence continues at coordinate 248,418,474 of LR738709.1, read as the reverse complement.
TGCATTTCTCTCTTCATTCTCATCTATTCAATCTTTTGGTTGCGGCATAATTCACCTCAAGTTTTGAGATGTTTAAATAAGTCCACAATAAGCTAATTCTTCTGTTGTTGATTTTCTCAACAACTCCGTTCAAGCCTTTTTGTGAAGATGCTCTTTCGAATTCTTTCGTGGTGAAAGTTGTCATCTTCTTCTTCATTCTTTTCATTCCACTCTCTTTAAATTCTTCCAGAGGCATTTTCTTGTTCATCTCGTCATGGATCGTTCCATATTCTCAAGTTCCTGCTCGATTCCATTCATGTTCAACCGGTGTGCTATTTCTTTCAGTTTCAGCCAGAGTGCTGCCCAAATTCCTTCATTTGAACTCCTTTTCTATCTCGCTTAACCGGAGTGGTTTCAATGTCTCTTTTGTCATTCATCCTTTTGGGTTCTCGTCGTATCCCTCGTTCCTCTTGTCTAACGAAGTCTTTGCAACTTCGTTCATCTTCGTTCTATCCTTTCTTTTGAGTGGCTCATCCTCTCAACGTTCTTTGGTTTCACTCATTTGTAATCGAAGAACCTTGTTCTTCCTTTTTCCCTTCCGTCTCGTTCCTAAGATCTCAGGACGAGATCTCTTGTTAGTAGGGGAGTGTTGTGACACCCCGAGACCGATGCGCCAGGTGTCAGCCACGTGTCAGCCAGTTATTCATTGTCAGTGCCATGTCATCTGCTTGCGAGTTGCATCTTTGCCTTGTCATCTTGTGTGTTGCATCAGCATGTTTTCGAAACTTGCATCCGCCCGAGTCCCCTCGTCCTCTCCGTTGTCCGTTCTGAGCCCAGACACACTCACACGTGCCCGCGGTGCTTCCGAATATTTATTTTGTGAGTGGCTGGAAAACTTTATCGGAATGAGATGAAACTTGGCGTGTGGTCTTATTATAGTGTAGACAGGCCGCCTGCCAAATTTCATCGCATTCGGAGCTCGTTTGAATGCCAAACGGATATATATAGCGGCACTAGTCGCCGGTTAATTCGTCGGACGTTTTCGGTCTCCGAAAACCTCCGCGGGCCTCTTCTCTACTCTCCCCACAACCCCTCCTACACAGCCCACTACCTCCTCTAGGCCCAACCTAAACTCCCCTCGCGATCGGATCCGTCGGATCGCGATCGGAGGGCTCTAAAACGCCTCCAAACCACCAAACCCTAGGCTTTTACCTATATAAACAACCCCCCATTGCCATTTTGGGCATCCCCTAGGCCTTCCCCTACCTCCAGCCTCCTCCCTTGCATCAATTTCCGCGCAGCCCCTCTCCACCGCCGCCACTTGGCGCCGCCAAGTCAGCCAGCCACCTCTCCACGCCAAGTGCCAGCCAGCCATAGGCTGAGCCACCACCAGCCGCCTCCCCTGGCCTATCTCCCTTCGCCATGTGGCCTGGGCCACGTCGCCCCGCGCCACCTGGCTCGTCCCCAGCCTCCCACCGTGCAGGGCCCGCCGGAGCCCGACCGTGGCCCACCCGCGGGCCGAACCGGGCCGGCCAGCGCGCCAGCTGCCCCGAGCCGCCCCACTCGCCCCCGCTCCTCTCGTGTCGACCGGATCCCGATCGATCCCGCCGCCTCCTCGCCGCCGGTCCGGCAGGAGCTCACCGGAGCGCCGCTGCCGCCTTGCACCACCCCCTCCGCTCCGCCGCCCTGGGTGGCTGCCGTCGCGGGCCCTGCCTCTTGCGCCTCCAACCTGGCCGCCCCGCGCCGCCTGGGTCGGCCTCGCCGCCGCCCGGATGCCCTCGCCGGCCGGCCACCGGATCCAGGCCCCGGCCGGCCGGATCTGTTCGACCCCGCCGCCGCCGTTCGATCCCGTCACCGCCTCTACTTCCCTCAATCCGGTTGGATCGGGGAGGAGCACGATCCAACCGAGCCGGCCTTCCCCGCCTCCTGGGCCAAGGCCCAGCGCCCGACCCAGCCGGCCTCCCCCGCCTGTCTGCCTCGCCTATTGGGCCTCAGCCCGCTTCGGTGAGCACCCTATTCCTCGCCTGGCCGTGAGATAGCTATCCGACGCCCTGTTGTTTTTTTTTCAGTCTAGTAAAATCTGCTAAGTACTTTTTCTGTGTAATTTTTGTTGCATGTTTGCATAGTGATAACTTTTTGTGTGCTTATCCAAATTGAGTGTATAATTTGTCAAAATGACCGTGGTGATATGCTCTACACTTTGTTCCATTGTTCCATGTTTGTTTGAGTTCATCTAGATGCTCTAATCCCTGTTGCAAGAGTGTTACTTGTTATAAACTACTGCTACTTGTTATTTTGTTGCCATGTTTGAGATATGATAACTTGGTGCATGTTTATCCAAATGATGCAAATGATATGTCAAAATGTTCCTTGTGAAGAGTACTACATGATGGCTGCTGTAGCATGCTTGTTTGAGTCCTATTGCCTTGTTAATATCTGTTGCAAAAGTGCATGTGGCTGTTAGGTTTTGTAACTTGTTACGAGATGCCTAGTTGAGGAGCTCGTTGCTATTGAGGTGTTTGTTCCCATGTCACATGCCCATATGTTTTAGATTCCCCATCATGTGTTATTTGCTGTGGTGGAAACCATTTGCTATGATATGCCTTGAGGTGACTTAAACATGCTTACAAACATACTATGCCAACTTAACTGTTTTAACACTCAGTGAAATTTCACTAAGTCTGGAATCTATCTTATCCTGATGCTATGATTGCTTGATGCCCTAGGTAAATCCATGTTAGTTTTGGGGTGGCCTTTGATAATTCCTTGTTGTATATGTTGTTGTCTATCCATACATGCCCTTAATTTCTCATATGCCTTGCTGTAGCTTATTTAATTCTTGCTCCCAAGTTGCTATAAAATATTACTGTCAGGTTTTTAGTGTCATGATCAAAATGTTGTAGCTTGTTGCTATTGATTCATGCCTCCTATGGAGATGCTCCAATGGAGTTGTTTGCTGCAGGATATGTCTACTTCATGTCCATGCTTCTTGTCACCATGTTTGAGTGCTGTAGAGTATATATTTCTTTCTCCAAAGTTGCTATGTGGCTGTTAACTTCAGCTTGTTGTTATATCTTGTTTCATGTGTATATTTTAGCCCGTTGCTCCGTTTTGGGTGTGCTTTATATGAAACTTGTGTGATTTTGCATGTAGAATCATAATATCATCTTGTTAACATGTTTGGAGTATGTTTGCTTGATGTTTGTGTGCATTTTGCACTGTTGCCTTGCTTGTCTTGTTTTGCTCATATCTTCTAGGCCGTAGCTCCGAATTAAACAAACTTTATATGAAACTTGGCTAGAATTTCGTGTAGATCATCATGGTGCATGTTAACTTGCTGTTTAACAACTTGAACTTAAGGTTTGTTCAGATCTGGACTAATTTCAAGTTATGCATATGAGGACTTACAGGATTTGTTATATGTTGTTTCCGGCCTCATTTAAACTTGTTGACTTGTGTTGTTTTTGAGTGCTTCCTTCCTTGCCATGTTTTGCATCATTTATAGACTTGTCTTGCATCCTACTTGGCTGAGTATATTGTCATGTTCTTGTGTTGTTTTTCTGTGCTTCCTACCTTGTCATGCATTGCTTCCTGTATAGACTTGTCTTGCATCATACCTTGCCATGTATTGCATCATATATAGACTTGTGTTGTTTTCCTGTGCTTCCTACCTTGCCATGTATTGCTTCCTATACAGACTTGTTGTGCATCATATGTAGACTTGTTTTGCATCATACTTTCTTGAGCATATTGTGATGTTCTTGTGTTGTTTTTCCTGTGCTTCCTACCTTGCCATGTATTGCTTCCTGTATAGACTTGTCTTGCATCATACCTTGCCATGTATTGCATCATATATAGCGTGATGTTTTTCTGTGCTTCCTTCCTTGCCATGTGTTGCTTTCTGTATAGACTTGTAGTGCATCCTATATAGAATTGTCCTGCATCATACTTGGTTGAGGATATTGTCATGTCTTGTGTGGTTTGTTTACCGTATTGCTTGCTTCTTCTCGTTAGTGCTTGTTCCATTGCGTTCATGAGGATTCGTTCGTCTACCCGTGGTTCTTCTTCAAGGCTTCTTCTTCGTCTACTTCTTGGACCCGTTCTTCTTCCTTGCGGGATCTCAGGCAAGATGACCATACCCTTGGATACCTTTACTATCATTGCCTTTGCTTAGTTGTCTTGATGCTATCGTTATATGTCGTGCTACTCATCTTATTGTCGGCCCCTCTCCTTGTTTCCATGAAACCTCTAACATTTGACACCTTCCTAGCAAAACCATCGTTTGGCTATGTTACTCGCTTGCTCAGCCCCTCTTATAGCGTTGTTAGTTGCAGGTGAAGATGAAGATCGTTCCAGGTGGGAACTTGTTGTTGGAATATCACAATATGTTATATATATATAATAACACACCTATATACTGGGCATGGGTGGAAGGCTTGGCCTTTTGCTCGGTGTTTTGTTCCACTCATGCCACCTTAGGCGCCGATAAACCGGCATTATGTTCCTTGATTTTGTGTTCCTCACACGGTTGGGTATATGGGGACCCCTTGACACTTTGTCTTTGAATAAAACTCCTCCAGCAAGGCCCAACATTGGTTTTAATTTGCCTCATAATAACAACTTAATTAAATAATTAAATTGCATAAGGGGGACGCTCCTTGGAGATTCTTTTCTACATAGTAGGGGGGCTAGTGCTGATGGTGTTGGTCCCTAACGGGGGTGCTGTGGGGCCACCTTGGGGAAACCCGAGGGTTGGTTTTACTCGTAGCTTCTCCCATCAGGATGTGGCCTGAGACGAGATACACGCGGCTACTATCAGGGTGTCGGCACGCCGGGAGGTCTTGCTGGACTTGTTTTACCATTGTCGAAATGTCTTGTGCACCGGGATACCGAGCCTGATCGGATTTCCCTAAGATAAGGGGTGATAATATTATATTTATCACTTCAGCTGATCGTGAGAGCTTGTGATGGTCTAAGTTGGGACACCCCTGCAGGGTTATGATCTTTTGAAAGCCGTGCCCGCGGTTATGTGGGAGATTGGAATTTGTTAATGTCCGATTGTACAAAACATGACAGAGGATCCGACGTAAAACACACAACTGTGTGAGTAACCGTGACTGTCTCTTTTCACTTTGAGAAGAGAACACGGTGGGGATTACGATTTTTTTTAAAAAAATTGAATTTAAATTTTATTTTCTATTAGTAGTGGCGCACCAAGCAAATGGTGTGCCATTAGTAAGTTTGAATTTAATTTTTTTTCTGTTACTAGTGGCGCACCTAGCTAATGGTGCGCCACTTGTAAGTTTGATTTTTTTCATATTTCCCCCTCTAGATCTTAAAAACCCCATAACTTTCATTCTGTTAGGTTTTTTGAGATTTTGAAAATGTTCAACAAGGTCCCCCCTGGTTGAATTCGGATGTAAATTTTCGAGTAGATGATTTTTCATATAAAAAACTTTTTAATCCGAGTTCGTATGCAAAAGTTATGCCCGTTTTACTAAATTCCAGAGAGATTTTTCAAATAAAGTTGAAATTCATATTTGTAAATTTTCCCAATAACTAGACCACATAACACATGGGAAACTTATTTTCTTTTATTTTTTGACATTTCCATCATTATCTTTTATTTTTTTAAACCTGAAAAGGCGGTCCAC
>LR738709.1:248222885-248412807 GCA_902687465.1 Secale cereale | reverse complement strand
GGGGGGTGCCTTTGGTGAAATTTGGACATAGTAAAGGCGCACCTTTATAAAGTGCGCCATTACTATGTGTATGACTTGGTCAAACCTCAGTCAAAGTTAGTAATGGCGCACTTTGTATAGGTGCGCCATTACTAAATTTGACATAGTAATGGTGCACTTGGTGTGCGGTGAGCCATTACTAGTTCTGAAAAAAGAAACAAAAAAATGTTAGTAGTGGCACACCGTGGGTGCGGTGCGCCATTTCCGTGGGTGCTATTGTTTTATGCCCCTAGCTAGGAATAATGCATAGGTTCAAGTTTTGTCATCTTTGGTTGTTGATCCATAGGTTGCCATCATTATTGATTCATATGGTAACTTAATCTTTGTTCTAGGGAAATGTTCCATACTCTTTCTTAGTGGAAACTGAAATTTAATATTCCCTTATTTCATATTAATCACGTCACCTATAGTTCATAAAAAAGGTCTACCAAGTATAATGGGACAAGACGGGTTGCAGTCAATATCAACAAAAATAAAATCTATGGGCATATAATTCCCATTTGAAGTATAAGATCATCATTTGTTGGGTATATAACCTTGTGGTGTGATCCACCCAGGAGGGCCCGGGTTACACTGTTGGCGACTCTCAAGCAAGGGCCTAAGTCGGCCCAAGAAGAGAAAGACATAAAGACTAAAGGCAGCTTAACGAGCAGGCCTGTTGAAGACCCAAGACCCGAAGGCGATTCAAGACCCGAAGGGGTGACTTTCCTAGCAAGGCAAAGAGATTTAGAACCAGAGTCAGTTACGTCATATGACCCGACCTGGACTTTTGTAAGCCACCGGGCCTCGACCTGTGTATATAAAGGTGAGACCCTGCGGTGGCTTAGAGACAAGAAACTATTGATCAAGAGCTAGGTTAAGCGATTCCGCTCCCTTTTAATCGATACTCAAGCAATACAACACAAATCAAGAAGTAGTTTTTTTACCTCGTTGGTGAGGGTCTGAATCTTGGTAAACTTCCGTGACAAAACCACGACATTTGGCACCCCTTCAAGCTAATCACCATAGTCATGGCCTCACACCCAAGTCCTTTCACCAGGGCATCTGCCGTGACAAAACCACGACATTTGGCACCCACCATGGGTCCAGGGCATGGTGGTTTTGAGTTCTTGAAGGGCTCTTTCCCATGGCTCGAGGGATACATGCTACCTCTTGAGCTTGCGTTGGTTTTTCCCTTGAAGAGGAAAGGGTGACGCAGCAAAGTAGAGTAAGTATTTCCCTCAGTTTGAGAACCAAGGTATCAATCCATTAGGAGATTAAGAAAAAATCTCCAAATACCTGCACAAACAATGAAACAACTTGCACACAATCCAAAAAGGGGTTGTCAATCCCTTCATGGTTATTTGCAAAAGTGAGATCCGATAGAGATAGATAGCTTGTAAAGTCAATATTTTTGGTATTTTTTGTTTATATATTGGAAAGTAAAAGATTACAAAATAGTAGATTTGAAACTTATAAGATGTAAAATAGACCCGGGGGCCATAGGTTTCACTAGAGGCTTCTCTCATGATAGCAAATATTATGGTGGGTGAACAAATTACTGCCAAGTAATTGATAGAAAAGCGCAAAGTTATGATGATATCTAAGGCAATGTTCATGAATATAGGTATCACATCAGTGTCAAGTAGACCGACTGCTACCTGCATCTACTACTATTACTCCACACATCGACCAAAATGATTCTGCATCTAGAGTATTAAGTTCATAAGAATAGAGTAACACCTTAAGTAAGATGACATGATGTAGTGGAATTAACTCAACTAATATGATGAAAACCCCATATTGTTATCCTCGATGGCAACAATACAATATGTGTCATGTCCCTTAGTTTCACTGGGATTGAGCACCACAAGATCGACCCCAAAGCAAAGCACTTCTCCCATTGCAAGAAAAACCAATCTAGTTGGCCAAATCAAACCAATAGTCAGAAGATAATTAGTAAGATATCAACTCATGCATATAAGAATTTAGAAAAGACCTGAATAATATTCATAGATAAATTGATCATAAATCCACAATTCATCGGATCTTGGCAAACACACCGCAAAAGAAGATTACATCAGATTGATGTCCAAGAACATCGAGGAGAACATGGTATTGAGGATCAAAGAGAGAGAAGAAGCCATCTAGCTACTAGCCATGGACCCGTAGGTCTGTGGTAAACTACTCACACTTCATCAGAAGGGCAGTGGTGTTAATGTAGATGCCCTCCATGGTCGAATCCCCCTCTGGCAGAGTACCGGAAAAGGCCTCTAGATGGGATTTCGCGGAAACAGAAGGTTACGGCAACGGAAAATTGGTTTCAATGGATGTTTTGTTGTTTTTGGAATATTTGAGAATATATAGGCGGAAGAATTAGGCCAGGGGATGCTCGAGGGGCCCACAAGGTAGGGGCACGCCCTACCCCCCAGGGCGCGCCCTCCACCCTTGTGGCTGCCTCGATGCTCCCCGGACCTGTACTCCAAGTCCTCTGGATGTCTTCTGGTCCAAGAAAACTCCTCATAATGTTTCGTTTCATTTTGACTCCATTTGATATTCCTTTTTGGCAAAACTCAAAAGTAAGGAAAAAACATAAACGAGCACTGGGCTCTGGGTTAATAGGTTAGTCCCAAAAATAATATAAAATAGCATATTAATGCATATAAAACATCCAAAACAGATAATACAATAGCATGGAACAATAAAAAGTTATAGATATGTTGGGACATATCAAGCATCCCCAAGCTTAATTCTTGGCTGTCCTCGAGTAGGTAAATGATCAAAATAGAACTTTTGATGTGGAATGCTACATAACATATTTATCAATGCAATTCTTCTTTAATGTGGCATGAAAGTTCAGATCCGTATGTTTTAAGCAAAAGTTTATGTTGACATGAGAACAATAATATTTCAAGCATACTAGATAGTAAATCATTAAGCTTTAAAAATAACATGGCTAAAGAAAGTTATCCCTACAAATCATATAGTCTTATTATGCTCCCTCTTCTCAACACAAGGTAATCATGACCACCCCGATGTCAGCCAAGCAATTGGTTCATACTTTTTAATGCGCTTCAGCCTTTTCAACTTTTCATGCAATATATGAGATTGAGACATGGATATAGCACTATGGGTGGAATAGGAGGAGGTAATAGACAAAAGTGGGGAGAAAGTCTCACATCAACTCGGCAAATCAATGGACTATGGAGATGTCCATAAATTGATATCAATATGAGTGAGTAGGGATTGCCATGTAACGGATGCACTAGAGCTATAAGTGTATGAAAGCTCAAAATAAAACTAGTGGGTGTGCATCAACTTATTTGCTCATGTAGAAACAGGGCATTTGAGGAAGCCCATCGTTGAAATATACAAGCCAAGTTCTATAACAAAAATTCCCACTAGTATATGAAAGTGACAACATAGGAGACTCTCTATTATGAAGACCATGGTGTGACTCTAAAGCACTAGTGTGGAAAACAGATAGTAACATTGCCCCTTCTCTCTTTTCTCTCATTTTTTTATTTTGGGCTCTTTGGCCTCTTTTTTTGGTGGCCTTCTTTGGCCTCTTTTGTTTATTTGGGCTTCATTGGCCTCTTTTATTTTTGATAACCTCACATGGGAGAATGTTCTAATAATGATGATCATCACACTTTTATTTACTTACAACTCGATACTAGAACAAAGCTATGACTCTTTATGAATGCCGCTTGCGGTGTACCGGGATGTGTAATGACCAAGAGTGACATGTATAAAAAATATGAACGGTGGCCTCGCCATTAATACTATGTCAACATCATGATCAAGCAAAGCAATATGACAATGATGATCCGTGTCATAATAAACAGAACATTGGAGTTACATGGCAATATATCTTCGAATGCCTATGAAAATGCCATAATATGTAGGTATGGTGGCGTTTTTGAGGAAATGTATAAGGAGGGTCTTATGCACCGGCGATAATTGCGCGGCACTAGAGTGGCTAGCAAGGTGGAAGGGTGAGAGTGCGTATAATCCATGGACTCAACATTAGTCATAAAGAACTCCATGAATTTTACCTTGGGGTGCTTTGGGCATCCCCAAGCTTAGGATTTTGCCGCTCCTTATTCCATATTCCATCAAATCCTTACCCAAAACTTGAAAAGTTCACAACACAAAATTCAACAGGAATCTCGTGAGCTCCATTTGTAAAAAAAAAGCAAATAACCACTCAAGGTTCTGTTGTGATCTTATTCTAATTTTATATTTGTATAATATCTACTGTATTCCAACTTTTCCATGGTTCATACCCCCCGATACTAGCCATAGATGCATCAAAATAAGCAAACAACACATAGAAAATAGAATCTGTCAAAAACAGAACATTCTGTAGCAATCTGAAAACTTCGCATACTTCTGTAACTCTAAAAAATTTGAACAATTAGGACGGCGTGGGGAATTTGTATATCAATTTTTTGTAAAAAATTCAGAAGGTTTTGACGTTCGAGTCAATTATTGCATTTTCTGCACTGGCGCAAACTTTTCTGTTTTTTAGCAAAATTAAATCAACGATCACCGTAAGCCATCCCAAAGGTCTTACTTGGCTCAAACACTAATTAAAACACCAAAACACAATTACTACAGAAGTAATAATGTGTGAAACTTGAAAAATAAAAGAAAAAAGTAAAAAGCAAAATTAAAATTGGGTTGCCACCCAACAAGCACTATTGTTTAATGCCCTAGCTAGGCATAAAACGAGAATAGATCTAGGTATTGTCGTCTTTCATATGCAATCCATAGGTAGCTCTAATAATAGATTCATAAGGAAATTTAATCTTTTTTCTTGGAAAGTGTTCCATGGCTTTCCTTAATAGAAATTGATATCTAATATTTCCTTCTTTCAAATCAATAATTGCACCAATTGTTCTAAGGAAAGGTCTACCAAGAATAATAGGACATGTAAGATTGCAATCTATATCAAGAACAATGAAATCTACGTGCACATAATTAGTATTTGCAACAATAAGAACATCATTAATCCTTCCCATAGGTTTATTAATAGTGGAATCTGCAAGATGCAAATTTAAAGAACACTCATCAAGTTCACAGAAACCTAACACATCGCATTAAGTTTTTGGAATCGTAAAAACGCTAGCACCCAAATCACACAAAGCATGGCACTCATAATCTTTAATCTTGATCTTAATAGTAGGTTCCCACTCATCGTAAAGTTTTCTAGGGATAGAAACATCTAATTCAAGCATTTCTTCAAAAGATACCATCATAACATGAACAATATGTTTAGTAAAAGCTTTATTTTTATTATAAGAATGAGGAGAATTTAGCATGGATTGCAACAAGGAAGTACAATCTATTAAAGAACAATTATCATAATTAAATTCCTTGATATCCAAACTAGTGGTTTCATTGCTACTCAAAGTTTTGACCTCATCAATCCCACATTCATCAATTTTTGCATCAAGATCTAAAAACTTTGAATTGTTGGAACACCTTTTAGATTAAGTTGACTCATCTCTAGTCCCATATTTATCAAGATTTATATTGGAAAACAAAGATTCAATAGGAGTCACATCAATCACTTTAAGATCTTCATCATTATTTTCACGAAAACTAGATGTACATGTTTTTATAAACCAATATTTTTTGCACGCATCTTAGCGGTTCTTTCTTTGCACTCATTAATGAAATTCTCATAGATTTTAGAGACTCATTGATATCATGCTTGGGTGGAATAGATCTAAGTTTCAAAGAATCAACATAAGGAGAAATTATATCCATGTTCCTAGCCAAATCATCATTCTTAAGCAATTTTTATTCAGTCAAAGCACTAAAATTCTTTTGATCACTCATAAATTCTTTAACACTATTCTCAAAATCAGATGTCATCTTATTATAATTTCCATAGGAATTGTTGTAGGAATTACCATAATATTAGAGGAATTACTAGGAAAAGGCATAGGATTAAAATTACCTCTATAAGCATTGTTACCAAAATTGTTCCTACCAACAAAATTCACATCCATAGATTCATTATTCTTCTCAATCAAAGTGGACGAGGGCATATCATTAGGATCAATATTAGCACCCTTGCAAGTAAATATTTTCATAAGTTCATCCATCTTTCGACTCAAAACATGAATCTCTTCGATTGCGTGCACTTTTTTACTAGTGGAAGATCTTTCGGTATGCCATTGAGAATAGTTAACCATTATATTATCTAGGAGTTTAGTGGCTTCTCCTAAAGTGATTTCCATAAAAGTACATCCCGCGGCCAAATCTAAAAGATTGCTAGAAGAAAAGTTCAATCGGACATTTTTTTGTATAATCATCCATAAATTCAAGCCATGCGTAGGACAATTTCTTATCATAAGTTTCATCCTCGCCCAAGATTGTGCGACATTCTCATGATCAAGTTGTTTAAAATTCATAATACCGTTCCTAAGGGAGATGATCTTAGTAGGAGAAAAATACTTGGCAATAAAACAATCTTTGCACTTATTCCGTGAATCAATACTATTTTTAGGCAAAGATGAAAACCAAGTTTTAGCCCGATCTCGTAGTGAGAAAGGAATGAGCTTTAGCTTAACAAGATCATTATCTATATCCCTTTTCATTTGCATATCAAACAAATAAATAAAAAATTCAGATGGGAAGCGTCATCTTCACTACGAAGGCCAGAAAATGGATCTTTCATGACTAGATTCAATAAAGCAGCATTGATTTCACAAGATTCTGCATTAGTAGCGGGAGAAATTGGAGTACTAATAAAATCATTATTATGGGTGTTGGAAAATTCACATAATTTAGTATTTTCTTGAGCCATCATGACAAAGCAAGCAATCCAACACACAAGCACATAAAAAGCAAGAAAACAAGACGAACGAAAGAAGGGCGAAGAAAAGGAAAATATTTTTGAAAATCGTTTTAGAAGTGGGGGAGAGGAAAACGAGAGGCGAATGGCAAATAATGTAAGTGCGAGAGATTATAGTTTTATGAAGGGTACTTGATGTGTCTTGACTTGACGTAGATTTCCTCGGGAAAGGTGCGAGAAATTCTTCCTGTTACCTCTTGAGGTTGCGTTGCTTTTTCCCTTGAAGAGGAAAGGGTGATGCTGCAAAGTAGAGTAAGTATTTCCCTCGATTTGAGAACCAAGGTATCAATATATTAGGAGATTCCACACAAATCGCCAAATACCTGCACAAACAATCAAACAACTTGCACACAATGCAAAAAGGGGTTGTCAATGCCTTCACGATTATTTGCGAAAGTGAGATCTGATAGAGATAGATAACTTGTAGAGTAAATATTTTTGGTTTATAGATTGGAAATTAAAAGATTGCAACATAGTAGATCTGAAACTTATAAGATGTAAAATAGACCCAGGGGCCATAGGTTTCACTAGAGGCTTCTCTCATGATAGCAAATATTAGGTGGGTGAACAAATCACTGCCAAAAAAATTGATAGAAAAGCGTAAAGTTATGATGATATCAAGTAGACAGACTCCTGCCTGCATCTACTACTATTACGCCACACATCGACCAAAACGATTCTGCATCTAGAGTATTAAGTTCATAAGAAAAGAGTAACGCCTTAAGTAACATGACATGATGTAGCGGAATTAACTCAAGTAATATGAAGAAAACCCCATATTTTTATCCTCGATGGAAACAATGCAATGCATGTCATGTCCCTTTCTGTCACTGGGATTGAGCATCGCAAGATTGAGCCCAAAGCAAAGCACTTCTCACAAGAAAAACCAATCTAGTTGGCCAAACCAAACCGATAGTTAGAAGACAATTAATAAGATATCAAATCATGCATATAAGAATTCAGAAAAGACTCAAATAATATTCATAGATAAACTTATCATAAATCCACAATTCATCGGATCTTGGCAAACAGATCGCAAAAGAAGATTACATCGGATTGATCTCCAAGGACATCGAGGAGAACATGGTATTGAGGATCAAAGAGAGGGAAGAAGCCATCTAGCTACTATCTGTGGACCTGTAGGTCTATGGTAAACTACTCACACTTCATCGGAAGGGCAATGGTGTTTATGTAGATGCCCTCCATGGTCGAGTCCCCCTCCGTCAGAATACCAGAAAAGGCCTCCAAATGGGATCTTGCGGAAACAGAAGGTTACGACATCAGAAAAGTGGTTTCGATGCATGTTCGGTTGTTTCTAGAATATTTTAGAATATATAGGTAGAAGAATTAGGTGAAGGGACGCTCGAGGGACCCACAAGGTAGGGGGCGAGCCCTAACCCCCAGGGCGCGCCCTCCACCCTTATGGCCGCCTCGAGGCTCCCCTGGCGTGTACTCCAAGTCGTTTGGATGTCTTGTGGTCCAAGAAAAATCCTCATAAAGTTTCTATCGGATTTAGGGCTCCGCAAAACCCTACTAGGTTCGAACTCTGGGGTGCGTGCCAATATCTCAACCTCGCCTATCTACCTACTCGCTGTCTTATGAACTAGCATGATGAACAAGAATGTAAAAGAGACACAAGGCGGTTTATCCTGGTTCGGGCCACCTAGCGGTGAGTGGACCTACTCCAGCAGTATGGTGGACTAGCCTCAAGATGGGTTGTGGATGAACTAGTACAATGAGTGAACAACCTCCAGAGGTGAGGTGTTCTTGGTGGGTGGTGGAAGAGAGGGTCTAAATGATCCATCCCCTTGTTGGGTGGAGGCTATCCTACTTATATAGTGGCCTTGGTCCTCTTCCCCGAAATGTTTGGCTGGAAGGGATCCCACAATGGGCAATTTTGAAGGGGGACAACTACTACATCTTGTCCTGACTAAAGGTGGTCTTCGCCTGCAAAGCATCTGATCTTGATGCCCTGGTGGGATCGGTGATGACCACCGTCCTGCCGTCCTGGCACTCTTGGTCTTGTTGCACTGGAATGGAAACCTTTGGCAGATTCCCCGGGACTCTATGTTTGAGCCCGCTTCCTTAGCACCAAAGAGCAAACTGCTGTATTGCGCCCGCTGGCGCCCGCCTGGCCTGGGTCATCATGGCTTGCGTCATGCAAACCTCGCGAGGTGGGGGTTGTGTAGAGTTCTCCGCTCCTCGGGAGCCAGCCAGCCGAGGCTGCCCCTTCCGGAGGTCTTGGTGTCGTCTGCTCCGCGAGCCTTGGTCCCTTGAGAGGGCCTTGAGTGTCGATGCTGAAGATGGGTCGTACCAGGCCTGAAAAGGTGCCACGTCATGGGCCGCAGGCACGCATGTCTGTGTACCCTAGTTTCCAGAATGCCGACAGTAGCCCCCGGGCCCAAGGTGCGCTCGGACTTGGCTTTGAGGCGAAGCCAAAGGACAAGGGCGAAGCGCTGCGGGCCCCAATCACCGACGGTCCTGGTCGACACGTGGTGCCTGGATTGGACATGGGCGTCTCCGCTCCCCATGTCGCCTCGGCAACCGTTCGACTTGACTGGAGCCTGCTGCATGCAAACAACGGTCTTCATTACCTGTGATTGTGGGGGCTGATGGTTTGCCTCCCCCCTTGCTATAAATAAGGAGGGGCAGGATCCCCTCCGCTCGTCTCCATCTCCTTGCCACTCGCTTCTCTTCACTTCACGCACCCATGGTGCCGCCAAGGAAGCTCTATGCCGCAGAAAAAGGCAAGGTTCCCATCGAGGGCCCGGACGCTCCTCCAATCAAGAGGGGACGCAGGCGCCCCCGTAAGTACGCTGCGTCCGCAACCATGGTTTCTTGGGGGCACGGGCGTGCTTCTCCGCGCTCGGCTGTAGCCTCCGGGAGTCACGGCGGTGCTTCTTCACGCGGCATGGGCCGTGGCGGACGGGGTGGTCTCTGCGATGAGAGGGAGTGTGTCATGGCCATTCGGCCTTCACGGCCGCGCTTCCGCTCGGCAGACGCCTCCCCAGAGTTTGTCGTGTGGTCGGAGAGGCTCGCCAGCACCAGGCTTTCGCTCCCACAGTTCTTCGCGAGGTCGCTGCCGGGAAGGCTTGACGGTCTATGGCTGCAGGCAGACGGGTGCTGCAGCAAGGCCTCGTGGGTGAGGGCCGAGGTTTCTACCGAGGGCGGCGCGTCCTTGACCCGTGGCTGGCAGATGTTCGCCCGTGCGCAGGGCTTGAATGAGAGGTGCACCCTCCACTTCAAGTATGATGGTCTAGCAACCCTCTACATGAGGGTGTTCTTAGAGGACGACCGGCGTGCGGGGTGCTGCCCCGAGGGCGACAGCGACGATGATGATCTTGCCCTTGGTGACGTCCGCCATTCCTCCAGCGACGATGGCTCCTCATTAGGGGAGAGCGCTAGCAGCAGCGGTTCCGGTAAGCTGCCACGCTGCCGGGCCAGGTCCGGGGGAGGCGATGAGGAGTATCACCGCGGCGCAACAGTGAAGCAGGAGGAGAGCTCAGACTGAGCCTGGGGGGTCTCCGGAGCCAGGCCTTGCAGTTGTTGTGGTCGCGCGGGCCGTTTTTGTTTAACCTTTCCTTTCTCCTAGCTTGATAAATTTACAGTAGCTCCCCGTCTCTTGAGGGTGAGTTCTTTGTCATTCGATGAAGCCCCCTTTGCTATCGACTAGGTAGCCGTCGACCTCGGGAGGCATCATAAAGCTGCAGGTTTGTTAGGAGAATCATCAGGTATCTTGCCCTTCCTTGCACGAGCCCTTAGGCATGGGCTAGCCATGGCTTAGTACACTGCATCGTGGTACCTGGGGGGTATGGACTTTTAAATAGGATGCATAGGTCACGAGCTCATTCGAGGGCTCCTCGCGAGACCAAAGGTTGTGT
Organism: Secale cereale; assembly: GCA_902687465.1. Classification (NCBI taxonomy): domain Eukaryota; kingdom Viridiplantae; phylum Streptophyta; class Magnoliopsida; order Poales; family Poaceae; genus Secale; species Secale cereale. The sequence goes on along the minus strand of LR738709.1, from coordinate 248,402,037 downwards.
GCTTGCAGCACGGGCGAGCCCAGCACACACACACGCCTGCCTATGTAGCTCCCGCGTGAGGCGCACGAGGGAGAGTGACGGCCAACTGTCATTCTCCCTGGTCCGAGACAAAAAAGGCGAGCGAATAAAAGGAGGGAAAACTAACTAGGCAGTCGAGAAACGCCAAAACTCCAAATTCCATTCAGAGGTTGCAAATCAACTACAAAAAGCAAGCAAATGAACAGCCGCGTCCGGCACCTATTCTAGTCTTCTCACCAGCGCGAAGCTAAGTGCTGCCACTAGGATGTGGGAGGGAGCCCCCGAGGCCCGAGGGCGGCACTTCGGAAACTCCGAGGAGTGTACAGCCCCACTCATTATTACGTGAGAGTGTCACGAGTGGAGACCATCATAGGCACGGGGCATGGGTAGAACTTCCGGAGTTGTTGGATGTTCCAGGCGTTCTGGATCGGGACTCCATCTTGCGTCTCCAGGCGCACGGCACCAGGCCTAGAGACACCAGTGAATCTGACCGGGCCCTCCCACATGGGAAAGAGCTTATGTAGCCCTTCCCTGGAGAGCACCCACCTCGGGACGAGGTCGCCTACCTCGAGCGTCCTGGGGCAGATGTTGCGGCAGTGATATCGTCGCAGCGCCTGCTGATACCTTGCCATCTGGAGCGAGGCTCGACAGAGGCATTCCTCCCCCAGCACGAGGTAAACCGCTCGCATGGCATCCTGGCGTGCTTCGTCAAATGCCAAGACCCGTGCAGAGCGATTCTTGACCTCATGTGAGAGAACCACTTTGGCTCCGTAGGCGAGGAAGAAAGGAGTTTCTCTGGTTGGCTTGGTCGCGGTGGTGCGGATGGACCACATCATGGACTGGAGCTCGTCCAACCAGCCCCTACCACAGGCCTCGAGCTTCTTATTGAAGGTTCTTGCCTTGCTTAGGACCTCTGCATTTGCACGCTCGGCCTGGCCATTGCTCCTAGGGTGTGCTACTGAGGCATAGCATATCTGCGTTCCAAGGTTAGCACAGTATGTTTTCAAAAGGTTGCTAGTGAACTGCGAGCCGTTGTTGGTGATGATGCGATTTGGGACCCCGAAGCGGCTCACGAGGCCCTTGATGAACTTGACCGTCGAGCTGGCCGGGATGGTGCGGATGACTTCTACCTCCGCCCACTTGGTGAACTTGTCGATGGCGACATACAGGTAGCGGTAGCCCCCAGGCGCCCTGGGAACGGGCCTAGGATGTCCAGCCCCGAGACCGCGAATGGCCAGGACATCGGGATGGTCTGGAGGCCCTGTGTAGGCTGGTGGATCTGTTTTGCATGAAATTGACAGGCTTTGCAGGACCTTACCAGTTCTGTGGCGTCGTTGAGTGTTGTGGGCCAATAGAATCCTCTGCGGAATGCCTTGCCCACGAGGGTTCGTGTCAGGCCCAAGATGCGATTCTATCCCGATCACGTGACACTTACATGATTGGGGCACAACCGCATTTCGTGCGCTTAGCAAGATGGATATAATTACATCGTACCATTACATACAAACATGGGGGATACAACAAATACAAGTCACATGAATACAACAACATCAATACAGGGCATCCGACTACGGATGCAAACAAGAAAAGAACAACGACATCCATCTGCTACCCCAGGCTGCCGACCCGGAACCTAACCCAAGACTGAAGAAGAAAGAACTCCAAACAACGATCATCGCTCTCACGTCAAGACATCGGAAACCTGCACCTGCAACTGTTGTTGTAGTATTTGTGAGCCACGAGGACTCAGCAATCCCATAACCATGGGTACCAAGACTAACAAAGCTTAATAGGTAGGAAGAGGCAAAGTGGTGAGGTTGCAGCAGCGGCTAAGCAATATATATGGTGGCTAACTTATGAATACAAGAATAAGATGAGCATGTATGCAAGCGGTCGCAAACTAATAATGATTGCTAAAGATCCTGAACTAGCTACGAGTCAAACATAACCCCACCGTGTTCTGTTCTCAAAGTGAAAAGAGACAGTCACGGTTACTCACACAGTTGTGTGTTTTACTTCGGATCCTCTGTCAAGTTTTCTACAACCGGACATTAACAAATTCCAATCTGCCACATAACCGCGGGCACGGCTTTCGAAAGATCATAACCCTGCAGGGGTGTCCCAACTTAGCCCATCACAAGCTCTCACGATCAACTGAAGTGATAAATATAATATCATCACCCCTTATCTTAGGGAAATGCGATCAGTCTCGGCATCCCGGTGCACAAGACATTTTGACAATGGTAAAACAATTCCAGCAACACCTCCCGGCGTGCCGACACCCTGATAGTAGCCGCGCGTATCTCGTCTCAGGCCACGACCGAATGGGACCTCCTACGGGAGCCAATCCTCGAGTTTCCCCGTGGTGGCCCCGCAGTCCGCCCGTTTGGGACCAACACCATTAGCACTGGCCCCCCTGCTATGTAGAAAGAATCCCCGGGGATGCGACCCCCTATGCGATTTTAATTAATTAATTAAGTTGTTATTATGAGGCAAATTAAAACCAATGTTGGGCCTTACTGGAGGAGTTTTATTCAAAGACGAAGTGTCAAGGGGTCCCCATATACCCAACCGTGTAAGGAACGCAAAATCAAGGAACATAATGCCGGTTTATCAGCACCTAAGGTGGCATGAGTGGAACAAAACACCGAGCAAAAGGCCAAGCCTTCCACCCATGCCCAGTATATAGGTGTGTTAATAATAATTATAGATATTGTGATATACCAACAACAAGTTCCATCCTGGAACGATCTTCATCTTCACCTGCAACTAACAACGCTATAAGAGGGGCTGAGCAAGCGGGTAACATAGCCAAACAATGGTTTTGCTAGGAAGGTTGCAAAGGTTAGAGGTTTCATGGCAACAAGGAGAGGGGCTGACAATAAAGATGGGTAGCGCGACATATAATGATAGCATCGAGACGCTAAGCATGGCAATGAAAGTAAAGGTATCCAAGGGTATGGTCATCTTGCGTGAGATCCCGCAAGGAAGAAGAACGGATCCATGAAGAAGACGAAGAAGAAGCCTTGAAGAAGAACCACGGGTAGACGAACAAATGCTCACTATCGCAACGGAACAAGCACTAACGAGAAGAAGCAAGCAATACGGTAAACACACCACACGAGACATGACAATATGCTCAACCAAGTATGATGCAACACAGTTCTATATAGGATGCACCACAAGTCTATACAGGAAGCAAAACATGGCAAGGTAGGAAGCACAGGAAAACAACACAAGTCTATATATGATGCAATACATGGCAAGGTATGATGCATGACAAGTCTATACAGGAAGCAATACATGGCAAGGAAGGAAGCACAGAAAACAACACAAGTCTATATGATGCAATACATGGCAAGGTATGATGCATGACAAGTCTATTCAGGAAGCAATACATGGAAAGGTAGGAAGCACAGAAAAACAACACAAGAACATGACAATATGCTCAAGCAAGTAGGATGCAAGAGAAGTCTATATATGATGCAAAACATGGCAAGGCAGGAAGCACTCAAAAACAACACAAGTCAACAAGTTTAAATGAGGCCGGAAACTACATATAACAAATCCGGTAAGTCCTCATATGCATAGTTTGAAATTAGTCCAGATCTGAACAAACCTTATGTTCAAGTTGTTAAACAACAAGTTAACATGCACCATCATGATCTACACGAAATTCTAGTCAAGTTTCATATAAAGTTTGTTTAATTCGGAGCTACGGCCTAGAAGATATGAGCAAAACAAGACAAGCATGGCAACGGTGCAAGATGCACCCAAACATCAGCAGACTCACTCCAAACATGAAAGCAATATGATATTATGATTCTACATGCAAAATCACACAAGTTTCATATAAAGCACACCCAAAACAGAGCAACGGGCTAAAAGATACACATGAAACAAGATATAACAACAAGCTGAAGTTAATAGCCACATAGCAACTTGGAAGCAAGATTTATATACTCTACAGCACTCAAACATGGTGACAAGAAGTATGAACATGAAGTAGACATATCCTACAGCAAACAACTCCATTGGAGCATCTCCATAGGAGGCATGGATCAATAGCAACAAGCTACAACATTTTGATCATGACACTAAAAACCTGACAGTAATATTTTATAGCAACTTGAGAGCAAGAAATAAATAATCTACAGCAACGCGAATGAGCAAGTAAGGGCATGAATGGATAGACAACAACATATACAACAAGGAATGATCAATGGCCACCCCAAAACTAACATGGATTTGCCTAGGACAGCAAGCAAACATAGCATCAGGATAAGACACATTCCAGACTTAGTGAAATTTCACTAAGTGTTAAAACAGTAACATTATCATGGCATGTTTGCAAGCATGTTTAAGTCACCTCAAAGCATATCATGGCAATTGGTTTGCACCACAGCAAAGACCACATGATGGTGAATCTAAAACATACGATCATGCGACATGGAGGCAAACACATCAATAGCAACGAGCTCCTCAACTAGGCATCTCGTAACAAGTTAAAAAACCTAACAGCCACATGCACTTTTGCAACAGAGATTAACATGGCAATATGAACTCTAACATGCATGCTACAGCAACCAACATGTAGAGCATCTCATGATGAACATTTTGACATATCATTTGCACCATTTGGATAAACATGCATCAAGTTATCATATCTCAAACATGGCAACAAAATAACAAGTAGCAGTAGTTTATAACAAGTAGCACTCTTGCAACAGATATAAGAGCATCTAGATGAAGTAAAACAAGCATGGCACAATGGAACAAAGTGTAGAGCACATCACCACGATCATTTTGACATATCATACACTCAAAACGGATCATCACACAAAAAGTTATTAGCTCCACAAGAATGAAATAAATTACGGCAGAACAAATGACTTAGCAGTTTTACAGAAAAAACAATGAGCCTATATACTAAACGGTGCACTGGGCGGGATTTACCGGGCTCTCACCGTGGGTCGAGCCCAGACGAGCAGGAGGCAGCAACTGGGCCGGCGGGTCGGGCCATGGCCCAAGTGGCCGGCGCGACGCTGGTCAACGCGACCGAGGAGGGCTGGGTCGAGCGGGACGAGCTGCTCGTTCCCGTCGACAGGGGTGTGGCCATGGCGGCTGCCTTCAACGGGGACGACGGCGCAGCGGACAGGGGTCAGGCAAGGACAGGAACGGCGCGGCCGGCCGGAGCTGGCCGCGGGGGCGCTGGATCCGTCGGTTCCCTGGACCGGCGGGGCTTCAAGGCGCGGAGACGAGGGTGGCTTGCGAGCTTGAGGCCGGCGGGCGGCACACCTACGAAGGGAGAGAGCTCGGTGATGAGAGAAGCAGGGAGATGGAGGAAAGGACTGAGAAGGCAGACGGGCGGCGGTGCTGTCCTGGAAACGAGGTCCGGCGAGCTGCGGGGCGGCGCATGGCGTACTCCGATGGCAGATCCGGTGGTCGCCGGCGAGCCTAGCGGGAGCTCCTCCCCTGGGGCTCGGATCGTAGGAAGGGGAGGCTCCAGCGCCTCGGGCGCGAGCGGAACAACGGTTGGGCCCGGTCGGGCCCGGTTCGGCCCGGCGCGGGCCTGGCGTGGGCTGGCTGCGGGAGGAAGGCGCTGAGGGGGCGTGGGCGACATGGAGAGGGCCAGATGGCGCCGTCCCATTGGCTCTGGGAGCCCGCGTGGCGGCGGCTGGCCAATAGGAGGCCGCCAAGTGGCAGGCTCGGGCTGGGCTGCACCGAATTGGAGGAGGAGGGGGTTTGGCTGCGCGGATTTTTAGGTGGAGGGAGGCTAGAGGTAGGGGAAGGGACTAGGGTGCCCAAAATGGCAAGGGGGTGTTTATATAGGCATAGTGCTAGGTTTCGGGGGGTTTTGAGGCCGTTTAGACAATCGGATCGCGATCGTGAGGCTCCGGTCGCGAGGAGGAGTAGGCTGGGCCTAGTGGGCTGTGTAGATTAGTTGGGCTTAAGGAAGAGAAGAGAGGGAGAGGCCCGCGGATGTTTTCGGAGACCGAAAACGTCCGACGAATTAACCGGTGACTAGTGCTGCTATAAATATCCGTTGGGCTATCAAGCGAGCTCCGAATGCGATGAAATTTGGCAGGCGGCCTGTCTACACTATAATAAGACCACACGCCAAGTTTCAACCCATTCCGAGAACATTTTCCGCCACTCATAAAATAAATATTCGGAGGCACCGCGGGCGCGTGTGAGTGTGTCTGGGCTCAGAACGGACAACGGAGAGGACGAGGGAACTCGGACGGATGCACGTTTTGAAAACATGATGATGCAACACAGATGATGACAAGGCAAGGATGCACACGCAAGCAGATGACATGGCAACGACGACGAATAACTGGCTGACACCTGGTGCACCGGTCTCAGGGTGTGACAACACTCCCCTACTAACAAGAGATCTCGTCTCGAGATCTTAGGAACGAGACGGAAGGGAAAAAGGAAGAACAAGGTTTTTCGAGGACAAGAGAGTGGAACCAAAGAATCGTAAGATGTTGAACAATTGAAAGAAAGGATACAACGGAGATGAACATAATTGAGAAGCTCCGGTAAAATGAGGTAACAAGGCAATGGCGAGAACCAAGAGTTTAAATGACAAGGGAGACATTGAAACCACTCTGGTTAATAAGAGATAGACAAGGAATCTCCACGAAGGAATTCGGGCAGCACTCCGGCTGAAACTGAAAGAAATAGCACACCTGTTGAATATGAATGAAATAGGACAAGACCCTGAGAAGATGAAACGAAAACATGACGAGACGAACAAGAAAAACCTCCGGAAGAAATGAATGAGAGAAATGAAAGAACAGATAAGAGAACAACAAGTAGCACCACGGATGAATGCAAGCATCCTTGCGAAGAAAGGATGAACGGAGTTGTTGAAAAATTAACAAAGAAAAGAATAAGCTTGTTGTGGACTTATTTTATCATTTCAAAAGTTGAGGTGAATGATGCTGCAACCAAAGATTGAATAGATGAGAATGAAGAAAGAATGCAAAACTCCACTTCAAAAGAATACGGAGAATTATTTGCACTCGAGAGACAAGAAATAATGCTTGAGCTTGATCCAAAAGAATTTGATGAACACTCAAAGAATGAATTAACTCATGAAGAACCACCAAAGGAACTCCGGTAACGAAAAGGATGATATAGAAATGACGGATGAAAAGAATAAGAATAAAGCCTTGCCATGATTTAGACCGGGGTACCGACGAGATGGACGAGAAAACTTGAACTCCGGGGAAAAAGATGAAAGGACTTGGAACTAGAATTTATTCATCAAGAATAAACTCCGAAGGAAGGAATTAATCAACATGACGAGAATGAATAAGAATTATGTTATGCTTATCCTCCATCAATTAAATTGATGCGAAGCAATGGATTCGCACACTACTTATTCCCCTTGAAATGATTAAAGAGGGATATATCGCAAACTTGCGAAAATCTTCATGAAACACCGGTAAGATGAGAATAAATTGAATGGATTGATATGATAACACCCGAAACGAACTGTTGAGCGAATCACCGTAAAAATTGAAGCCGAGTGAAGAAAAGGAACGATCCACCGGAAAGAATTAAAATCGAGTGACGAACGAGAATGACCACCGTAAGGAATGAAATTGAACAATGCAAGAGGACAAGCCACCGTGAAGAATTGAGATTGAGTGAACACAAGGGAATGAATCTCCGGGAAGAATAAGCACTTGAGGAAATTAGAATGACGATAATGAAGTGATCGTGAACTGATTAAAGAATACTTGAACAAGAACCGGAAGAATGTGAAACGAACGAAGAGGCATCAATGAAGAATATTTAGAGGATGAAGTTGAAAACTGAGAACGAAGAAATCTTCTGAATGATGGCCTTCAGAGGAACACAAGAAAAGAATTCATGAATACTCTAGATGAAGAAAGATCGGACCAACGATGAAAAGAATTAAAAGCGATCTTGAAGAAGGCATATGACTGATGGAATCAATACTTACGTCACACTTGAAAGAATTTCGGGATACTCCGGGAAATTAGAAGAGTCAGGTAAGATCCTGGGAAAAGACCTGTGGGTTATGAGCCCACCGAAGGGAAAACTCCGTTGAAATGGATTGAAACGAACATAATGCACCGGAACAATTGAAAGACTCAAAGGAGGTGACAACCTCGAATTAATTGGAACACGGATAAATCTCCTGAAATGACTTCGAAACTCCGGAATAATTAAATGGCGAGAGGTAACCGAGCAAGGGGAAAACACTTGAGCAGAGGGAAAAGAATATGAAGAACACCGGAAACTAATAGAATTGGAACCACCGGAAAGAAAAGAGATGAAGAATGTCAACCCACACGAGAATTCACCAGTTGAAATAACTGAGGAAGAATGCAATGGATTCACACGAGTCGGATGGATACTCGAATACGGACTCCGGCTTCGAGAAGCAAAAGGGTGGGCGGGAGGGAAAAAGAAAGACCACATCGGACGGGGAAAACAACAGCGGTTGGAAAGAACCGAGGATTGAACTTGCAAAGAAGAAGAGGGTTGAATCCACTTGACGAGAGATGCACCAGATGAAAGAACTGACAACGCAACAAACGAAAACTAACCACGTGATCCTAAAAAAAATTTGAAGGGGAAGAGGAGTAATTCAAAACACCTACGTCAAGATTCCTCACCAGAGCGACAAAGGGGCAGGGGAGTAAAAGAATTCCTACTCTCCGATATAACTAGACTCTGACAAAGTTTTCTGCTAGACTCAACAACGGCCATTCTACGATCAATCAAGGGGGCTCCTATGGTCGGTCGAGGTTCTGATACCAACTTGTCAGGCCCAAGATGCGATTCTATCTCAATCACGTGACACTTACGTGATTGGGGCACAACCGCATTTCGTGCGCTTAGCAAGATGGATATAATTACATCGTACCATTACATACATACATGGGGGATACAACAAATACAAGTCACATGAATACAACAACATCAATACAAGGCATCCGACTACGGATGCAAACAAGAAAAGAACAACGACATCCATCTGCTATCCTAGGCTGCCGACCCGGAACCTAACCCAAGACTGAAGAAGAAAGAACTCCAAACAACGATCATCGCTCCCACGTCAAGACATCGGAAACCTGCACCTGCAACATTTGTTGTAGTATCTGTGAGCCACGAGGACTCAGCAATCCCATAACCATGGGTAACAAGACTATCAAAGCTTAATAGGTAGGAAGAGGCAAAGTGGTGAGGTTGCAGCAGTGGCTAAGCAATATATATGGTGGCTAACTTACGAGTACAAGAATGAGATGAGCATCTACGCAAGCGGTCGCAAACTAATAATGATCGCTAACGATACTGAACTAGCTACGAGTCAAACATAACCCCATCGTGTTCTCTTCTCAAAGTGAAAAGAGACAGTCACGGTTACTCACACAGTTGTGTGTTTTACTTCGGATCCTCTGTCAAGTTTTCTACAACCGGACATTAACAAATTCCAATCTGCCACATAATCGCGGGCACGGCTTTCGAAAGATCATAACCCTGCAGGGGTGTCCCAACTTAGCCCATCACAAGCTCTCACGATCAGCTGAAGTGATAAATATAATATCATCACCCCTTATCTTAGGGAAATCCGACTAGGCTCGGCATCCCGGTGCACAAGACATTTCGACAATGGTAAAACAAGTCCAGTAAGACCTCCCGGCGTGCCGACACCCTGATAGTAGCCGCGCGTATCTCGTCTCAGGCCACGACTAGATGGGACATCCTACGGGAGCCAATCCTCGAGTTTCCCCGTGGTGGCCCCGCAGTCCGCCCGTTTGGGACCATCACCATCAGCACTGCCCCCTGCTATGTAGAAAGAATCCCCGGGGACGCGACCCCCTATGCAATTTTAATTAATTAATTAAGTTGTTATTATGAGGCAAATTAAAACCAATGTTGGACCTTGCTGGAGGAGTTTTATTCAAAGACGAAGTGTCAAGGGGTCCCTGTATACCCAACCATGTAAGGAACGCAAAATCAAGGAACATAATGCCGGTTTATCGGCGCCTAAGGTGGCATGAGTTGAACAAAACACTGAGCAAAAGGCCAAGCCTTCCACCCATGCCCAGTATATAGGTGTGTTAATAATAATTATAGATATTGTGATATACCAACAACAAGTTCCCTCCTGGAACGATCGTCATCTTCACCTGCAACTAACAATGCTATAAGAGGGGCTGAGCAAGCGGGTAACATAGCCAAACAATGGTTTTGCTAGGAAGGTTTTAAAGGTTAGAGGTTTCATGGCAACAAGAAGAGGGGCTGACAATAAAGATGGGTAGCGCGACATATAACGATAGCATCGAGACACTAAGCATGGCAATGATAGTAAAGGTATCCAAGGGTATGGTCATCTTGCCTGATATCCCGCAAGGAAGAAGAACGGATCCATGAAGAAGACGAAGAAGAAGCCTTGAAGAAGAACCACAGGTAGACGAACGAATCCTCACATTCACAACGGAATAAGCACTAACGAGAAGAAGAAAGCAATACGGTAAACACACCACACGAGACATGACAATATGCTCAACCAAGTATGATGCAAGACAGTTCTATATAGGATGCACCACAAGTCTATACAGGAAGCAAAACATGGCAAGGTAGGAAGCACGGGAAAACAACACAAGTCTATATATTATGCAATACATGGCAAGGTATGATGCATGACAAGTCTATACAGGAAGCGATACATGGCAAGGTAGGAAGCACACAAAACAACACAAGTCTATATGATGCAATACATGGCAAGGTATGATGCATGACAAGTCTATACAGGAAGCAATACATGGCAAGGTAGGAAGCACAGAAAAACAACACAAGAACATGACAATATGCTCAAGCAAGTAGGATGCAAGACAAGTCTATATATGACGCAAAACATGGCAAGGCAGGAAGCACTCAAAAACAACACAAGTCAACAAGTTTAAATGAGGCCGGAAACTACATATAACAAATCCTGTAAGTCCTCATATGCATAGTTTGAAATTAGTCTAGATCTGAACAAACCTTATGTTCAAGTTGTTAAACAGAAAGTTAACATGCACCATCATGATCTACACGAAATTCTAGTCAAGTTTCATATAAAGTTTGTTTAATTCGGAGCTACGGCCTAGAAGATATGAGCAAAACAAGACAAGCATGGCAACGGTGCAAGATGCACCCAAACATCAGAAAACTCACTACAAACATGAAAACAATATGATATTATGATTCTACATGCAAAATCACACAAGTTTCATATAAAGCACACCCAAAACGGAGCAACGGGCTAAAAGATACACATGAAACAAGATATAACAACAAGCTGAAGTTAACAGCCACATAGCAACTTGGAAGCAAGATATATATACTCTACAGCACTCAAAAATGGTGACAAGAAGCATGGACATGAAGTAGACATATCCTACAGCAAACAACTCCATTGGAGCATCTCCATAGGAGGCATGGATCAATAGCAACAAGCGACAACATTTTGATCATGACACTAAAAACCTGACAGTAATATTTTATAGCAACTTGAGAGCAAGAAATAAATAATCTACAGCAACCCGAATGAGCAAGTAAGGGCATGAATGGATAGACAACAACATATACAACAAGGAATGATCAATGGCCACCCGAAAACTAACATGGATTTGCCTAGGACAGCAAGCAAACATTGCATCAGGATAAGACAGATTCCAGACTTAGTGAAATTTCACTAAGTGTTAAAACAGTAACATTATCATGGCATGTTTGCAAGCATGTTTAAGTCACGTCAAAGCATATCATGGCAATTGGTCTGCACCACAGCAAAGAACACATGATGGGGAATCTAAAACATATGATCATGCGACATGGAGGCAAACACATCAATAGCAACGAGCTCCTCAACCAGGCATCTCGTAACAGGTTACAAGACCTAACAGCCACATGCACTTTTGCAAAAGAGATTAACATGGCAATATGAACTCCAACATGCATGCTACAACAACCAACATGTAGAGCATCTCATGATGAACATTTTGACATATCATTTGCACCATTTGGATAAACATGCACCAAGTTATCATATCTCAAACATGGCAACAAAATAACAAGTTGCGGCAGTTTATAACAAGTAGCACTCTTGCAACAGATATTAGAGCATCTAGATGAAGTCAAACAAGCATGGCACAATGGAACAAAGTGTAGAGCACATCACCACGATCATTTTGACATATCATACACTCAAAACGGATCATCACACAAAAAGTTATTAGCTCCACAAGAATGCAATAAATTATGGCAGAACAAATGACTTAGCAATTTTTACAGAAAAAACAACGAGCGCTATATACTAAACGGTGCACTGGGCGGGATTTACCGGGCTCTCACCGTGGGCCGAGCCCAAATGAGGAGGAGGCAGCAACTGGGCCGGCGGGTCGGGCCGTGGCCCAAGTGGCCGGCGCGACGCTGGTCAACGCGGCCCAGGAGGGCTGGGTCAAGCGGGATGAGCTGCTCGTTCCAGTCGACAGGGGCGTGGCCATGGTGGCTGCCGTCAACGGGGACGACGGCGCATCAGACAGGGGTCAGGCAAGGACGGAAACGACGCGGCCGGCCGGATCTGGCCGCGGGGGCGCCGGATCCGTCGGTTCCCGGGGCCGGCAGGGCTTCAAGGCGTGGAGACGAGGGTGGCTTGCGAGCTTGAGGCCGGCGGGCGGTGCACCTGCGAAGGGAGAGAGCTCGGTGATGAGAGAAGCAGGGAGATGGAGGGAAGGACTGAGAAGGCAGACGGGCGGCGGTGCTGGCCTGGAAACTAGGTCCGGCGATCTGCGGGGCGGCGCATGGCGTACTCCGGTGGCAGATCCGGTGGTCGCTGGCGAGCCTAGCGGGAGCTCATCCCCTGGGGCTCGTATCGAAGGGAGCGGAGGCTCATGCGCCTCGAGCGCGAGCGAAACGACGGTTCGGCCCGGTCGGGCCCGGCGCGGGCCTGGCGTAGGCTGGCTACAGGAGGAAGGCACTGAGGGGGCGCGGGCGACGTGGAGAGGACCAGATGGCGCCGTCCTATTGGCTCTGGGCGCCTGCGTGGCAGCGGCTGGCCAATAGGAGGCCGCCAAGTTGCTGGCTCGGGCTAGGCTGCACCGAATTGGAGGAGGAGGGGGTTTGGCTGTGCGGATTTTTAGGTGGAGGGAGGCTAGAGGTAGGGGAACGGACTAGGGTGCCCAAAATGGCAAGGGGGTGTTTATATGGGCATAGGGCTAGGTTTAGGGGGGTTTTGAGGCTGTTTAGACCATCGGATCGCGATCGTGAGGCTCCGGTCGCGAGGAGGAGTAGGCTGGGCCTAGTGGGCTGTGTAGATTAGTTGGGCTTAGGGAAGAGAAGAGAGGGAGAGGCCCGCGGATGTTTTCGGAGACCGAAAACATCCCACGAATTAACCGGCGACTAGTGCCGCTATAAATATCTGTTGGGCTATCAAACGAGCTCCGAATGCGATGAAATTTGGCAGGCGGCCTGTCTACACTATAATAAGAGCACACGCCAAGTTTCAACCCATTCCGAGAACGTTTTTCGGCCACTCATAAAATAAATATTCGGAGGCACCGCGGGTGCGTGTGAGTGTGTCTGGGCTCAGAACGGACAACGGAGAGGACGAGGGAACTCGGACGGATGCACGTTTTAAAAACATGATGATGCAACACACATGATGACAAGGCAAGGATGCACACGCAAGCAGATGACATGGCAACGACGACGAATAACTGGCTGACACCTGGCGCACCGGTCTCAGGGTGTCACGGTTCTTGAGGAGGAGTGGTGCCCGCAATCTCCGCCATGTATGCCTTCCAGTAGCACACATACCTGCTCCTTGGATATGCATTATAGGGACACGTCGTTCAGCCGCCTTCGGTAGAGCTCGCCGTCTTGGATGCAGTACGCGGTCGCTTGTCGCACCACGCACTCTGCTTCTTCTTCTTCTTTCTCCGGAAGGGTTCCTTGGAGCAGGTATGCCTTGAATTCCTCAGTCCAACATCCCTCCTGAGGCTCCAGTGCGAGGAGCAGGCGGGCTCCCAAGGCTGGCCCGCAAGCTGGTGGACCTGAGGTGGGCGGTTGAGGGAGCTCCTCCCTAGGTGTTGCCGGCTTGATAGTGCGAGGATCTCCCAATGGCCAGAAGAGTCGCTCTTCAAATACGCGTGGTCTTGTGGCAAGCTCCGTGATATCCTTTTGTTAATGTCGTCCACCTCCTTTTTTGTGTCGCACGGTACGTGTTGCAATTCCAACCCCAGGAACCGCTTCTCAATCTTCCGCAGTTCCTCAAGGTATGCCTCCATGTGTTCGTCCTTTGGTGTGTATGCTTTGTTGGAGAAGTTGATCAGGAGCTGGGAGTCGCCTTTGATGGTGAGGCATATACCCCTTGCGCTGCAGCAGCCTTGAGGCTGGTGATCAGGCCCTCATACTCTGCGATGTTGTTGGAGACCTTCTTGCCATTCTGGAAGCATAGTAGTATGGTGTAGTAGAGCTTGTCCTTGGTGGGCGAAATGAGCACAGCTCCAGCCCCTGAGCCCTGATGCGTGAAGGCCACAACAAAGTACATGACCCATCCATCTAGAGCTTTGTCTCCGAGGGTGAGGGAGTGGTTCTCGCTCACCTCCTAACCTAGGGTGTCAGTCCATTCCGACACGAAATCAGCGAGGGCCGCTCCTTTGACAATCCGGGTCATGCTGAATTCCAGCTCAAATGCATGCAGTTCAATGTTCCACTCGGCAACTCTTCCTACTGCATTCGGGCTCCGAAGTACGCTTTCTAGGGGGTAAGATGAGACGACCATGATGGGGCGGCTTGGAAGTAGTGACATAGCTTCTATGAGGCCAAAAGGAGCGCAAGCTGGAGCCTCTATGGCATAGGGTAATGGTTAAAGTGCAACTATCCCTAGGTGGTTTTGGTAATTACTAACAACATATAGCTCATTGAACTAATGCTATCTCAAGATAAATATTTCTGGAAATTTATATCATTGGCATGGCATGGATTAGTAATGTAGACCCCTCAAAATTCTAAGGACACATATTAGCTCAAGCTCAAGACTGTACATTTTCTATTTAAGTGATCCAAAATCACATTGAGTCCATAGGAAAGCCAATACTATTAAAAGGGGATGAGGTGTTGCTTAATGGGTTTCTTGCTCAAAATGCTACGTGATATGCTCCAAAACCCTCAACCACTTTCTCACATCCACATATGTCCCAAACAAAAAGTCAAACTTGGCCCCACCGAAACCTTCTATCCGGCGCCACCGAGTTCTCTTGACATAGCCATTGCCACAAACCCCAGTGACTACGGTCTCACAGATAGGGATCTCGGTCTCACTAAGATGGGAATGCAAACTCTCTATTTCCCTTCGTAACGTTTCGGTCTAACCGAGATGAGCGATCGGTCCCACCGAGTTCGCAATGCAAACACTCTGTTTCCCCTTCGTAACTTTTTGGTCCAACCGAAATGAGAGAATCGGTCCCACCGAGTTTGCCTGACAAACTCTCTGGTTAGCTTATTACCAAAATCGGTCCTACCGAGTTGACATGAAGGTACCACCGAAATTCCTAATGGTCACAATATGAACTAAAGCGGTCTGACCGAGTTCTCTGGTTTGCTCCCACCGAGTTTGATAAATTAAGTGTAATAGTTAGATTTTGTGTGGAGGCTATATATACCCTCCACCCACTCTTCATTCGTGGAGAAAGCCATCAGAACATGCCTACACTTCCAACGTACATTTTCTGAGAGAGAACCACCTACACTTGTGTTGAGGTCAAGATATTCCATTCCAACAACAAAAATCTTGATCTCTAGATTTCTCCAAGTTGCTTTCCACTCAAATCATCTTTCCACCAAATCCAATCCTATGAAAGAGAGTTGAGTGTTGGGGAGACTATCATTTTGAAGCACCAGAGCAAGGAGTTCATCATCAACACACCATCAAGATTGATGTCTCCTAGATTGGTTAGGTGTCACTTGGGAGCCCTTGTCAAGATTGTGGAGTTGAACCAAGGAGTTTGTACGGGCAAGGAGATTGCCTACTTCGTGAAGATCTACCCTAGCGAGGCAACTCCTTCGTGCGTGATGGCCATGGTGGGATAGACAAGGTTGCTTCTTCGTGGGTGGATCCCTCCGTGGACTCACGCAACCGTTACCCTTCGTGGGTTGAAGTCTCCATCAACGTGAATGTACGATAGCACCACCTATCGAAACCACGAATAACAAATCTCTGTGTCTTGAATGAGCTTGCTCCCTCAAACTCCTCCCTTTACCTTCATATGCAATTGCTTTACATTCCGCTGCTATACTCTTAGAATTGCATGTGTAGGTTGATTGCTTGATTTGTGCATAATTGCTAAAATCTGCCAAGACTTAAAATTTGGAAAAGGCTAGGTTTTTATTTGGTCAAGTAGTCTGATCACCCCCCCTCTAGACATACTTCGATCCTACAGGTGGTATCAGAGCTAAGGTCTCCATTTGCCTTGATTTCCATAGCTTTTGGTGATCATAGCCTTGGTTTCACAACCTAAGAGAGTATGGCGTCTAGCGAGGGAAATTACCACCGCAGAGGTCCTTACTTTGATGGTACTAATTTTGCTAGTTGGAGGCATAAGATGAAAATGCATATTCTTGGACATAACCCCTCCGTTTGGGCTATTGTGTGTGTTGCCTTGCAAGGTGAATTATTTGATGGGAGAGAACCAAACCGTGAAGCTACCACAGAAGAGTTGAAGATGCTGCAATACAATGCTCAAGCTTGTGATATCCTCTTCAACGGATTGTGCCTCAAAGAATTCAAAGAAATCAGCCGTCTTGAGAATGCGAAGTAAATTTGGGATACTTTGATTCGCATGAGGGTACTAACTCTGTCAAGGAATCCAAATTGGACGTGCTTCAAAGTCAGCTTGACAAATTTAAAATGAAGGATGGTGAAGGTGTCGTTGAAATGTACCATAGGCTTGCTCTCATCACAAATGAGATTGCCGCCTTAGGAAGTGAGGAGATGATGTCGGGACCGGTTTTCCGGGATATTAATTTCCCAGTAAATGGCCCTTGTGCTCACCAGCCCCAGGATTACTGTTAGCTGATGAGACACAAACTTGATACATAAATTCCAAGCAAAAAAAACCAAATATGTAGTACAAGACCATTCTGGTCAATGAGTACAACAAAAGGTTTCTAGTGGTTGATGGCGGAAGCGGTTTGCGATACTTCAGCGTCTATGGGACTCCATTTCCCACAGGAACAGCTGACCTCGATAACTCCTATCTTCGCGAGGCTGCTATCTCCATTGCCTAGGTTCCGGGGTTGTCATCGCAGCGCTCCTCTCCAGGCAAGAAATCTGGCCAAGACAATAGCCAGGGACAAGCCAGTGAGTACTTTGAATGTACTCGCAAACATTATGAACACAGGTACAATATAACAAATGATAATCATGCCCTAAAACATTCCATGATCACTTTGTTAGTCACGAAATAAAATTCATGACGCATGCAAGCAGGTTATTCTTATAAAACATGAATAAGCAATCAAAGAATAAAAATAAAATGCACCGATCGGGTATCTGAAGCGACGCCTCGAAAGGATAATAAAATAAAGCATGCCTCAGTCGGACGTCTGAGCGACGTCACATAAAGGGCTTATAAGAATAAATAATAATAAGCATGCCACAGTCGGGCGTCTGTGCGACACCACATAAAGGGCTTATAGGGAAAATAAATAATAAGCATGCCACAGTCGGGCGTCTGAGCAACACCACATAAAGGGCTTATATGAGAATAATCACAGGGAATATCCAGGAGGTAGAACCATCCCAGGGATACTCAATAATTCAAATAATACAAATGGTTAGTCCATAATAATAATAATCATAATCATCATATGTCACATGTTATGATCAATGTTCTGGCTTAGCAGTTTTTCCTCCAAAGACCGACACTAAGACCGACACTTGACCCATCCCAGACTGTAATCCTTAACCGCGGACACGGCTATTCGAATAGATATAACCTCTGCAGAGGGTGTACTCTTTACCCACGAGTAACGGATTCCTTTAGTCCATCGGGACTAATTCCATTTACGGTCTTTTAATTGAAAACACACCTGACCCGCACACACCAGCTTAACTTACCGGTGACTGGAATCACCCACGACACCTGTTAAGTAAAACTCTAAGTGGGGAGGCTACAACCTCGAGTAGCATGGGATCACAGAATTTATAATGCGCGCAAACTAGGGGAGCTACCCCCTCGGTCCCAACCGGAAACACCCATGCCCCGGACCAGGTGGCATGCCTACCGGATGCCTCCGGTATCTTCCACCATGGCCTCTCTGTACGGTGTGTGCCAAGAAAGGGGTTGACAACTTACTGGACTGTACCCTACCTGCGGCAGGGACAAGTGGTAGTACGAAACAAGTATGGGGGTTACCGGAACAATACCCGATCTATGGTCGACTCAGGAGGTTAACGCATCACCTGCATGATTAGCATAGCAAATATATTTCACACCAACAGACAGAATCACCACTCATCATGCCTCGACATGCCCTCACTGATCTCTCTCATCACCATGAGGTACCATCTTCATGGTCGTACTTTATCCATGACAAGGCTTCTCCCCGAAGTCTGTCCGGACCAGCTCAGGCATACGTGGCATGAGGCAGTAACCACTTCACATGTATATAACATGATCATAGCAAATTAACTTCTCATCAAATGCATTTATGCATGTCTTGCCATCATATGCAAAACTCATTATTTCATGTGACATAACATAGCTTACTACTCCTAGCAAGCATTCGACAAAAATATCATATCTGGTGTTCAAGATGCTTGCCTTCCGAGAGTGTGTGGGTGGGGTGCACTTTGAAAGTTTTCATCTCCCCTCCAAGATCCTATTTTAAGAAAATTCAAATTAACACATAATCTAAAAACAGTACACAAAAGTTGTTCAGAAATTTTTCAAATAAATATGAAAATAAACTAGACAAAATTTTAGAAACAACAGAAAAAGAATCAAGTCAAAAGGACTTATATTTTAAAAGTTATAGACAGTCAAAGTTTAGTCAAAACTCTGTTTTTAAATAAAACAGAAAAGGAAAACGGTTCAAGGAAGAATACGCTTTTGAGACAGAAAAGACGTACTCCTGTTATTTATGTTTTCACTTAAACCAGCGCGGGCCGTCGCTGGGTCACTGACAGTGGGTCCTTCGGGCCCACTGGTCAGGTTTGACCAGTCGCCCGCGCCCTCTTCCTCCTCTGGCCGAGCCGAGGCGGGTCTCCGGCGATCGACGCCGGCGAACGGCGGCTCCTCGCGGGGTTCTGAGGGCGGGGATGGATCCGCCAGTCCAGGGCGGTCCTCCCGGTGGTTGCTAGGTCCGCGGGGGTGGAGGGAGTCGCCGGCGGCGAGCTCTGCGGCGGACGGCGTTTCGGGAGGATTTGGGGTTTCGAGCTATGGTGGCTCCCGATCGGGCTAGAGAGGTGGGGCGGCTCCGCACGGTCTAGGGGAAGAGAATGGGGGAACTGGAAGGGGCTATGGGCCTCGGTCTTGGCCGGATTTTACCGGAGCGCGGCGTCGGCCGAACTTGCCGGAGATGGGGAAGATGACGGCCACTGGTCAAGCTGGGGAGTAGGGGGGCTTCCTACCACTTGAACATGGCTGCTGTCGAGCTTAAGCGTGATCGGGAGTGCTATTTATAGCTCGGGGAGGTCGGTTCCCGCGGCTGCGGATAAGAACGCCGGCGTACCGCCGTTCTGTTGCTAGCAGGGCGACGTGGCGATGGTCGGCACTAACCAACGAGCTCGCGGATGAGCTCGAGCTGCTCCTCAGGGCAGCTGGCGAGCTGGGGTGGTCGGGGCGGCGCCGGCCAGGGCAGGGGCCTGCTGCGGCCGGCCGCTAGCTGTCGTGGCCGACCTGATGGCGGCGCTGCAAAGCTCCAGGGGTTGGCTTGGAGGGTTCCGATGTGTGGACGAGGGCGGCGTGGCTCTGCAGGTGAGCAAGGGCCAGGGGCACGACGCGGCGGCTCGGGCGCGCGCGCGTGCAAAACGTGCGCTCTGGGCGCGCCCAGAGCACGCACGCCAGGTGCTCGACGATATGCCAAGGCTAGCTAGAGGGCTTGGGTGAGGCTGGGAATTAACAGGGCTAGGTTAGAGTTAGCTAGGAGATTAGTGGACATGTTGGTTAGGCAAAGCAAGCAGGTTCATAATGCAAACTCAAAACTATGCCAAAACTGATCATGCACTATAGGTGTTCGACATAATGCCAGAGCCACCTGTAGGGCTTTGCTAGAGATGCAAATTGGCAGAATGGGGTCTCTTTAGGAGAGAAATATGATGGTGAAGTTGGATTGGATAAACAAGAAACTTAGTAATGCAACTCTTGTCAGAATCCAATTCTGGACAGAAACTGCTGAGGATGATTTGGTGGACTAAAAAGATGAGATAGGGTCTAATCTCTTGGACTTAGGAGTATAGTAGGGTATACTAATAGCAGGAGAAATCTCATGGGCAATGGGGCAAGATAAAAAGGGGTTGCAGTAGAAAATGGCAAACTGGACCAGAGAGCAAAAGAGGATGGTTTGCTCAATTTTTCCAAGGAACACCCATGGATTTTTGCATAGAGTTGAATTATATTCTCCCACTAACATCTCCAAATTTTGGTGGAATTTTTAAATGCATATATCAAAGGGTTGCAGTGCAAAAAGGGACTCTAAGACTTATGAGAAACCAATTTAAAAGCAATAAAGCCTTAGGAAAACATTTATAGTAATAATTCCACTGATAAAAGAAATGATCTAGAGAAGGTATACAAGTCCAACAATATTT
Organism: Secale cereale; assembly: GCA_902687465.1. NCBI lineage: Eukaryota > Viridiplantae > Streptophyta > Magnoliopsida > Poales > Poaceae > Secale > Secale cereale. The sequence continues at coordinate 248,381,171 of LR738709.1, read as the reverse complement.
TTTTGAAAAGTTCCCCTTGGATGGAAAACTCCACAATTCAGAAGAAAAGAATGGTTCTGAAATCAAAAGAAAATCCAAAAATAAAAATTTAATTTCCTGGCAAAATTTTAATAAATAAATCATGGTTAAATTTTTGGGGTGTTACAACACTACCCCCCTTAAGAAAAATGTCGTCCTCGAGATTTGCTAAGGACGATCTCAAAATATCCATCCTATTACCAAAAAGTATTAATTTAAAAGAAACGAACATTCCAAACACGTAGTACACTGAGGTTACTGCGAGAGAGCAAATAATTGGCACAACCACAGTGGGGTACTGGTGCTATGTGGGAAAAAAAACTTTGGTTGGGGAAACCGAGAAATTACTACTTTCGGCTATGGTAAAATTAGAACAACAATCTAACTTTCTAAAAAAAACGATGGTCGTACCCGAGGGCACCGTGCTCTCTCTGGCTGACAGGTGGACCCGGGGCTCACTGTCAGTCTCTTCTTCTACCTCTGGCTCTCTTTTCTTCCTCTCTCTTGCGTGCTCTCCCGTGCTTTCTCCACCGGCGACGCCTAGCGCGTAGGGCATCTAGGTCGTACTGCGGTAGTGCGCGGCGTGCTAGCTGCCGACGCAGCGTGCACTCACCTCGCGGGCCAGTGTGCTGTCGGCACTGCTCGCGGATTCGCCTCCGAACACCGGTGATCGAGCGACGAGCGGCGCTGGTGGACTTCGCCCACCGTACACCGATCCCGAGCTATAAAATGACCGCGGTGCTCCTCTCTTCTTTCTTACACCTGGCCTCGCCTCTTCTTCTCCTTCTTTCTCCTCCATTCCTGTTTGCAGGAGCTCGCGACGAGGCTCTAATGGCGGAGGTGATGCCGGATTGGTACGTGATCCTGATGTGCGGAGGGTTGGCGGCATTGCTGGGGTTCTCCGTGCTCTTGTGCGTGATGATCCTCGATGATCGTCGGGATGCTGCTGCTCGAGTGTTAGCTCTTCGCGGCGGCGGTGATCATGAGGATTAAGTGTGGTTGTTAGGTTCTGACTGCTGTCAGTGTGCTGGAGGCAACTTGCGTTCGAATAATCATCCACAAATTTCTCCTTTAGAGACTGTGGCGTGTTAGCGAGGTGATCAGTTAGGTGCGAAATATGTACGTGGCTATGCAATTAGTGCATGCGGTCGAGTGGTTGTGGATGTGAGCCTGCTGTCGTGGTGCTGCGTGAATTAAAATACATGTCATGAAGAATTTATGTGCTGCAATAACATTAAGGAAAAAAAGAAAATCCCACCTCTGAATTTACCGAGAGCAAAAACAGTCAGTCAAAATGAACAGCAGTAAAAACCACTCACATTAATCGAAAACAAACATTTAATTCACCGCACAGACTTAGGATACAACGCATAAGCTGTAATACATAAATAAGTGCTAGGATAACAAACATAGCAGTGACGTCTACGATATAAACGGAAAATGGACAGGGTCCTGAGGGAATGTCTCCGGCACTGGGGCACATTCCTCTTCTATCGGGGGAAGCGGATTGACTAGTCGAAAAATGCGTCTCCCCCGTTCTGGCCTCAGTGGCTCGCCAATGGCGATCCGAGGATTTAAATTAGCGAGGCTCTGGAGATAACCCATTACTCGCTGTGTCAAACGCTCTTGAGCGATGACATACTGGGCAAGGTTGGCTAGAGCTGGGTCCCTCTCAATTCGACCACCAGGAAAAGATGCTACTTCTCCGGGTGCTGCACGACTCGGGAAGTAATAATACCCCCGTTCGCTGGCATAGGGTACTGCGAATCGTAAGCGAGCAAGCGCTTCATACGCAGCAGCTTCTATGGCCATTTGTGGAGTCGGCATAGATTTCCCCACGAAGGAGACTTCCGTTGGGTCTTGGTTTGGGTTTGCGGGAGGGATATGCACTACTGCCCAATATTTCAAGGTGGAGGGGGTGATCCTCGTTTTGAGCAGCTCGTACTGGGGTGGATGGGTAGAACTCATGGTACTGCAGGTAAAGTCCCACAATATTTTAACAAAACTACCTGGGGTTGCATCTGGAGTTCTCAGATGAATACTGGGGCTCGGCATTGTAAAAATGGTTGGGCGAGCTGTGCACAAAGTGAGGGATGCTTGGTAAGGTCACGGGGTGGCCTTTTATAAAGCATCAGGGCTGGGTTATCGAGGATGGTGTGGGGCAACTAGTTTGTCGATTCAGCCCTATGGGGTCGGGGTCAATGCCACAGATACACATATCTCATAAAAGTGACGTTTTACTGTGGCACCGTCGGGGTGGTTTTTGGTAGCTACGCCTGGAATTAAAAATGCAACCGTACGCCAACATACTTATGCATGGCTACTATTTAAAATAGAGGCACACAAGCAGACTGCATTTATTTATGGCGATACAAGGTCACACTACTACAAGACGTAGAAATACTAAGACTCGGTACTACTCGAGTGGCTTAGTCTACTACGTTAATATCTAAGCGGGCGTGCCTTGTGGACGTCGAGGCCTCTCCATGGGCTTCTCCGTCGGGGTTAGATGGGTGGGGTTGAGGTTCTGCAGGGTCGGGGTAGCGATGATGACCATCGCGGGGATTGTTGGCCACAATCCCGCTAGAGCGTGTTCCCAAAAGGCGACGAAACACTTCTGGGGACACCAAAGCATTTTGGTCGATGGCCGGGGCAGATCTTAAGGATTCGATCGGTTGCCCGAACAGTACAACTGGGTTGTCGGTGTCGGGCTCCTCTTCCTCTCTTGTCGGGGCTCGGCGAGCAAGTTCCCCACGAGCGGCGATCAGATCAAGGGTGATCTGATCGAACAGTGCCTCTAGCGCACTTACATAGCGCACCAGGTGCAACAACGCAGGGTCCGTCTCGTGGTCTCCGTTGGCAACTTGGGGTGGCCTACCATACCCGTCACGGTTGGGGTAGTAGTAGAACGAACGGCAGTTAACTCTGGGCGACAGGTGCCGGAGTTGCACTACAGCCTCTCGAGCGGCCAGCTGGATGGCTTGTGGCTCAAAGGAAGTTGTTCTACCGGTGAACCTGTAGGGGCGTTCGGGCAAAATACCCCTACCATAGACGTGCACCGTGGCCCAGAATTGACGGCTCTCGCCGCCCATGGGCCCTTGGTACACAACATACTCTGGGGGTTCTTCTAATGCAAAGGCACGGCGGGTGAGGTTTGCTAGCACGGTCACAAAACCTCCAAGGTTGGTTGCTGTGGTCTCATTGTGAACAATGGGGCCAGGCATCTTGGCTTGGTTTTGGGGTAGAGGCTGTGCTGTGCTGGGTTGGGGCTAGCGTGTCCTTTTTATAGAAAAAGGAAACGGAGTCTTCCTTCGCACGCTTGCGAATGAGACAATTTAGGTGTCGGTCACTGGCGCGTGATCGACATGCTAGACTGATAGGTTAGGCACCGACTACCGAAAGGTGTCGGGGTCACTATGTGGCTATCTTGCACGAGAAGTTTGGCTGGGTTTAGGTTAAGGTTTGGTGGGTTGTTTAACCTAGGTTTTCCGACCTGGCTAGGATAGGATTAGCCAATGGTCAGCCTGGCTCTGATACCAAGGTTGTCGGGACCGGTTTTCTGGGATATTAATTTCCCAGTAAATGGCCCTTGTGCTCACCAGCCCCAGGATTACTGTTAGCTGATGAGACACAAACTTGATACAGAAATTCCAAGCAAAAAAAACCAAATATGTAGTACAAGACCATTCTGGTCAATGAGTACAACAAAAGGTTTCTAGTGGTTGATGGCGGAAGCAGTTTGCGATACTTCAGCGTCTATGGGACTCCATTTCCCACAGGAACAGCTGACCTGGATAACTCCTATCTTCGCGAGGCTGCTATCTCCATTGCCTAGGTTCCGGGGTTGTCATCGCAGCGCTCCTCTCCAGGCAAGAAATCTGGCCAAGACAATAGCCAGGGACAAGCCAGTGAGTACTTTGAATGTACTCGCAAACATTATGAACACAGGTACAATATAACAAATGATAATCATGCCCTAAAACATTCCATGATCACTTTGTTAGTCACGAAATAAAATTCATGACGCACGCAAGCAGGTTATTCTTATAAAACATGAATAAGCAATCAGAGAATAAAAATAAAATGCACCGATCGGGTATCTGAAGCGACGCCTCGAAAGGATAATAAAATAAAGCATGCCTCAGTCGGACGTCTGAGCGACGTCACATAAAGGGCTTATAAGAATAAATAATAATAAGCATGCCACAGTCGGGCGTCTGTGTGACACCACATAAAGGGCTTATAGGGAAAATAAATAATAAGCATGCCACAGTCGGGCGTCTGAGCGACACCACATAAAGGGCTTATATGAGAATAATCACAGGGAATATCCTGGAGGTAGAACCATCCCAGGGATACTCAATAATTCAAATAATACAAATGGTTAGTCCATAATAATAATAATCATAATCATCATATGTCACATGTTATGATCAATGTTCTGGCTTAGCAGTTTTTCCTCCAAAGACCGACACTAAGACCGACACTTGACCCATCCCAGACTGTAATCCTTAACCGCGGACACGGCTATTCGAATAGATATAACCTCTGCAGAGGGTGTACTCTTTACCCACGAGTAACGGATTCCTTTAGTCCATCGGGACTAATTCCATTTACGGTCTTTTAATTGAAAACACACCTGACCCGCACACACCAGCTTAACTTACCGGTGACTGGAATCACCCACGACACCTGTTAAGTAAAACTCTAAGTGGGGAGGCTACAACCTCGAGTAGCATGGGATCACAGAATTTATAATGCGCGCAAACTAGGGGAGCTACCCCCTCGGTCCCAACCGGAAACACCCATGCCCCGGACCAGGTGGCATGCCTACCGGATGCCTCCGGTATCTTCCACCATGGCCTCTCTGTACGGTGTGTGCCAAGAAAGGGGTTGACAACTTACTGGACTGTACCCTACCTGCGGCAGAGACAAGTGGTAGTACGAAACAAGTATGGGGGTTACCGGAACAATACCCGATCTATGGTCGACTCAGGAGGTTAACGCATCACCTGCATGATTAGCATAGCAAATATATTTCACACCAACAGACAGAATCACCACTCATCATGCCTCGACATGCCCTCACTGATCTCTCTCATCACCATGAGGTACCATCTTCATGGTCATACTTTATCCATGACAAGGCTTCTCCCCGAAGTCTGTCCGGACCAGCTCAGGCATACGTGGCATGAGGCAGTAACCACTTCACATGTATATAACATGATCACAGCAAATTAACTTCTCATCAAATGCATTTATGCATGTCTTGCCATCATACGCAAAACTCATTATTTCATGTGACATAACATAGCTTACTACTCCTAGCAAGCATTCGACAAAAATATCATATCTGGTGTTCAAGATGCTTGCCTTCCGAGAGTGTGTGGGTGGGGTGCACTTTGAAAGTTTTCATCTCCCCTCCAAGATCCTATTTTAAGAAAATTCAAATTAACACATAATCTAAAAACAGTACACAAAAGTTGTTCAGAAATTTTTCAAATAAATATGAAAATAAACTAGACAAAATTTTAGAAACAACAGATAAAGAATCAAGTCAAAAGGACTTATATTTTAAAAGTTATAGACAGTCAAAGTTTAGTCAAAACTCTGTTTTTAAATAAAACAGAAAAGGAAAACGGTTCAAGGAAGAATACGCTTTTGAGACAGAGAAGACGTACTCCTGTTATTTATGTTTTCACTTAAACCAGCGCGGGCCGTCGCTGGGTCACTGACAGTGGGTCCTTCGGGCCCACTGGTCAGGTTTGACCAGTCGCCCGCGCCCTCTTCCTCCTCTGGCCGAGCCGAGGCGGGGCTCCGGCGATCGACGCCGGCGAACGGCGGCTCCTCGCGGGGTTCTGAGGGCGGGGATGGATCCGCCAGTCCAGGGCGGTCCTCCCGATGGTTGCTAGGTCCGCGGGGGTGGAGGGAGTCGCCGGCGGCGAGCTCTGCGGCGGACGGCGTTTCCGGAGGATTTGGGGTTTCGAGCTATGGTGGCTCCCGATTGGGCTAGAGAGGTGGGGCGGCTCCGCACGGTCTAGGGGAAGAGAATGGGGGCACTGGAAGGGGCTAGGGGCCTCGGTCTTGGCCGGATTTTACCGGAGCGCGGCGTCGGCCGAACTTGCCGGAGATGGGGAAGATGACGGCCACTGGTCAAGCTGGGGAGTAGGGGGGGCTTCCTACAACTTGAACATGGCTGCTGCCGAGCTTAAGCGTGATCGGGAGTGCTATTTATAGCTCGGGGAGGTCGGTTCCCGCGGCTGCAGATAAGAACGCCGGCGTACCGCCGTTCTATTGCTAGCAGGGCGACGTGGCGATGGTCGGCACTAACCAACGAGCTCGCGGATGAGCTCGAGCTGTTCCTCAGGGCAGCTGGCGAGCTGGGGTGGTCGGGGCGGCGCCGGCCAGGGCAGGGGCCTGCTGCGGCCGGCCGCTAGCTGCCGTGGCCGACTTGACGGCGGCGCTGCAAAGCTCCAGGGGTTGGCTTGGAGGGTTCCGATGTGTGGAAGAGGGCGGCGTGGCTCTGCAGGTGAGCAAGGGCCAGGGGCACGACGCGGCGGCTCGGGCGCGCGCGCGTGCAAAACGTGCGCTCTGGGCGCGCCCAGAGCACGCACGCCAGGTGCTCGACGATATGCCAAGGCTAGCTAGAGGGCTTGGGTGAGGCTGGGAATTAACAGGGCTAGGTTAGAGTTAGCTAGGAGATTAGTGGACATGTTGGTTAGGCAAAGCAAGCAGGTTCATAATGCAAACTCAAAACTATGCCAAAACTGATCATGCACTATAGGTGTTCGACATAATGCCAGAGCCACCTGTAGGGCTTTGCTAGAGATGCAAATTGGCAGAATGGGGTCTCTTTAGGAGAGAAATATGATGGTGAAGTTGGATTGGATAAACAAGAAACTTAGTAATGCAACTCTTGTCAGAATCCAATTCTGGACAGAAACTGCTGAGGATGATTTGGTGGACTAAAAAGATGAGATTGGGTCTAATCTCTCGGACTTAGGAGTATAGTAGGGTATACTAATAGCAGGAGAAATCTCATGGGCAATGGGGCAAGATAAAAAGGGGTTGCAGTAGAAAATGGCAAACTGGACCAGAGAGCAAAAGAGGATGGTTTGCTCAATTTTTCCAAGGAACACCCATGGATTTTTGCATAGAGTTGAATTATATTCTCCTACTAACATCTCCAAATTTTGGTGGAATTTTTAAATGCATATATCAAAGGGTTGCAGTGCAAAAAGGGACTCTAAGACTTATGAGAAACCAATTTAAAAGCAATAAAGCCTTAGGAAAACATTTATAGAAATAATTCCACTGATAAAAGAAATGATCTTGAGAAGGTATACAAGTCCAACAATATTTTTTTGAAAAGTTCCCCTTGGAGGGAAAACTCCACAATTCAGAAGAAAAGAATGGTTCTGAAATCAAAAGAAAATCCAAAAATAAAAATTTAATTTCCTGGCAAAATTTTAATAAATAAATCATGGTTAAATTTTTGGGGTGTTACAGATGACCGGTAGATTCATCATCAAGAAGATCCTAAGAGCCTTGGATGGAAAATATGATACCATGTGCACATTGATCCAAATGATGCCCAATTACAAAGATCTCAAGCCTACTGAAGTCATTGGAAGAATTGTTTCTCATGAGATGTCACTTAAGGATAAGGAAGAGCTCCACCACAAGTCAAATGGTGCTTAGAAAGCCTCATGTCATGTTCCCACATCATCAAGTGAGAAACAAAACCTTCAATGAAGAATTGAGTCTAATGGTGATGAACTTCAACAAGTTCTACAAGAGTAGAAGCAAGGAGAGAAGTTCCAAGTCAAGGTCCAACAATGACAAAAGATCTTCAAGTCATGAACGAAATTGCTACAATCATGGAAGACCCGAACACTACTCCAATGATTGTACGGCTCCCTACAAAAGAAGAGAAGATTCTCCCAAAAGAAGGAGTATGAGAGAAGAATCACCACCAAGAGAGAGAAGAAGCAGAGATGATCGTTATGAACGAAGACCCTCTCTGAGAACCAAGGATTCGGAAAGGAAAGACAAGTCATCAAAGAGCTACACAAAATGAAGACATCAAGCTCACGTTGTTGAATGGGTATCCGGCTCCGGCTCCGACCATCACTCCGAAAGAAGTTATCACTCTGTCTCCGAATATACTCAAGATGATGGTGTTGCCGGTCTAGCACTTGTGTCAACCAACTCCTACGACATATTTGACTCACCAAATGAAGGAATTGGAAGACGCTTCATGGCTAAAGGCCCAAAGGTATCACACCCCGAGTATGTTGATTTCAATAGTGATCAAGATGATTTGCTAGGAGATGATGATTTACTTGTTGATAACTCTCGTTATGAAAACTATGATGAACTTGCTATTAATCATGCTAATCAAGATAAAACGAATGACGATGATAGGAAGGAGATTAAGCGTCTAACTAAAGAACTAAACACTCTTAAGTTATCTCATGAAACTACCTTGGAAGATCATCGAAAACTTTTAAAGACTCATGATAAGTTACGCTTTGAAAAGCTCACCCTTGTGCAAGAGCATGAGTTCTTAAAAGCAATCAATAAAGATCTTCGTAATAAAAGTTCTTCTTGCATTGCCAAATGTTTACTCTTGTCTACTTACATGCCACAAGTTAAATCTAGGAACAAGAACAAGAAAGATTCATCATCTAGTAGTCATAATAATCATGCTAAATCAAATATTGTTGCTTCTAGTAGTACTCTTGATTCCACTAATGATTCTCTTAGCCAAGTTACACTTGAGCAAGAAAATATCCTATTGAATGGAATTATAGAGAAAGGTGTTTACAAGAGCCTTGCCGGAAGTAAGCAATTTGAGGAGATTGTACGCAAGCAAGGAAGACACCGGAAGAATCAAGGTGTTGGTTTTGAACGAAAGTTCAATGCCAATGAAGTTGAGAGGGAAGAATATCAATACCCCAAGACGAAGTTTGTTCCTCAACAAGAGAAGTATGATCCTACTTCTTTCTAGGGAACACAGGCTCAAGATGATCTTCCACCACTAGACCACAAGCAAAAGGGTAAGGACAAGCTTCAAGAGGAGATCGATGCATTTGAAGAAACTCCCAAGGCCTTGGTCATGTGGGTTCTCAAGACTACATCGAGTTCTACTTCATCAAGTACGACTAAAACTCCAAGGATTCCCATCAAGATGGTGTGGATCCCGAAGATGAAGAACTAGAGAGTTCATGAGGGTGACTCTGCCAACATACTTTAGTCATATCATTTTGGCGAGGACAAGTGCAAACAACTACCATATCTTGCACTAGTTCAAGGAGTCACAAACCCTCTTGTTGGTAAGACAAGGGACAAGGTAACCAAATGCTTTCATGGACATCATCTTATGTGAACATCACTCTATGTCTAAGGATATCCTTGTTTGTTCCTTGTGGGACTAACCCGTGTGGGTATTGAAAGTGCGAGTCACTCCAATGGATTCCTCCAAATGATCTACATCAACATTGAACATCTACATCTTCAACACCTACACGAAGTTATCATCGACAAAACCCAAGGTTAGTCCATCCCTCTTAGGGGGATATCACATCTAGGGGGACCTTTACTCTAATCACTTGAGCTAAAGCAACTCTAGTGATTTGAACACAACAATGCTTTATGTAAAAGGGGTAACCCCACTTGTGCTTAAACGATGAGTATGACCTATGATCAAATGTTCTCATTTGACTCCTAAGTCAACATACTCATATATAGATGACCTAGTCATCGCCAAATTGCTTGATAAATGCTAGAGTGATTGTGCATGCTTTGTCACATATTTCATTTGCCGTCTTATTGTGTGAGCATGTTGGATGAATATTTTACTAATTCGAGGACATCCATTTGTGCCAAATGGATGGACAAGAATGCCTAAGAACTCCCTCTAGCTATCTATGCTTTTCTCATCTCAAACTCTATTCATGCTACATCACAAAGTTTGATGAAGTCATATTCTAACCACTCTGTGTGAGGAGCACTGGGAGTCCCCGATTCATCATAGACTTAAACTTCCAAAACCTCTTTGTGCATTTCGGTATGACCGAGTCGTCCACTTAGGTCACACCGAGTTCACTAAGTTGATCTAGGTTTTCAATCTCGGTGCAACCGATTTGGACGTTTCGGTCACACCAATCGAGTTGCAGTAACCGCTTGCGATTCTGCATCTCGGTGCCACCGAGCTGTACCACTTGGTCACACCTATAGGGTTGGGATATATATACCCGCGGGTGAGATTTTGGAAATTTCTTCAAACACCTCAGCCTACGCGCGTGTCCTGCTCTGCCTCCTCGGGTCTCCAGATCGTTTCCTCGCCGCCAGTGACCTCCCGCCGCAGGTTTCCATCACCGTCAATGGAAATCTGCTCCGTCGTTGTCGCCGTAGCGAACTCCCGCCGATCTAGGGTATGGGTTTGACTCTATGTGCTATTCCTTTAACTCTGATTCATAGCACACTACTTTGCCATGATCTTTACCACGTATGCAAACTATCTATGCACTAAAAAACATCCTTAGATTAGATTTGATCTCAAAATTTAGGGTTAGGTCTCCGCCGAACTCATCTCGGACCGACCAAGTTGTAGACATCGGTCTCACGATTTGTCTTAGGCCATTGCACATGCGATTTTTGGTTTGACCGAAAACTGCAAATCGGTGTGACCGAGTTCGACTCTCTGTGAAACCCTAGCAGTCTCGGTGCCACCGAACCGTGACTCTGTCTGACCGAGTTCACTAGTTAAGGTTCCAAAATTGCTTCGGTATCACTGAGTTTAACAAATCGGTAGCTCCGAAATGCTTTCTGTGGAGAACTAAAACTAAGTTCTTGAGTCATCTGTTTTGCAAAAAAACTCTACACTTTGTGATGCTTATCCACTCTACCTCATCTACATCTATTCGCAGGGTTTGCTGTCAGTGTAATTGCCAAGATTTCTTACCAGAGTGACAGTCAGAACAAATCTGAGGAACAAGTGCAATTGAGTGAGGGTTCAGATCCCTCAAGCAACTCTAATGATGGCAGTAGAAGCACACCTAGCAATTTGCCCATGACAGCCACCAGAACCAGGAAGAAGAGAACCTCAGAATTTGAGGATGAGGACTATGTGGCTGCTGAGGATGAAGCTACATCGAAGAAGAAGGTGCTGAAGAAAGAATATGGAACAACCGCTGCAACAAAGACAGGGATGAACAAGAAGGCTCCAGCAAGAATGCTCCTATGTCTAAGGCCAGAGCCTCTACTCGAGAGACAATGGAGTTCACTCTTGAACCAAAAGAAGCTGGAGATGGCAAGAAGATGAAGGAGAGAGTCAGGAAGACTATTGCAAGAGTCATTGGCAAGCCCTCCATGATGAGAGATTCTTCTAATGAAGAAGATAGAAAAGGGAAGGCAACTACTGATGCATTTCTGCGAGTGCCTAGAGGACAGAGGTTTGTTAAAGTGCATGTACCTGATACAAGAGCAACAACATCAGCACTAGCAGCCACAGCTTCAGTGCCACCTCCAGCAACCACTCCACCAGCTCCAACTACATCAACTGAAGCCTTCGTCCTTGGAGTTCTCTCTACACCGCCTCCCTAAGACCAAGCCTGAGAGACGCATATCACTATGCATATTTGAACTTTTTGGTAACTTGTTGCCAAAGGGGGAGAAATATTTATAGGTCATAGGCTTCGAGAGAGAGTGTTTTGCTTCTTTGTCTCTCTTGTTTTTGGTTGAACTTTATTGTGTGCTTGGTTTATACTTTATGTCCTTGTGTGAGATACTTGTTTGATCATGTGATTGATCATATACTACTTTAATGCTTGCTTGAATGATATTATCTTTTGTATCCCTATATGATCATTCACTTTGCTTGGTGATGAGTGCATGATTTTTGTTTGTATCATTTTGAGCGCTCAACCCAGATGTATGTGACATGGAAGAGTAACCCATGATCCTAATCGATTGTGTATTTGCATTCAAAAGCAAATTTTAAACAATACACAAATTTAGGGGGTGCTCTTGCTAATCACATACTTCTCAAAGCAACGATGTATTTCAATCTTATTATCATTTGTCAAAGCTTTGATCTATATGTTGTCATCAATTACCAAAAAGGGGGAGATTGAAAGTGCAACTATCCCTAGGTGGTTTTGATAATTACTAACAACATATAGCTCATTGAACTAATGCTATCTCAAGATAAATATTTCAGGAAAGTTCAATGATTGGCATGGCATGGATTAGTAATGTGGACCCCTCAAAATGCTAAGGACACATAATGGCTCAAGCTCAAGACTCTACATTTTCTACTTTAGTGATCCAAGATTACACTGAGTCCATAGGAAAGCCAATACTATTAAAAGGGGATGAGGTGTTGCTTAATGGGTTTCTTGCTCAAAATGCTTATTGATATGCTCCAAAACCCTCAACCACTTTCTCACATCCACATATGTCCCAAACCCAAAATCAAACTCGGACCCACCGAAACCATCTATCCGGCGCCACCGAGTTCTCTTGACATAGCCATTGCTGCAAACCCTAGTCACTTCGGTCTCACCGATAGGGATCTTGGTCTCACCGAGATGGGATTGCAAACTCTCTGTTTCCCTATGTAACGTTTCGGTCTAACCTAGATGAGCGATCGGTCCCACCGAGTTCGCAATATAAACTCTTTGTTTCCCCTTCATAACGTTTCGGTCCAACCGAAACGAGCGAATCGGTCCCGTCGAGTTTTCCTGACCAACTCACTTGTTAGCTTATTACCAAAATCAGTCCTACCAAGTTGACATGTCGGTCCCACCGAAATGCATAATGGTCACATTATGAACTGAATCGGTCTGCCTGAGTTCTCTGATTCAGTCCCACCGAGTTTGGTAAATTGTGTGTAACTGTTAGATTTTGTGTGGTGGCTATATATACCCCTCCACCCACTCTTCGTTCGTGGAGAAAGCCATCAGAACATGCCTACACTTCCAACATACATTTTCTGAGAGAGATCCACCTACACTTGTGTTGAGGTCAAGATATTCCATTCCAACCACAAAAATCTTGATCTCTAGCTTTCTCCAAGTTGCTTTCCACTCAAGTAATCTTTCCACCAAATACAATCCTATGAAAGAGATTTGAGTGTTGGGGAGACTATCATTTTGAAGCACAAGAGCAAGGAGTTCATCATCAACACAACGTGTATTACCTTTTGGAGAGTGGTGTCTCCTAGATTGGTTAGGTGTCACTTGGTAGCCGCCGTCAAGATTGTGGAGTTGAACCAAGGAGTTTGTACGGGCAAGGAGATCTCCTACTTCATAAAGATCTACCCTAGTGAGGCAAGTCCTTCTTGGGCGATGGCCATGGTGGGATAGACAAGGTTGCTTCTTCGTGGAACATCATGGGTGGAGCTCTCTGTGGACTCGGGAAACCGTTACCCTTCGTGGGTTGAAGTCGCCATCAACGTGGATGTACGATAGCACCACCTATCAGAACCACGAATAAAAAATCTCCGTGTCTACATTGCGTTTGCTCCCTCAAACTCTCCCCTTTACCTTTATATGCAATTGCTTTACATTCCGCTGCTATACTCTTAGAATTGCATGTGTAGGTTGATTGCTTGACTTGTGCATAATTGCTAAAATCTGCCAAGACTTAAAATTGGGAAAAAGCTAGGTTTTTATTGGGTCAAGTAGTCTAATCACCCCCCTCTAGACATACTTTCGATCCTACAAGTGGTATCAAAGCTAAGGTTTCCATTTGCCTTGATTTCAATAGCATTTGGTGATCATAGCCTTGGTTTCACAACCTAGGAGAGTATGGCGTCTAGCGAGGGAAATTGCCAGCGTAGAGGTCCTTAATTTGATGGTACTAATTTTGCTAGTTGGAAGCATAAGATGAAAATGTATATTCTTGGACATAACCCCGCCGTTTGGGCTATTGTGTGTGTAGGCTTGCAAGGTGAATTCTTTGATGGGAGAGAACCAAACCGTGAAGCTAACGCGGAAGAGTTGAAGATGATGTAATACAATGCTCAAGCTTGGGATATCCTCTTCAACGGATTGTGCCCCGAAGAATTTAACAAAATCAGATGTCTTGGGAATGCGAAGGAAATTTGGGATACTTTGATTGATATGCACGAGTGTACTGACTCTGTCAAGGAATCTAAATTGGATGTGCTTCAAAGTCAGCTTGACAAGTTCAAAATGAAGGATGGTGAAGGTGTCATTGAAATTTACCCTAGGCTTGCTCTCATCACAAATGAGATTGCCGCCTTAGGAAGTGAGGCGATGACCGACAGATTCAACACCAAGAAGATCCTAAGAGCCTTGGATGGAAAATATGATATCGTGTCCACATTGATCCAAAGTATGCCCAATTACAAACATCTCAAGCCTACAGAAGTCATTGGAAGAATTGTTGCTCATGAGATGTCACTTAAGGATAAGGAAGAGCTCCACAACAAGTCAAGTGGTGCTTAAAAAGCCTCATGTCATGCTCCCACATCATCAAGTAAGAAACAAACCTTCAATGAAGATTTGAGCTTAATGGTGAAGAACTTCAACAAGTTCTACAAAAGTAGAAGCAAGGACGGAAGTTCCAAGTCAAGGTCCAACAATGAAAAAAGATCTTCAAGTCATGAACAAAATTGCTACAATTGTGGAAGACCCGAACGCTACTCAAATGAGTGTACGGCTCCCTACGAAAGAAGAGAAGATTCTCCCAAAAGAAGGAATAGGAGAGAAGAATCACCACCAAGAGAGAGAAGGAGTAGAGACTATCGTTATGAACGAAGACCCTCTCAGAGAACCAAGGATTCGGAAAGGAAAGACAAGTCATCAAAGATCTACACAAAATGAAGACATCAAGCTCACATTGTTGAATGGGTATTCGGCTCCGGCTCCGACCATCACTCCGAAAGAAGTTATCACTCCGACTCCGAATATACTCAAGATGATGATGTTGCCGGTCTAGCACTTGAGTCAACCAACTCCTACGACATATTTGACTCACCAAATGAAGGAATTGGAATATGCTTCATGGCTAAAGGCCCAAAGGTATCACACCCCGAGTATGTTGATTTCAATAGTGATGAAGATGATTTGCTAGGAGATGACGATTTAATTGTTGATAACTCTAGATATGAAAACTATGATGAACTTTCTATTAATCATGCTAATCAAGATAAAATGAATTACGATGATAAGAAGTAGATTGAGCGTCTAACTAAAGAACTAAACACTCTTAAGTTAGCTCATGAAACTACCTTGGAAGATCATCGAAAACTTTTAAAGACTCATGAGAAGTTACGCTTTGAAAAGCTCACCCTTGAGCAAGAGCATGAGTTCTTAAAATCAATCAATGAAGATCTTCGTAATAAAAGTTCTTCTTGCATTGCCAAATGTTTACTCTTGTCTACTTACATGCCACAAGTTAAATCTAGCAACAAGAACAAGAAAGATTCGTCATCTAGTAGTAACAATAATCATGCTAAATCAAATATTGTTACTTCTAGTAGTACTCTTGATTCCACTAATGATTCTCTTAGCCAAGTTACACTTGATCAAGAAATTAGCCTATTGAAGGGAATTATAGATAAAGGTGTTTACAAGAGCCTTTCCGGAAGTAAGCAATTTTTTGGAGATTGTACGCAAGCAAGGAAGACACCGGAAGAATCAATGTATTGGTTTTGAACGAAAGTTCAATGCCAATGGAGTTGAGTGGGAAGAAGATCAATACCCTAAGACAAAGTTTGTTCTTGAACAAGAGAAGTATGATCCTTCTTCTTTCCAAGGAACACAAGCTCAAGATGATCTTCCACCACTAAACCACATGCAAAAGGGAAAGGACAAGCTTCAAGAGGAGATTGATGCATTTGAAGAAGTTCCCAAGGCCTTGGTCATCTGGGTTCCCAAGACTACCTCGGGTTCTACTTCATCAAGTACGACTACAACTCTAAGAATTCCCATCAAGATGGTGTGGATCCCGAAGAAGAAGAACTAGAGAGTTCATGACAGTGACTCCGCCAACATACTTCACTCATATCATTTTGGCGAGGACAAGTGCAAACAACTTCCATATCTTGCACTAGTTCAAGGAGTCACAAAACCTCTTGTTGGTAAGACAAGGGACAAGGTAACTAAATGCTTTCATGGACATCATCTTATGTGAACATCACTCTATGTCTATGGATATCCTTGTTTGTTCCTTGTGGGACTAACCCGTGTACGTATTGAAACTGCGACTCACTCCAAAGGATTCGTCCAAATGATCTACATCAACATTGAGCATCTACATCTTCAACACGTACACGAAGTCATCTTCGACAAAACCCAAGGTTAGGTCATCCCTCTTAGGGGGTATAACACATCTAGGGGGAGCTTTACTCTAATCAATTGAGCTAAAGCTACTCTAATGATGTGAACACAACAATGCTGTATGTAAAAGTGGTAACCCCACTTGTGCTTAAACGATGAGTATGACCTATGATCCAATGTTCTCATTTGACTCCTAAGTCAATATACTCATATATAGATGACCTAGTCATCGCCAATTTGCTTGATAAATGCTAGAGTGATTGTGCATGCTTTGTCACATATTTCATTTGCCATCTTATTGCGTGAGCATGTTGGATGCATATTTTACTCATTCGAGGACATCCATTTGTTGCTTTGATTGTTTGGCTCTGTCTCTTCTGCCAAATGGATGGACAAGAATGCCTAAGAACTCCCTCCAGCTATCTATGCTTTTCTCGTCTCAAACTCTATTCATGGTACATCACAATGTTTGATCAAGTCAGATTCGTCATAGACTCAAACATCCAAAACCTCTTGGTGCATTTCAGTATGACCGAGTCATCCACTTCGGTCACACCGAGTTCACTAAGTTGATCTAGGTTTTCAATCTCGGTGCAACCGATTTGAACTTTTTGGTCACACCGAATTGCAGTAACCGCTTGCGATTCTGCATCTCGGTGCCACCGAGTTGTTCCACTCGATCACACCGACAAGGTCGGGATATATATACCCACGGGTGAGATTTTGGAAATTTCTTCGAACTCCTCAGCCCGCGCGTGTGTCCTGCTCTCCCTCCTTGCGTCTCCAGATCGTCTCCTAGCCGCGAGCGACCTCCCGCCACTGGTTTCCATCACCGTCAACGGAAATCTTCTCCGCCGTTGTCGCCGTAGCGAACTCCCGTCGAACTAGGGTATGGGTTCGACTCTATGTGCTATTCCTTTAACTCTGATTCATAGCACACTACTCTGCCATGATCTTTACCATGTATGCAAACTATCTATCCACTTAAAAACATCCTTAGATTTGATTTGATCTGAAAATTTAGGGTTAGGTCTCCGCCGAACTCATCTCGGACCAACCGAGTTGTAGAAACCAGTCTCACCGATTTGGCTTAGGCCATTGCACATGTGATTTTTGCTTCGACCGAAAACTGCAAATCGGTGTGACCGAGTTTGACTCTTTGTGAAACCGTAGCAATCTCGGTGCCACCGAACTATGACTCGGTCTGACCGAGTTGACTAGTTTAGGTTCCAAAATTGCTTCGATATATCCGAGTTTAGCAAATCGGTAGCTCCGAAATGCTTTCCGTGGATAACTAAAACTAAGTTTTTGAGTCATTTGTTTTGCAAAAAAAAACTCAGCACTTTGTGATGCTTATCCACTCTACCTCATCTACATCTATTCACAGGGTTTGTTGCCAGTGTAATTGCCAAGATGTCTGACCAGAGTGATAGTCAGAACAGATCTGAGGAACAAGTGCAATTGAGTGAGGGTTCAGATCCCTCAAGCAACTCTGATGATGGTAGTAGAAGCACAACTAGCACCTTGCCCAAGGCAGCCACTAGAACCAGGAAGAAGAGAACCTCAAAATTTGAGGCGGAGGACTATGTGGCTGCTGAGGATGAAGCTACATCGAAGAAGAAGGTGCTGAAGAAAGATTATGGCACAACTGCTGCAACAAAGGCAGGGATGAACAAGAAGGCTCCAGCAAGAAGGATTCCTATTATTAAGGCCAGAGCCTCTACTCAAGAGACAATGGAGTTCACTCTTGAACCCAAAGAAGCTGGAGATGGCAAGAAGAGGATGGAGAGGGTCAGGAAGACTATTGCAAGAGTCATTGGCAAGCCCTCCATGATGAGAGATTCTTGTGATGAAGAAGAGAGAAAAGGGAAGGAAACTACTGATGCATTTCAGCGAGTGCCTAGAGGACAGAGGTCTGTTGAAGTGCCTGTACCTGATACAAGAGCAACAACATCAACACGAGCAGCCACAGCTTCAGCGTCACCTCCAACAGCTACTCCACCAGCTCCAACTACATCAACTGATGCCTTCGTCCTTGGAGTTCTCTGTACGCCACCTCCCAAAGACCAAGCCTGAGAGACGCATATCACTATGTATATTTGAACTTTTTGGTAACTTGTTGACAAAGGGGGAGAAATATGTATAGATCATAGGCTTTGAGAGAGAGTGTGTTTTGCTTCTTTGTCTCTCTTGTTTTTGGTTGAACTTTATTGTGTGCTTGGTTTATAATTTATATCCTTGTGTGAGATACTTGTTTGATCATGTGATTGATCATATGCTACTTTAATGCTTGCTTGAATGAAATTACCTTTTATATCCCTATATGATCATTCACTTTGCTTGGTGATGAGTGCATGATTTTAGTTTATATCATTTTGAGCGCTCCAGCAAGATGTATGTGACATGGAAGAGTAACCCATGATCCTAATCGATTGTGTATTTGCATTCAAAAGTAAATTTTAAATAATACACAAATTTAGGGGGAGCTCTTGCTTATCACATACTTCTCAAAGCGACAATGTATTTCAATCATATTATCATTTGTCGAAGATTTGATCTATATGTTGTCATCAATTACCAAAAAGGGGGAGATTGAAAAGTGCAACTATCCCTAGGTGGTTTTGGTAATTACTAACAACATATAGCTCATTGAACAAATGCTATCTCAAGATAAATATTTCAGGGAAGTTCAATGATTGGCATGGCATGGATTAGTAATGTGGACCCTTCAAAATGCTAAGGACACATATTGGTTGAAGCTCAAGACTACATTTTCTATTTTAGTCATCCAAGATCACATTGAGTCCATAGGAAAGACAATACTATTAAAAGGGGATGAGGTGTTGCTTAATTGGTTTCTTGCTCAAAATGCTTAGTGATATGCTCCAAAACCCTGAACCACTTTCTCACATCCACATATGTCCCAAACCAAAAGTAAAACTCGGCCCCACCGAAACCATCTATCCGACGCCACCGAGTTCTCTTGACATAGCCATTGCCACAAACCCTAGTCACTTCGGTCTCACCGATAGGGATCTCGGTCTCACCGAGATGGGATTGCAAACTCTCTATTTCCCATTGTAACGTTTTGGTCTAACGAGCGAATCGGCCCCACCGAGTTTGCGTGACCAACTCTCTGGTTAGCTTATTACCAAAATCGGTCCTACGGAGTTGACATGTCGATCCCACCGAAATGCCTACCGGTTACATTATGAACTAAATCGGTCTGACCGAGTTCAATGATTCGGTCCCACCGAGTTTGGTAAATTGTGTGTAACGGTTTGATTTTGTGTGGAGGCTATATATACTCCTCCACCCGCTGTTCATTCATGGAGAAAGCCATCAGAACATGCCTACACTTCCACAAAAATCTTGATCTCTAGCTTTCTCCAAGTAGCTTTCCACTCAAATCATCTTTCCACCAAATCCAATCTTATGAAAGAGAGTTGAGTGTTGGAGAGACTACCATTTTGAAGCACAAGAGCAAGGAGTTCATCATCAACACACCGTCTATTACTTTTTGGAGAGTGGTGTCTCCTAGATTGGTTAGGTGTCACTTGGGAGCCTCCCTCAAGATTGTGGATTTGAACCAAGGAGTTTGTACGGGCAAGGAGATCGCCTACTTCATGAAGATCTACCCTAGTGAGACAAGTCCTTCATGGGCGATGGCCATGGTGGGATCTACAAGGTTGCTTCTTTGTGGACCCTTCGTGGGTGGAGCCCTCCATGGACTCGCGCAACCGTTACCCTTCATGGGTTGAAGTCTCCATCAACATGGATGTATGATAGCACCACCTATCGGAACCACGAATAAAAAATCTCCGTGTTTGCATTGTGTTTGTTCCCTCAAACTTCCCTTTACCTTCATATGCAATTGCTTTTACATTCCGCTGCTATACTCTTAGAATTGCATGTGTAGGTTGATTGCTTGACTTGTTCATAATTGCTAAAATCTACCAAGACTTAAAATTGGGAAAAGGCTAGGTTTTTTTTGGGTCAATTAGTCTAATCACCCCCCTCTAGACATACTTTCGATCCTACAAATGGGCCTGCGTGTCACGCAGTACTGTGCTGACGAAGTACACTGGGTGCTCAATGTGGGTGGATGTGGCTATAGTGTTCCGAGGCTCCTGAGCCGGAGGGTCTCCGGGACCCTCACCGCCCATCGATGCTTTCGGGGTCCCAAGTGTACCCTCCTCAAGAGCCTTACCATCTTGATGGTCCGCCGTGGTCTCCTTGGCTCCTTCATGAACTCGCACTGCCTCAACTGAACCTGAGCCGCTTTGTTTCTTTGGGGTACCAATTGGGCACCCATCCTGGATCGCCACTAGCGCTGCGCTGGCTGAATGTGGCATGGCGGCCAGATAGAGCACAGAGGGCTCGCTGGGGCGCGGCGCCACCATCACAGGGGGGCTGGTGAGATACCTCTTGAGGTCCTCGAAAGCCGCATCTGCCTCTGGAGTCCATTCAAACCGGCCTTTCTTCTTCATCACCTTGAAGAAAGGGAGAGCGCGTTCCCCCATCTTGGATATGAATCGGCCAAGCGATGTCACGCAGCCTGCGAATTTCTGCATCCCCTTGAGGGTCTTCGGTGGGCTCATCTTTTCTATAGCCTTGACCTTATTGGGGTTGGCCTCTACCCATCTATGCGACACCAAGAAACCCAGGAGCTTGCCCAACGGTACGCCAAACACGCATTTTCGTGGTTGAGCCGCAAGTCCACCTTGCGCAGGCTGGCGAAGGTTTCTTCCAAGTCGCCAATGATGGTTTTGGCCTCCTGAGACTTCACCACTATGTCATCGACGTATGCTTCCACGTTCCTCCCAAGCTGCCCACCAGGGCGATGTGCATCACTCGCTGGAAAGCTGCTCCTACGTTGCGCAACCCGAATGGCATGCAGGTGTAGAAGTACACCCCGTAGGGGGTCAGGAAGGCCGTCTTCTCGACCTCTTGCACTGCCATCTTGATTTGCCCAAGAAGGCATCCAGAAAGCATAGAAGGTCACACTCGGCGGTAGAATCAATGATCTGATCAATTTGCGGGAGAGGGAAAGGATCCTTATGGCAAGCCTTGTTGTGGTTGGTGAAGTAGACGCACATACGCTCCTTTCCACCTTTCTTGTGGACGATAACCGGGTTCGCGAGCCATTCTGAATGGCGCACTTCTCGGATGACGCATGCTTCTCTTGAGCTTGTCACCGCGCCTTCCGCTTTACTGGGCGCGCGTTCGGGCACACTATCAGGTGGTGCTCGATCACCTCGTGCGGGACCCCAACCTCCCACGCGAACACCTCCTTGTTTGCGCGCAGGAAATGAACCAAAGCCTCTTCTTGGTCTGCGGGGAGGCCGGCCCCTATGGTGAAGGTGGGGTCCGGCCCCCCGTTTTAATCCATCGGCACCTGCTTCGTTTCCGCTCGATCATGAGAGAACAGCTGCTTCTTTTTCACTGGGGCAGCCCCTGGGGCCTCTGGCGCCGCTTCATCGTGTGCCCGTGTGGTTGCTACGAACCCGGAGGCCAGCCTAAGCGCTTGAAGCGTGTCCTTGGTGTCTCTCGGCATGGTGAGGACGCCGCTGCTTCTCGGCATCTTCATAAGGTTGTAAGCGGGATGGGTTGCCGCCATGAACTTGGCCAACGTTGGGTAGCCGAGGATGGCATTGTATGGCAAGTTCATGCAGGCGATGTCGAAGTCGATGAGCTCGGTGCGGTAGTTATGGCGCATGCCGAAGGTGACTGGGAGGCGGATCTTCCCGATGGGGTTGATGGAACTGTTGACGACCCTAGAGAAAGGATTGGTGGGGAGGAGTCTCTCGCAAGGTACATAGGGAGGTTGAACGTCTCTATAGAGAGGACATTCAGGCCGGCTCCACCGTTGATGATGGTCTTGGTGACGACCACGTCGCACATGGTGGGTGTACAAAGCATGGGAGTACACCTGCCCCCACCGTGGACTCGGGATGGTCGCTAGAGTCAAAGGTGAGGTCGGACCTGGGTGCCACCCAACCCGGGGGCGAGCATGCGGCCCCCACTCGTTGTATGAACTAATTGATCTGTCGGTCCGATGCCTGTGCCCGCGACCCTCGGAGAAGCGCCGCGACCATGTTGGGCCCATGCGCCGTGTAGCACGCGATGATTAGGCCGCCTAACTCTTCCCAGGAAGCCACTGAGGCCTCCGGCAAGTTCAGGAACCATGTGCGTGGTTCCCCTACAAGGGCCTTGGGGAGCCAGTTTGCCATCATCCTGTCATTGCCGCCGGTGTCGCGGACAGCTTCCGCATAGGCTTGGAGGAACACCATGGGGTGTGTCGCGCCGTTGTACCGCAGCGGCAGCGCCGGCAAGAACCTTGTTGGCCACGACACTTACCGCAAAGCGGGGGAGAGGGCTCGGATGCCCACTCTATCCTCGAATGTCGCCTGTGGCTCGAAGGGCAGAGGGACGCCCGCCATGCGTGGAGCTGTATGGCGTGGCAGGAGCACGGTGATGAGGGGAGTAGATCCTCAACACGTGTCGGTGTACAAAAAGAGGGGTACACTTTTTGTACCCCTATGACTGTGCACGAGCTGTCTGAACCACGGGCACCACCAAACCAAGCACGGCAAGGGAGGTGAGCCAGGGTAAGACCGAAGCTCGATGGAATTGAAGCCCAATGCCAAGACCTCAAAGAGCAAAGGGACGAAGCGGATTCCCCCCGCAAGATCCTTGCCGAGGGTGGCTTTAGCAGCCCCGGCAAGACCCTTGCCGCGGCAATTCGCCCCACGCCTACGGAGCGGATCACCCTTGAGTCCACTGCCCCCATGGGGCAAGGATTCGGGAGATATCCCTGTAGTGGCATGCAGATCTTTGTGAAGACATTCAAGATCGGATACACACAATAAGAAGACGACGACCCTTGGCGGGATCCCAGCCAAGGAGGACCACAAGACCCCCGGCAAGCACCTTGCCGGGGATGACAGTAGGCGCTGCGGCAAGACCCTTGCCGGGGCCCCGGCAAGGCCCTTGCCGAGGACGTCCGCAGGGCCACCATCAGGCCCACGCCAGCTAAGCTTCCACCACCCCATGCATCTGCCGACCCAACCAGCTGGGCAGGCACCTGCGTGGCGACATACAGATCTTCGTGGAGACCCACCATTGCGCCACCTCAACTGCCTGCCTGCCTACATGACATCTCAGGCACCGCTGGCCAGGGCGCGTGTCGACACAAGAAGGAGCGGCGACGGACAAGACGGATGTCTCCCCCGTCCCCGATAAAGCAAGGACACATAAGCAAGGCGCATTAAATGCACCTTGTCCTGTAATACGAGGGATAACCTCGCATCACTGTACCCTTTCCACCTCCTGTGTGCCAGTGTGGCAACCCTTTTTTCCTATAAAAGGAGGCCCAAGGCGACTAGGAGAAGCATTCGGCTTTTTAGAACTCCTCACGAATCGGCCTTTTGGAGCTCCTCACGCCCCATAGCTAGCTGAAGAACACAAACATATAATCCACCAAAGCAGGAGTAGGGTTTTATGCATCTTTGCGGCCTGAACCTGGGTAAAGGAACCGTGTGCTAACTGTTGGATCCGCTCTTCTCTCAACCCCACGCCAGGCAACCATACTAGGGATTCTTGTGATCCCATAGGTGTCGATCCAAATACACCGACATCTTTGGCGCACCAGGTAGGGGGCGCAGTTGTGAGAATCGGCTCTAGCAGTTGGCCCAATGCTCTTTCGTCTTCGTGGCCCTTTGAGAAAGAAGGAGGCCGGAAGATCAACACTCGAGCGGCTACAA
This sequence comes from Secale cereale, assembly GCA_902687465.1. Classification (NCBI taxonomy): domain Eukaryota; kingdom Viridiplantae; phylum Streptophyta; class Magnoliopsida; order Poales; family Poaceae; genus Secale; species Secale cereale. The sequence continues at coordinate 248,357,071 of LR738709.1, read as the reverse complement.
ATAGAAGCTAAGTTATATTGAACCCTAGATATTTCCATCCTACCATTTAAGGTTACTATCGTCGGAGTTGTCTTTCTTTGTACAAAGAAACCTGCACGCAAATGGGGCCCTTCCCGATCGGCAACGCCTTTGCTCTATTTCGAGTCCGCTCAACAGTTCAAACGGCTGCTTTGGAAACGGTAGGGTAGCCTTCCGCAATTGGCAAGGCTCTCGACTCTGACTCGAGTCAAACTCGATAGATCGAGCGGCTGCATTAAGGGCGGCAATGTGGCTCGCCCGGCACCACGCTCGCCCGGCAGGCCAATGGGGACCCGTCCCCAAGACTCCGCTTTGGGTTTTTCGCGCCGGCAAGCCTACCCAGCTAGCGTAGGGTGGACATACAAAGGGGCAGCAAACAGGGAAATAACATGCGTAATTCCAAAGATATTTCAAAGTTATATTACATCATGTCATCGCTGCAGTTCTAACTAAAGATAAAATTTGTCTTTGTCATGAACCCGCAGCGGCGAAGAAGAACGGGATGCCTAATCCCGGCGCTGGCCCTCCACCCTCTTGATTTCTTCGATGTGGCTGATGATGGGCTTGATGCGCTCCTTGAGCACCGTGAGGTCAGCATTCTCTCGCAAGCTGTCCATCGCGGCTTCGAAGTCGAGGGCGGGGTTCCAGAACGCCATCTTGTTGAGGACCTTGGTCATGACCCCTCGGCGGCCTTATCCGGCGAGCGTGGCCGTTCTGTTGGAGTGAAGATCAGCCAAGGCACCGAGGACGCCCTCAAAGAATAGGGTCAGCTTGGCGTTGACGGACCCGCTCCACTCAGGGGCATACCTCACGTTTGGCATCCCCATGAGGGCCAACTGCGAGGTAACCCTGCCGGCGATGTCCTCCAGCCGGCTGATCCAACTGTTCTCGCCCGCCACATATTCTTGGTGGGAGGCGCCATCGTCCGCCCGCAGCTGCTTCTCCTCCTCCAGGCTCTTGGTCAAGGCCTCCTCCCGAGTCGAGCTCTCCGACAACATCTTCTCGAGATTCTCCAGCCTCAGCTTGAGATCTCTCATGGAGTCTTACGCCTTGGAGAGCTCCCCAGCCCTACTGATGACCGCTCCCTGCGCCTCTGTCAAGGCACAGTTGAGCCTGTTCTTTTCGTCGGACAGCTTGAGGGCCTGCTCCTTCAGCTTGTCCCGCTCCACCTCCAGCTCTTGCACCTTGCCGGCATGGGCTAGAGCCTGGGCATCGAGTGCCTCTTTGTGCCTCTGCCCCAACTCGCGAGTCCGCCGCTCGACAAGGACCTCGAGTTCCTCATCCTTGCCGCGGAGCGTTGTGGCAAGCTTCGCTTCACGCGCAGAGAGGTCTTCCTCCTGGGAATCGAGGGCAACTTGATGCTGGTTCCGGGCGGCCTCGGCGGCGGCAGCCAAGTTCGCCGCATCTTCCTGGGCCTTCTCAACATCAGACATCTTCATGACGAGCTCTGCGTCGCGCTTGACCAATTCTTCCTGGAAGGCCCTCTGCTCCTCGCGGGACTGGTGGAACCAGGTTTGCGCCTCGGCAACGCGCGCCTGGAAGTCCACCTCCGCCTCGTCCACCGTTGCCATCCAGGACTTAACCTTGTGCAGACGGGCACGGTAGAGCGCTTGGATCTTCCAGAAATTAGCCCCTATGGCGCGGAAGAGCTGCCCTTCAGGAGAGCCATCACCGCCGACGCCCGGTTCATCCACAACCTCGAGCCCGGTGGAGGCGAGCACCTCGCCATCAAAGACTTCCCCTCCGGCGGGCGCTCGGGAGCTTGACGCCCCTGTGAGATGGACGAAGAGGTCATCGCCCACCTTCAGATACCTGCCGGGGCCCAAGGTTGTGGAGGAAGAAGGTTGATCATCAATCGCCTCTTCCTCGGCTGTGGCCTTGCCGGCCTCCCCGGCAGGCCCACCGCCGGAACCCTCGGCAGCGCCCTTGGCGGCATCCTAGGTGGCCTTATCCGCGCCAGCCCCTGCAGCGTCCCTGGCGGCCTCCTCGGCGGCAATCTTGTCGGCCTCCGCCGCGGCCTCCTTAGCAACTTCCCCGATGACGGCGTCCACGTCCTGCATATCTGTTGAAGGAGGGCATGGGCAGTGATGGGGATGATGAAGCCAAGAAAAAGGATAAGGGAAAAGCAAAGACAAAAGACAGGCGACTCACCAGTGCCGGGCTATGAAGCAGAAGTCCCCTCCCCGCCGGCGTCTGGCGCCGTGGCAGAGCCACCAGCGCCCAAGTTCCCCTCTTCCTCCATCCGTGTGGGCTCCATGTTTGGTGCCCTTGCCGGAGACGCCCCTCGTGGCGGTGTAGTCGATGGGGGTGGTGTGTTGGGGATAGCCCCCTACGGCTCCTCCTGCTGCTGCTCCCGTCCTACAAAACCGGCAAGGTCAGCACCATAGCATCGAACGCCTAGTGCATGTCGAGCGAGAAGATGATGATGAACTTACGCTGGGGGCTGTGTCGGGGGCTGCCGTCCGGGCTGCTCAACACCACAAGTGGTGTCCCTGAAGTCCCAGCCGGGGCTGGCTGCTCGCCGAAGCCTTGGCCCTTTTTATCCTTTGGGCCAATGTCTCTGCGTCCCCGAAGAAGCAAGAACAGATCAAGATGAGTGGCATGGTTTAGGAGGATGGAAATGGCAGTAAGGAATGGAGAACTTACTCGTCGTCCATCTCCTCCTCCTCCGCCGCTTTCCTCTTCCTCTTCGGGCTGAGAGGCCCGAGATCAAAAGGGAACTCCGCGTCGACATCCGAGTCGACGTCTGGCGGGGGAGGCGAAGAAGGGGGCGGAGTTTGTGCGCGCCTAGACGAAGAAAGGGCTGCCGCCTTCTTCTTCTCGGCGGCCTTCGTCAGCCTCCTCGCCGCTGTGGCCCTCGTATGGCGGCCGGACCCCTCCAGGGCCAATTGAGGCTGCGCAGCCTTGCCGGGCCGGACCGTCTCGCCGGAACAGGCCCGCCGCAGGACTCGCCCTCTTCCCCTGGCTGGCGCCGAGCCGGCCGCCACGCCCTACTCCGACGACGACTCATCGGCCGCGTCTTCGACCAGCGGAGCTCCGGTGCCAGCACTGCTAGCCTCTCCGGCGGCTGCCGCCCACTGGGCGATCTCCTCCTCCGCAGCAGCCGTGGCATCCTTGTCCTCCACGCCCCCGGCGCTGCCGGCCTCCATCACGAGCTGCACCTCCCTCGCCCTAGCGGCGATGTAGTCCAGCTCTTCCTGGGTGGTGTCCCTGACAAGCCACCGCTTGGCGTCAGGCTTGTGACGCACACCTCGACCAGAGAGTCGAAGAATTGTTGCACGACCTCGTCCGCCGGCTCCTGCCAGCTTGGGACAGGGTCGTGCGCGTTGTATTCCGGCATCATGGCGACGGTCTGTGACTGGCGCGAATTGTTGCACAGCGAGACCACCCCCGCTGGCAGCTTGAAGAGCTGCCCCTTGATGGCCTTGCCGGCCTTTGCGGCAGCCTTCGCGGCCTTGCCGGTCCGTTCGACCTCGCCGTCACGACCCACATCAAGCTGGAAGAGCCGCTGGCTGAAATGGGCGTGTCCCATCACTGTGAGGTTGTGGTCAAGGCCAGGGTGGAGCCGCATGACGTCAGCCTGGTTCCTAAAGAGCCAGGCTGGGCTCCCCTTGTTGTGCAACAGGGCGATCCGACGGCGAATGAAGTCCGCCCCGATCATCTCAAGGGTGAGCCCGGCCTGGGCGAGCCGGTGGATCCTGGTGGTGGCGACGGTGAGCCTCCCGTCGGCGGCATCGACGTCGCCCCAGTCATTGCCATGGACCGGCGGCACCCGGCGGACCTTGCAGAATGTTGGCTGCTCTTCTTCCTCAATCCAGCACCACCGGCCGCGCCATTCGTCCCACCTCTCCTTCACGGCGCCGTCCGGGTACGCTCCCTTGGATCTCGGAATCCAGGTGATGCGTCCGGAGCGCCGTGTTGGGCTGCACCCCGACGAAGCCCTCGCAAAGGTGCGCGTTGAAAGCCATGCACGCCACCGCATTCGGAGTAAAATCCAAGAGGCGGAAGCCAAAGGTGTCCATGACATCACAGAAGAAATCGGAGAAGGGGGGACATAACCCACAAGAAAAGTAGTCGACGAAGAAGGGGTACCGATTTGGGCCAGGTTCGGCGCAAGTGGCCGGAATGACGCGCGTCGCCGGGTGTCCCAAATTCTCCCCCCCCCCCCGTCTTCGCCCCCCAAAGGGGCTTGAAGGCGGCCCGGAGCTCGTAGACGTCGACTGTCGACGGGATGAAGAAGGCGGCCTTCGTCCGGTCCCCCGAAAACGCGCCCTCCGGCGGCTCCACAGACCCGGCGCCCTTGGCCAACCCCTTGCCCTTGGCGGGTTTGGGCGCCATGGCGGCTGAGCTAGACGGCTGAGGAAGAGGGATGGCGAAGCAACGGCGGCAGGCGACGGCGGAGGCTTCAGAAGGAAGAAAGAGAGGGAACAGCGGCTCTGAGATTTGAAGAGGCGCGAGCAAAATGGAGGAAGTGAGCAACGCGCCCGCGGTTATTCCTTCTTATAGGGGGGGAACGCGGGCTGCCTCCTTTCGCATTTACTGCGACGTGACGCATGCCTGCGGAAACCGCCCCGTGCATGCCGCCCACATCACGCACGCCCCTCCACCCCGCGCCGCGCGCGCGGATCGTGGGAGGCGAAGCGCGTGGAAAATCTTACCTCGGTGAAAACCGTCCCGCCTGCCCGCGCACAGTTCTGGGCCTAGCACAACAACGCGTCGCGCTTATATGTGGCCCAGGCCCGGGGGCTCCTATCAGTGAACAAAAAGAGGGGTACAATTTTTGTACCCCTATGACTGTGCACGAGCAGTCTGAGCCACGTGGACCACCACACCAAGCACGGCAAGGGAGGTGAGCCAGGGTAAGACCGAAGCTCGATGGAATTGAAGCCCAAAGCCAAGACCACAAAGAGCAAAGGGACGAAGCGGATTCCCTCGGCAAGATCCTTGCTGGGGGTGGCTTTAGCAGCCCCAGCAAGACCCTTGCACGGCAATTCGCCCCACACCTACGGAGCGGATCACCCTTGAGCCCACTGCCCCCATGGGGCAAGGATTCGGGAGATATCCCCATAGTGGCATGCAGATCTTTGTGAAGACATTCAAGATCGGATACACGCACTAAGAAGATGACGACCCTTGGCGGGATCCTAGCCAAGGAGGACCACAAGACCCCCGGCAAGCACCTTGCCGGGGATGACAGCAGGCGCTGCGGCAAGACCCTTGCCGGGGCCCCGGCAAGGCCCTTGCCGAGGACATCCGCAGGGCCACCATCAGGCCCACGCCAGCTAAGCTTCCACCGCCCCATGCAGCTGCCGACCCAACTAGCTGGGCAGGCACCTGCGTGGCGACATACAGATCTTCGTGCAGACCCACCATTGCGCCACCTTAGCTGCCTGCCTGCCTACATGGCATCTCAGGCACCGCTGGCCAGGGCGCGTGTCGATACAAGAAGGAGCGGCGATGGACAAGACAGATGTCTCCCCCGTCCCCGATAAAGCAAGGACACCTAAACAAGGCGCATTAAATGCACCTTGCCCTGTAATACGAGTGATAACCTTGCATCGCTGTACCCTTTCCACCTCCTGTGTGCCACTGTGGCAACGCCTTTTTCCTATAAAAGGAGGCCCGAGGCCACCAGGAGAAGGATTCGGCTTTTTAGAAATCCTCACGATTCGGCCTTTTGGAGCTCCTCACGCCCCATAGCTAGCTGAAGAACACAAACACATAATCCACCAAAGCAGGAGTAGGGTTTTACGCATATTTGCGGCCCGAACCTGCGTAAAGGAACCGTGTGCTAACTGTTGAATCCGCTCTCCTCTCAACCCCGCACCCGGCAACCATAGTAGGATTCTTGTGATCCCATAGGCGCCGATCCAAATACACCGACAACACGCACCCCTACCTGGCGCGCCTAATGTCGAATTCAGGGCTCTGCAAAACCATACTAGGTTCGAACACAGGGGTGCCTGCGAAGATCTCAACCTCGCCTATCTACCTACTCGCCATCTCACGAACTAGCACGTTGAACAAGAATGCAAAAGAGACAAGATGAAGTTTATCCTGGTTCAGGCCACCTAGCCGTGAGTGGCCCTACTCCATCAGTATGGTGGATTAGCCTCGAGATGGGCTGTGGATGAACTAGTACAATGAGTGAACAAACTCCGGAGGTGAGGTGTTCTTGGTTGGTGGTGGAAGAGAGGGTCTGAATGTTCCATCCCCTTTTTGGGTGGTGGCTATCCTACTTATATAGTGGCCTTGGTCCTCTTCCCCGAAATGTTTGGCAGGAAGGGATCCCACAACGGCTAATTTTGAAGGGGGACAACTTGTACATCTTGTCCTGACTACAGGTGGTCTTCGCATGCAAAGCCTCTGATCCTAACGCCATGGTGGGCTTGGTGATGACCTTCGTCCTGCCGTCGTGGCGGTCTTGGTCTTGTTGCACTGGAATGGAAACCTTTGGCAGATTCCTTGGGACTCTGCATCTGAGCTCGCTTCCTTAGCACCAAAGAGGAAACTGTTGTACTGCGCCCGCTGGCACCCGCCTAGCCTTGGTCTTCATGTCTTGCGTCATGCAAATCTCGCAAGGTGGGGGCTGCATAGAGTTCTCTGCTCCTCGGGAGCCAACCAGCCGAGGTTGCCCCTTCCGGAGGTCTTGGTGTCGTCCGCCCCGCAAGGCTTGGTCCCTCGCGAGGGTCTTGAGTGTCGATGCTAAAGATGGGCTGTACAAGGCCTCAAAAGGTGCCACATCATGGGCCGCAGCCAGGCAAGTCTGGGTACCCTGGTTCCGAGAACACCGACATTTTCGTTCCGTTTGATATTCTTTTTCTTCAAAACTTAAAAACAAGGAAAAACTAGAAACTGCACTGGGCTCTGGGTTAATAGGTTAATCCCAAAAATTAATATAAAATAGCATATTAATGCACATAAAACATCCAAAATATATAATATAATAGCATGGAACAACAAAAATTAAAGATATGTTGGAGACGTATCAATATGCCGTCGGCAGGATGACCAAGAGTCCCCGCGGCAAGATCTACAACGACGACGTTGGCTAGGGCCCCGAGGCCGACTCAATCGAGTACGGGTACCGGGTCCCCTTCGGCGGAATTCACATCTTCATAGGCAAGATGGGCGACTCTATTCACTTCTTCAGGCCCAGCCATGGCCTTGTAATAGCTAGTGAAACAATTATCTGCTCTGACATGCCTTCGTTGGTTTCATGCATGACAAGGAGCTTGCAAAATATTCTGCCTCTGGTGGGGAGACTCTCGTTTATTCATATGGTGAGTCCTCAACCGGAGATACGAAGTCAATCTATCAGCTTCAAGATTGCGGGTTCGGGGGCTATTCCGATGGTGACAGTATTTCGGACCCCTATGAGCCGCCGTATAGGGCTTTTATCTTCGTGGATGGCACACGCCCGGCTCTGAATTCTTCAAAAGTTGCAGCTTTGACATTTGGCTCTGCCATGACTGCAGGTGCAGGGGCCGGCGGCTCAATTTTACTGCCGGCTCAAGTTTTGTCAGATCTCTTAAACACTTTGAGCACACTGCTTGCGAAAGAGGTAATTGCGGCGAATCAAGCAGAGCGTAATGCAGAGATTAGAAGGATTCAGGAAGATATTACTAAAGCCCATGTGGATATCAACGTAGAGGACGTCATGCTGGCGGAGGAATGGTCTCAGATTGTGACTGGGTCAGAACGAGTAAGGGCGGAAGCTTGGCGCTTGAGTCTGGATCAGAATGCCTCTAACGCAGTTTTTCGTAGGAGGCACCAGACTCGCGTGCCTTTGCATTATGATCCCACGAATTTGTTTAACACCCCTGGAGCAGGTCCAAGCACTTAGGGTGCCCGGGTGGATCCTCAGTTAAACCCGGATGGGCCTGGAGGTGGGGCGGCGACTAAACCTCGACAGTGCGAGCCGGCACGGTGGGTCAAGCTAACCTTTAACTTGCCGCCCAATCAAACACCACCCCAGTGTTTTCTGACACCACCGCCTGGGAACTTTTCTAACCCGGTGGTTAACATGGAAGCAACAGCCACGCGACTGGCAGCTACTCCGGTCGAGGGTGAGTGATCGGTTGCGGTAGAGACATGGAACCCGGTAGGACTCCTTCGGACAGCGCTTGCACAACAAGCGACTTACTCATATAGTCACGATTGTGTTCATTCAACCCCTCGTCCAAGTCAAAGTTACAGCCAGCGTGTTTAGTCGCCAATAGTTTCCAGCAGCGAGCAGTGGTGTAACCCACCTCGTAATGATAACCCGCCCCGTGATGATAATATTCTGATCAATGCTCAAGTGATCATGGATCAAGCCAGGGATCGTCGTGAGGCGGAAGCGGCGGCTCAATAGGGGTGTTATCAGCAGCCTATGATGTCTCCTGTGGCTTCTATGGGAGCTGGGACGACTTCAAGGATGGTTGGAGTGTCGTGTTTAGCATCGGCTTTGCATAATCAATGTCCGCCCAAGGATTTCAAGGGCCCTCGCAAGTTGCCTAATTACACAGTTGATCTCCCTCCTGAAGCTTGGATCGAGAGTTATGAGTTAGCCATGGAGATGTTGGATGTCAATGATGTGGTATGTGCCAAGTACTGCACTATGATGTTGGATGGACCTACACATACATGGTTAAAAGACTTGCCTGCCAATTCTATCAGTTCATGGGTGGAACTAAAGGCACGTTTCATCAAGAATTTCCAAGGCTCCTGCAAGCAGCCCATAACGATCTTTGATTTAGATAACTGTGTTCAGCGTGAGGATGAGTGGGCCTACCATTGGGTCCGGTGGGTCTTGGCTATTGTTCACTCATCCGATAGCAGTGCGGCGGGTTAGGCTGTTCCGGTCTTGGAGAAGAACTGCCACTTTACCCCCCCTCAAGCTAAAGCTTGGGCGACTTAAGCATTATTGCAATGATATGTGTTAGCTCATGGCGGCTCTCATGATGTATGCTGACTCTGATAATACCAAGGACCTTGGGTCAGATTATGAGAAGGCCAATAAGGGTAAGAATAATGGTAATGGTAAAGCTCAGCAGTAGAGTACAACAGGGAATAATGGCTAAAACCAGGGTAACGGTGGTAAGCCCAGACATCTCAATGGTGGGTCAGATTTAGTGGGAAACACCAACACTCTATAAAAGAACTAGCACCACAGCAGATATGGTAAACCGCCTTATGGCACGGGAAAACATATAATCTTGAGGCGGCGCTGAGTTATCCGTGCCCAAAGCATATTTTTGATGGCAAGTCGTCCACTGATGCTTGGAAGGATTGTTGGATTATGCGGGAGTTCAAAAATCATAATTTCGATCCGAATCAAGGCAATAAAAATGGGACATCCGTGACAGCCTGGATTTTTTCCCTCTCTCTTTTTCCGGACTTGCCTTATCTCTGTTTCCGAACATGGTTTCTGCTTTGCTTTGATTTGGGTTTTGGAATCATTTCAGATGGACTTGTCACTTTGTCATATCCTGGACTTTCAGCCAAGTGGCTTATCTCAACATTGCTTCTCTGATAAAACCCAAAAATCATCCTAGGAATATTTTTCCTTTATGAAAAATATTCATTTTCCCTTCATAAACCTACTTTGGAGACTAGTGCTCCAAAGCAACCCTCATTTTTCTTGCTCCAAAAATCCTGAGATAATTCCCGAATTTTCTTAGGACCTTGGCACACCTTTGTAAAAATATTGCATCACTTTTTTTTAATATTTTTGGTATAGAAAATCATTTCCATTCTGGACCAGAAATGCACTTTGTACAACAAGTGTATTTTTCCTTGAGTGTTTGGCCTTGAACCTTCTTGAGCTTAAACACCGTCCTAAGAAACCCTAAACCCCAGGAGATCAGCCTTAACGGCCTTCTAGAAGATTGCTTAACTTGGCGACCATGTTTCTGGTCAAAAACTTGCCACCAAGGTTTAGTCACATCATGTCGGCCTGGGCATGAGCCATCATCTCTCTTAGACCTAACACTGCACGGTCGATAGCGTAGATATTGTTTGACAGCACCGGGGCATCGTCTTGCCCATGCTAGGGCGGTGACCGCGTGAAGACACAGTGCCTGGCATGCAGTTGACGCGCTCTGGCTGGCGCCTTCTCCTCTGTATCACGTGTGATCGATCCAGAGCTCGCCGACGACTGCCGCGCCGCGCCACCACCCACGACCCATCACCCTTGACTACTCCATGGTGCACAGTGACGCCGGAGCTGCCACATCGGGCACGGGCACGTCGTGGCCAAAACGCCACAGTGCGCGCGTGCGCTTGTCCCTTTCCCCTACCGCCTCCTATGCTCGCCCATGAGTGTAGGCACGCGCCGGAGTCGACGCTGAACGTTTGCCCCCAGTTGGAGCTTCTCGTCGACGTTCACCGCATGTCCAGAGCGCTCCGGCGGCGACACGTCCCCCCTCTCACTCCGGATATATATAGCCCCCCTCCTCGCTTCACTAGCCATTCAACACTCCACACCATCCCCACGAGCACGTAGACAGGACACAGCTCGGTCGGGCAGGCCTCTGACCGTCGCCCAGACCCGAGGACTCCGGCGACCACAGCAATCCAGCCATCGCACTCCAGTGCCTCTCGAGCATAAGCAACTGCTCGGGCGGGGCATTGGGTAGTTGGTGGTGCAGCCTGGACTACGCCAAGCCCTCAGAGCCGCCCGTAGTTGTCGTCTCCTACCTCTCCGGCGAACTCCGTCCGCCACCGCAGATTGCGAGCTCGACCGCGAGCAGCTCCGTCCACCCCAAGCCAAGCCACGAGAACGAGCAGGTGCGCCACGAGCCCCGTTTCAATCCTATGCCTCTAGCCTAGCCCCAAACACTCTCATCGCCGGCGTGAGCTCCGGCGAAGCCCCGCCTCTCTCTGATCTCTCTCTCTCTCTCTCTCTCTCTCTCCTGACGCGGGAGACCCACCTGTCGGTCTCACCACGCGCGCCCAAAGCGGTACGAGTGGAGGCGCATTTTTAGTTTACGTCTTTGACGTCACCCCCTTGGTTTTTTGTTAATTAAAATTTCATTCAGAAATTTGACTAAACTTTGACCAGCCACCATTTCTAAACCATAAGTCCAAATGATTTGATTCCTTTTGCATTCTCTTAGCTTCAGAAAGCTCCAACAGCACACGCAAGGGTGGAATTTTCCTTGCTGTCTAGAATTTCTGGTGAATTTTAGAATGCATTTTGATATTTATTTTTGTGGTTTTAAAATCTTTTCAGAAGGAGAAACTTGTCTTGAAGCAAACCAAGAGGGTTGTGATCCTCCTCTGCACTAAGGTAAGCCGCACCAGCATTTGGATGGTGTTATTACAATATCTATGATTTTCTACTTGAATATGAGCTCTTATTTGCATTAAAAATTTGATAAATAAAATTTGGTTAATTGTAGTAACTTTATTCTGTTTAATATGCTTGTTTATGGTACTGTTTGAATGCATAAAATTGTTTGGCTAAGTAGAGTAAGATTTTCACATTATAAATGTTTTATGTAAGTTTATGATTGATAATGTACATAGTGATATTTTTAATTAGATGATGACCTAACAAAAATACTGTTGGATAATAAAAATGAGTTGTAACCAGAGAAGAACTTTAGTATGGCAAGATATTAATGTTGAAAAGTTTGATCCATAACTATGAGTGCTAGTTTTGTATGACGAGTAGTTGCGTGTTTATTTGCATCATGACATGATCTTGATAAAAGTTTAGACAAAGTAAACTTGATTAAGTTCAACTTGAATATGGTGTCGATCACATCATGGTGCCACTGAATTGGGTTTATATTCAGTGTGACCATGCTTGCCTTGTGGGAAAGTCTTGACCCGGCCCTTTGTTGTGCCTGTCACCGGTGCCTCCCGCGAGGGAAGGTTATGGGCATGCATACCATGGCCCGGTATGCAGACATAACCTTGTTTGCTCATTTTTTTTATGGTACCATGTCCCCATTTGGGACCGTTTTGCCACGACGGTTGCCGTTGGTGTCTTTGGTAGACACGGGGCCACCCAAGGCCTAGCGCTGTGAGGGAGATGGTCGGACTGGCCGGGAGAGTGCCATGACAAAGGGAGGGTTTCGTCGAAATCTTTTGGACCGCATGTATGGGAGTGCGAGGCCAGGGTTCCGTAGTGTGGGTAAAGTGCGCTACCTCTACAGAGTGTATTTAAATCTATCGATAGCCGCGTCCTTGGTTATAGGCATAGCTCGGGAGTAAGTCACACCATTGATCAACTTTTATAAATAATCTTGCAAATTAAATGGTTGATACGATGCATGTGTCTTGAGGTGAATCATGATCACTGGAGTTGTTCATGATGAATTGATTTCAGTTGTGGCCCGGTTATGGTCACTGTTTGGTTACGAGGTACTCGACTGGTAAGCAAGTCCGTCTGACCCGGAGTAAGTAGTGGCTTCATTGCACCAGTAACAGTTTTTTTTTGCATTGCATTAATATGATGAATTTTCAGGATATTGTCTGTCATCATGTTTATGTTTGTTGTGAGCTGGCAAGTACATTCAATGTACTGACCTGGCATGTTATGCCAGCTTTCAGGAAAGTTGATTCGCATCGGAGCGTACCTCGCGTATAGGCCGTGTCCACGATGGTGTCCCTATGCTATGGAGTTCCGCTTCATCGCTCTTCCGCTGCCATGTAGTTTGTGTGATCAAGGCCCCGTCATGTTCCTTAAGTAATGTACATACTGTGCAACAACACCGTGTGTGCCGCTTGGCCTCGAACCCCGATGTAATATCAAATCTATGTAATTCCGTTAGCATCAATAAAGCGGTTATTTTTGTACCATGTTGTTGTGTATTGCCAGAAGACTAGATCTCTAGGCTGGAATGCAAGGTAAACCGGTTGCTCTGAGCCGGGGTGCCACAACTCTTGGTATTAGAGTCGTGCTGATCGTAGCACACGCTAGACCGTTAGTGCGTTAGTGGAATGATAGATAGCCTCGTTTAAATACCGGTAGTCATAGAAATTGGTTGCTGCATGGCATGCATAATTATTTGTTGCTGTCACTAACCGTTTGGTTTGTGAGTGTAGATGGCTCTAGTACTGATCCTATACCATCCTGAGCCAGTGCCGAACACATCGCGACACTTGCATCAGAATGTGTGGCGACGACTCTATCCAGCGGGTGCTGATCCAGAGTATCATGTATATCGGGAGCTTCTGGCCGGCGCAATATATGAGTATTACACTGAAGCCACTCTACACCATAGTACCCCTTCTAGCGCTTACACTTATTCTACTAAGGGTGGTCTTGTTTCTACACCAGATCAGGCGGTTCAGTTTGCTACACTCGAAGCTCTTGTAGACTTGCGCTACAATGAGGTTTGCATGCACGACCACCCAGGTCTTTTCTTTTACCCATCTCTGCACAAGAATGGGCGTATCCGCTTTCCTGTGATTAATCCGACGTGCGATCGTCCCACTAGCCACCTTTCTCGCTATATGATTGGCAGTTATCTCCTGAGTTACGAGTTAGCTCGGGAGCTAGCACGCACCCGGACGGCTCTCGCTGCTGCTCGCACCACGAACCCTCTTCCCACTGCCATCTACACCACTCCAGTTTCCTGCATCTCCGTTTCCCCGATGACTCCGGAGGGTACCGTTAACGCTCTGACGGTGACCCCTCGCAGTGCTCCTGCTGCGTGGTCGTCCCTTACCACTACTCCTGCTGCCCCTGTGCTTAGTTCTCATCCCTTGCCCGCCCTTGAGGGAGAGCCCTTGAGTCAGCGCCGTCGCATCTCTCTTAATCTGGATCCGGCACAGGAGAGGAGCCCGCAGTAGCACAGTCCGAGCAGTAGATCGTTCGAGTATCGCTCTAGTGCTAAGTATAATGTATGGGTGTAACCACACGGGTCATGATGTTTAGTTTCATGTATGAGTGTAGTACAACTGTTGTAATGTTTACTTTCATGTTGAGTCTATGTATATGTTGGAACTTTTTATTCGCTTTTGGTCTTTCTCTCGCTATTTTCTTCTGGGATTTGTCAATGGCTTTCCTCCCATTTTGGACTTTTCTCATCACGGTTGCTATGTATTGGGAAAACAAATAATAGGATGATGCGTGGAGGCAGCAGCAGCCAAGCTTGTGAGGATGTCCCTGTACGCCGCTCGGCAAGGCAGGCACGACATTCCCGCGAGCCATACCAGTCACCTCCGCCTCCGTTGCCTCATCCACGTTCCACTGAGCAAATCCTGCGAATGTTTGAAGGAAGAAGGAGCAACGATCTGGTGAAAATACTAAAGAGTGTGCAAGTCATGGTTGGACAAAATGGAAATCAAAATGGCCATCACTCCATGCTGTCCGATTTTCAGCGAACCAAACCTCCCAGTTTCAGCCAAACCATTGATCCATTGGACACCGACGACTGGTTAAGGGCTATTGAGAAGAAGCTAGAAATTTCTCGCACTGAAGAAGGAGACGAGGTTCCATTCGCAACACATTATATCGAAGGAGCTGCTGCTATATGGTGGGATTATACTAAGGCCATGTGGCCCGCGGACAAGGAAATTTCTTGGACTAGATTTAAGGATCATTTCTGCAAGTATTATATTCCCACCAGGATTTTGAAGATCAAGCAGCGCGGATTCCTCGCCCTCACATGGTAGCATGACAGCCAATGAGTACCTGAATAAATTCAATCAGTTGGCCCGGTACTCGCTCCAGGATGTGGCCACCAAAGAACGGAAGATCGATAGATTTCTTGGCGGACTAAGTCAACATCTCAGGTGCACCCTCAGCATGTTTGATTTTCTGGACTACATGACCCTGGTGAACCAAGCACTCATCGCAGAAAAAGAACACAAGCTCCTACACGATGTCAAGACAATTATTAATGACCACAAGCGCAAATTCGAGCCGAAGAAGGAGGTGCAACCAATGCAGAAGGCTCGTATTTGGCAACAAACTTAGGTTGAGTACAAACCCAACTGGCAGCAGAATGTCAACAAGAACAACACTCAAGTCAAGAATGTTGTGGCCAGTCCAGTACATGAAGATTGTCAACGCAACAATTCCCGCTTCAGCTGTGGGCAAAACATACATTACGCCCGACAGTGCCCCAAGAACAAATAACAAGCCGCTCCATTCCAACCGCGAGTCAACTACATGGAGCAGTATTCCGCCTAGATATGACCCAGGGGCAGGTTCATCACATCTCTACAAACGAAGCCCACGGGGACCTAGAAGTCGTCATTGGTATGTTTCTTGTTAATGACATACCTGCTGTAATTTTATTTGACTCTGGGTCTTCCCACTCTTATATTTCTCGGAGTTTTGCTTCCCAAAACAATTTTCCTTGCTATGTTTTGGGAAAACACATGCTGGTACAATCCCCGGGATCAATGCTCAAAAGCAATCTCGTCTGCCGCAATTTGGTAATTGACATCAAGGGCGTCAAGTTTCCAACGTCTCTGATTATCCTCGACTCAAATAAGTTGGACATTATTCTGGGCATGAATTGGTTAACTCAATACCAAGTGTGCATCAACTGTGCGACCAGAGAAGTTACCCTGAAAATTACGGAAGGTCGCATCATAAGTTTTTATGCCCGCAAGCGCATACCCAGCAAGGATATGGTATTCACCGTCGTGCTAGAAGAAGTGGAATTAATTCCAATGGCAGTGAGTATCCAGATGTATTTCATAAAGAATTGCCAATCATGCCACCAGACAGAGAGTTGGAGTTTGCAATCGACTTGGTGCATGGAACCACTCTGATACACAAGAAATATTATCGGATGCCTTCATCAGAATTGGTGGAATTGAAGAAACAACTGGATGAGATGCTGCAGAAAGGTACATCCGCCCAAGCTCTTCACCATGGGGATCCCTAGCAATCTACGTGGACAAAAGGATGGCAGCCTAAGAATGTGCGTGGACTACCGTCAGCTTAATGACGTCACCATCAAAAACAAGTATTCACTACCCAGGATTGACGATCTGTTCGATCAACTTAGTGGGGCCAAAGTATTCTCAAAAATTGATTTGAGGACCGGATATCATCATATTAAGATAAAGAAGGAGGATATTCCTAAGACCGCGTTCACCACTCGGTACGGTCTTTATGAGTACACCATTATGTCCTTCGGCCTCACCAACGCTCCAGCCTTCTTCATGCATATGATGAACAAGATGTTTATGGATTTCTTGGACAGATTTGTGGTGGTGTTCATTGACGACATCCTCATTTACTCCAAGAGCAGAGATGAACATAAGGAGCATCTACGAACAGTTTTGCAAAGGCTACGAGACCATCAGCTTTATGCCAAGTTCAGTAAATGTGAATTTTGGCTTCAACAAGTGGGATTCCTTAGGCATGTCCTCTTGGCGGAAGGAATCTCAGTGGACCCAAGTAAGGTGAAGGATGTACTTGATTGGTCCGCAGCCACAACCGTCTCATAAATCCTGAGTTTCCTTGGATTAGTTGGATATTATTGCCGTTTTAGCAAAGGATTCTCCAAGATCGCTAAGCTAATGACTGATCTCCTCAAGAAGGATAAGAAGTTTGAATGGACTAAGGACTGCAAAAGGAGTTTCAATGAGTTAAAAGTCAGGCTAACATTAGCTCCAGTATTGACCCTCCCAGACATTTACTGCAGTTTTGATGTCTACTGCGATGCATCCGGAAAAGGATTGGGATGTGTGCTTATGCAAGATGGCAAAGTCGTGGTGTATGCATCCTGACAACTGCGGCAACACGAAGGAAATTACACTACCCATGATTTGGAATTGGCCGCAGTAGTGCACACTTTGAAGATCTGGAGGCACTATCTAATTGGAACGAGGTGTCAAATATTTACCGACCACAAGAGCCTCAAGTATATATTCACTCAGCCTGACTTGAACCTCCGACAGCAAAGGTGGCTCGAGCTGGTTAAAGACTACGACCTCGGGATAAATTATCACCCGGGCAAAGCTAACGTAGTGGTTGATGCCCTCAACCGGAAACCAGCCAACCTTAATGCTCTCCTGGGCTTGAGGAACAAATCCGCAGTGCTCAAACAAATGACAAGCTATTAAAAATATATGCCCAGAAAATGCAAAAAGGGCATGCGCCCGATTTCTCTTGAAATCAACATGGTACGCTAAGGTTCCGAGGAAGGATTTGCGTACCCAAGGTGGAAGGCCTGAAGCAGATGAAATTGGCAGAAGCACATGGAGTGCCATACTCAATTCACCCAGGTTGTACCAAGATGTATGAAGACCTTCGTCAGGTATTTTGGTGGGACAGAATGAAGAAAGACATCGCGTACTTTCTGGCATGTTGCGACATCTGCAACAAGGTAAAGGTGGAACACCAAAAACCCACCGGACTCCTCCAACCCCTGCTAGTGTCCCAATGGTAATGGGATGATATCTGCATGGACTTCATCACCGGGCTACCAAGGTCTCACCCAGGAAATGATGCCATATGGGTCATAGTGGACACCCTGACCAAGGTGGCACACTTCCTTCCTATACAAACCGCCTATCGTGCCAATAAACTTGCGCAACTGTATGTATCACGAATTGTCAGACTGCATGGAGTACCCAAGACTACCACTTCCAACCGGGGATCTCTCTTCACCTCCGCATTTTGGTCCCGACTCCATGAAGCCTTGGGGACCACTCTGAAATACAACATGGCTTATCATCCTCAGACATATAGGCAAATTGAACGTGTAAATCAAATACTCGAAGATATGCTTCGTGCCTTTGTCTTGGCCCAAGGAATCAAGTGGGAAGACTGGCTGCCTTATGCCAAGTTTTCCTACAACAACAGTTTCCAGACCAGCTTAAAGATGTCACCTTACGAGGCCCTGTATGGCCGGAAATGCCGCACTCCATTGAACTGGTCTCAAACCGGAGACATCCGTATTTTCGGGACTGATTTCATGCTCGAAGCGGAGAAACAAGTCAGAGAAATCCAAGACGGAATGCAACTGTCCAAATCGCGACAGAAGAGCTACTATGATGCCAAACACCGTCAGATCAGTTTCGAACCCGGTGAACACGTATATCTCTGAGTCACCCCTATGAAAGGAGTCAAGAGGTTTCAGACCCGCGGAAAATTGGCTCCCCGATACATTGATCCGTTTCCAGTCATGGCAAAAGTCGCAGGACTGGCATATCAGTTGGAATTTCCACCAGAACTGTCAGAAGTGCACAATGTATTTCATATCTCACAGCTGAGGAGATGCATTTCGCCACCGAAGAAAAGCACTGATATGGCAGAAATAGAATTGGCTAAGGATATGACATATGAGGAAAGGCCAATCAGGATTTTGGATCCGACAGCCAAGGTCGCCCGCAACAAAGAAATAAGGTTTTATAAAGTTCAGTGGGGAACATTACACCAAGGAAGAAGCAACCTTGGAAAGAGAGGACTTTTTAAGGACTGCATACCCAGAATGGTTTTCCCAAGCAACCGAATCTCGAGGACGAGATTCATCCTAAGTGGGGGAGGTTTGTGACAGCCTGGATTTTTGACCTCTCTCTTTTTCCGGACTTGCCTTCTCTCTATTTCTGAACATGGTTTTTGCTTTGCTTTGATTTGGGTTTTGGAATCATTTCAGAACGACTTGTCACTTGGTCATATCCTTGACTTTCATCGAAGTGGCCTATCTCAACATTGCTTCTCTGATAAAACCCAAAAATCATCCTAGGAATATTTTTCATAAAGGAAAAATATTCATTTTCCCTTCATAAACCTACTTTGGATACTAGTGCTCCAAAGCAACCCCCATTTTCTTGCTCCAAAAATCCTGAGATAATTCCTGAATTTTCTTAGGACCTTGGCACACCTTCCCATGTAAAAATATTGCATAACTTTTTGTAATATTTTTGCTATAGAAAATCATTTCCATTATGGACCAGAAATGCACTTTGTATAGCAAGTGTATTTTTCCTTGAGTGTTTGGCCTTGAACTTCCTTGAGCTTAAACACCCTCCTAAGAAACCCTAAACCCCAGGAGATCAGCCTTAATGGCCTTCTAGAAGCTTGCTTAACTTGGAGACCAAGTTTCTGGTCAGAAACTTGCGAACAAGGTTTAGTCACATCCCGTCGGCCTCGGCATGAGCCATCACCTCTCTTAGACCTAACACTACACGGTCGATAGCGTAGACATGGTTTGACAGCACCGGGGCGTCTTCTTGCCCATGCCAGGGTAGTGACTGCGTCAAGACACGGTGCCTGGGATGCAGTTGATGTGCTCTGGCTGGCGCCTTCTCCTCAGTTTTGTGTGTGATCGATCCAGAGCTCGCCGACGACTACCGCGCCGCGCCACGACCCCCGACCTATAACCCTTGACTACTACCTGGCGCTCGGCGACACAGTGCGCACGTGCACTTGTCCCTTTCCCCCACCGCCTCATGTGCTCGTCCGCGAGTGTAGGAACGCTTCGGAGTCGATGCTGAATGTTTGCCCCCCAGTTGGAGCTTCTCGTCGACGTTCGCCGCGTGTCTAGAGCGCTCCGGCGACGACACGTCCCCCCTCTCGCTCCGGCTATATATAGCCCCCTCCTCGCTTCACTAGCCATTCACCACTCCACACCATCCCAACGAGCACGTAGGCAGGCCACAGCTCGGTCGAGCAGGCCTCTGGCCGTCGCCCCGACCCGAGGACTCCGGCAACCACCGCAGTCCAGCCACCGCACTCTAGTGCCTCTCGAGCTCAAGGAACTACTTGAGCTGGGCATTGGGAGGTTGGTGGTGCTACCTGGACTATGCCAAGCCCTCATAGCGGCCCCTAGCCGTCGTCTCCTACCTCTCCGGCGAACTCCATCCGCCACCGCAGCTTGCGAGCTCCACCGTGAGCAGCTCCGTCCACCCCAATCCAAGCCACGGGTATGAGCAGGTGCGCCACGAGTATGAGCAGGTGCGCCACGAGTCCCGCTTTAATCATATCCCTCTAGCCTAGCCCAAACCCTCTCGTCACCGGCATGAGCACCGGCGAAACCCTACCTCTCTCTGATCTCTCTCTCTCTCTCTCCCTCTCTCTCTCTCTCTCTCTCTCTCTCTCTCTCTCTCTCTCTCTCTCTCCTGACAGGCGGGACCCACCTATCGATCTCACCACGCGCGCCCAAAGCGGTATGAGTGGAGGGGCATTTTTATTTTACATCTTCGACGTCACCCCCCTAGTTTTCTGTTAATTCAAATTTTATTCATAAATTTGACTAAACTGTGACCAGCCACAATTTCTAAACCATAAGTCCAAATGATTTGATTCTTTTTGCATTGTCTTAGTTTCAGAAAGCTCTAGCAGCACACCCAAGGGTGGAATTTTCCTTGTTGTCTACAATTTCTGGTGAATTTTAGAATGCATTTTGATATTTATTTTTGTGGTTTTAAAATCTTTTCAGAATGAGAAATTTGTCTTGAAGCAAACCAAGAGGGTTGCGATCCTCCTCTGCACTAAGGCAAGCCACACCAGCATTTGGATGGTGTTATTTCAATATCTATGATTTTCTACTTGAATATGAGCTCTTATTTGCATTAAAATTTTGATAAATAAAATTTGGTTAATTGTAGTAACTTTATTCTGTTGAATATGCTTGTTTATGGTACTGGTTGAATGCATAAAATTGTTCGGCAAAGTAGAGTAAGTTTTTCACATTAGAAATGTACTCCGTAAGTGTATGATAAATAATGTACGTAGTGATATTTTTAATTAGATGATGACCTAATAAAAATATTGCTGGATAAGAAAAATGAGTTGTAACCATAGAAGAACTTTAGTATGGCAAGATATTAATGTTGACAAGTATGATCCATCACTATGAGTGCTTGTTTTGTATGACGAGTAGTTGCGTGTTTATGTGCATCATGATATGATCTTGATAAAACTTTTGACAAGTTAAGAGATGAGTTTGTTTCGTGGATCTACAACCTAGATATTGACCCGGATCAAAAGTGGATGTTGATGGGAGACTTTAATTTTATTCGATCCCTTGACAATAGGAACCTCCCTGGTGGGGATATCAATGATATGTTCATTTTCAATGAAATTATTGGCCACTTGGGATTGTTAGAGCTTCCTATAAAGGGGAAAAAATTTACTTGGTCCAACATGCAAGATTCACCTCTCCTAGAGCAGCTTGACTGGGTATTTACTTCAGCCAGTTGGATTAATTTATACCCAATGACACAAATGACTCCTCTTGCTAAAACAGCATCCAATCATGTACCATGTTTGATTACCATCAGTACATCAGTTCCAGAAGCACATATATTCAGATTTGAAAACTTTTGGGTCCATCAGCCAGGTTTTATGGATTGTGTGAAAGATGTATGGGCTCGTCCTTCTCATAAGACCCATATCTCAGCAATTATTGTTGATAAATTAAAGGCTTTGAGATTTGCGTTAAATAAATGGCAAAAAGGTCTATCACACATTAAAGGGCTAATTGAAAAGTGCAACTGGGTAATTATTTTCTTGGACAACCTGGAGGACATGAGAACTCTGTCTAGACCAAAAAGAAACTTCAGAAAGATTACTAAATTGCATCATGATCACCTCTTGCACCTGCAATATCATTACTGGAAGAAGAGATGTACCATCGTGTATATTAAAGTGGGTGAGGAGAATTCTAAGTTCTTTCAGGCCATGGCAACTGAGAGGTATCGAAAGAATGCTATAGATAGTTTACTGTTGCCTGATGGCACTGTAACTTCTGATCATGAGGAAATGGCCAAGGAGTTCTTAGCTTCTTTCAAAAACAGAATGGGAACATTTAAGCCCATCACTTTGAATGTGAATATCTTATTATTAATACCATTTGTTCAGGGCCTGGATGTGCTCACCAAACCTTTTGATATGAAGGAGATTGAGCAGGTTATCAAGGAAATGCCCATTGATAAGGTGTGTGGACCTGATGGTTTCAATGGGCTCTTTCTGAAAAAATGTTGGCACATCATCTCTGCTGATTTCTTTAGGCTGGTTCATGAATTTCATGCAGGACTGGCTAAATTGGAGAATCTTAATGATGCATACATCACTCCGATACCAAAGAAGCAGACTCCTGAGAGTGTGGGTGATTTTAGACCTATTTCACTCACTAGTGTAGGTCTGAAATTCCTTACAAAGCTTGCTGCCAATAGATTTCAGGAAGTGATCACCAAATGTGTGCATAAGAACCAGTATGGTTTCATAAAATCAAGAACAATTCAAGATTATCTTGCTTGGAATTTTGAGTATATACACCAATGCAATCAGTCTAAATAGCCCATTATTTTGCTAAAGTTAGATTTTGAAAAAGCTTTTGATTCCATTCGGCATGAGGCAATCATAAGGATTCTTGTGGCTAAAGGTTTTGACAATAGATGTATTACCTGGATTAAACAGTTACTGTATCTGGCACTTCTTCTGTTTTACTTAATGGAGTCCCTGGAAACGATTTTAACTGCAAATGTGGAGTAAAGCAAGGAGATCCAATCTCCCCATTATTGTTTGTCATTGCTGCTGACCTCCTGCAAACTTTGGTTAATGATCTCGTCCAAGAGGGACTAATCAGTAGACCATTGCAAACACATGACCCAGATTTCCCTATTGTGCAATATGCTGATGATACATTACTTTTCCTAAAAGCTGACAGAAGCCATTTGGAGGCACTGAAATCAGTACTTCATTCCTTCTCACTTGCAACCGGTCTTCAAATCAACTTTCATAAATCCTCCATATATCCTATTAATGTGAATGATCATGAGGCTACAGATCTAGCTGCTTTTTTGGATGCAATTTAGGCACTCTACCTTTCACATATCTGGGACTGCCAGTGGGGACCACTAGACCCAAAATTGTGGATTTTCTTCCTCTAGTGGATTGTATGGAGAGAAGATGGACAACTAGTTCTTGGTTTCTACCTCAAGGGAGCAGACTACAATTGGTGAATTCTGTCATTTCTTCACTCCCTATATTCTTCCTTTGCAATTTGTCTATTCCTAAGGGAATTCTGAAGCAACTGGAAAGGATTCAAAGGCAGTGTCTATGGAGAAAATATGGTCAAGAAAGGGGACACGCTCTGGCTGCTTGGCCACTTGTTTGTAGGCCAAAAAACAAGGGTGGGCTTGGCATTTTAAATCTTGGTTTGCTAAATGAAGCCCTCCTTCTTAAACATTTGTATAAATTTTATAATAAGATGGATGTGCCATGGGTTCATTTGATTTGGGAGACTTACTATTTCCAAAGGGTACCACATGATACTACTCTTTGCGGATCTTTTTGGTGGAGAGATGTCTGCAAATTAATGGATAATTTCAGAGCAGTTACTTCTGTTGATATTCATATTGGAGACATTGTTCTGTTCTCGTCTGACTTTTGACGAATTGGGGACAGTTGTGTTCCTCTTAGGGATCGTTTCCCAAGACTTTACTCTTTCTGCCTGAACAAGAACCTCTTAGTCAGAGAAGCTTTTCAAGCGAATGATTTATTGGACATCTTCTTTTTGCCATTGTCTAAACAAGATTTTCAAGATCTGCAGCTGCTTTTGAATCTGATGGGCTCTACTCAACTGGATAGTGCCTACGCTGATTCTGGGGATTGGAGGCATGGTAAGAAGTCTGCATATACTGCAAAGAGGTTTTATGATTTTGCCTATCAGCCAATGGTAGCTAACCCAATCCTTGGCTCGATCTGGAAGAGTTGCGGCACCATGTCAATCAAAATGTTTGCTTGGCTTGTCATAATGGATAGGGTAAACACTAAGGACATGATCCAGAGAAGGCATTGGAGAATCAATGAGGGCCCTGAGTGTGTGCTCTGTCCAACTAGCACTCTGGAAGATAGAAATCATCTTTTCTTCCAATGCAACTTCAGTGTCCGTGTGTGGAACTACCTGCAGATCACTTGGAAGGATAGTGAAGATAAGGTGGACATAGCGTGTCATGCTAGGAAGGATTTCAGCAAATCATTTTTTGTGGAAGTGGTATTTACTGCCTGGTGGAATATCTATAAGGTTAGGAATGACATGGCTTTCAGGAATATCAGACCTTCTTTCAGGACATGGATATATGGTTTTGTTTGTGACCTTACCCTCCTCTCTCATAGAATCAAGAAGAAATATAGGGATGCTATGTTAAAATGGATTGGTTTCTTGCCTCCTTGAGAGGTTTTTCTTTTTGCTCTTTTGTACCTAATAGGTATAGTTTTTTTCTCCTCCTTTGTACAGTTTAGGTAGCTTTTTTTTGTTCTTTTCCTCACCTTGAGGAAGTTATGTACTGTTGGCCTTTTTGGTAATAAAATGTTGTGGGGTGCAAGCCCTGCAGTCTTCAAGGTCAAAAAAAAGGTTTTGACAAAGTAAACTTGATTAAGTTCAACTTGAATATGATGTTGATCACATCATGGTGCCACTGAATCAGGTTTATATTCAGTGCGACCATGCTTACATTGTGGGAAGGTCTTGACCCCGCCCTTTGTTGTGCCTCTCACCGGTGCCTCCCGCGATGGAAGGTTATGGGCATTGTCAGGGATATAACTACTAGGTATAAACCTCCCAGGGAGGGGCCGGTTTATGCCTATAATGGTTTATTACTATTGAAGACTAGCGAGACATGGAGCATGGCGCTTTATTATAGAAGACTAGAAATTCAAGGCCCAAGAGTTGTTAGGGCCCATAAGTGTAAACCTCCATACGGCGTACAACTTTCATTGTAAGATAGGAAAGATAGAGACCGAGCCGGTCACGTTTATGAGCCGGCCTCGGTATTCCGTAAATCGGCCTGGGCGTCACCCTGTGTATATAAAGGGACGACCCGGCGACGGTTGAGACAGAGAACAACAACTCGAGACACAGGCAAAGCGGAGTCGCTCCCTGGTCATCGAAACCCTAGCAATACCACACCAAACTAGACGTAGGCTTTTACCTTCATCGAAGTGGCTGAACTAGTATAAAAACACTTGCATCCTTGTCCGCTTTAACCCCTTGTAAGAAAACCCGCGGCGATGGCTCCACGACTAAGTCCTTTTTCTAGGACATCTGTCGCGACAAAACCACGACAGTTGGCGTCCACCGTGGGGCTATCGCACGATGGTTTCGAGTTCTTGAAGGGCAGTTTTGAAGGACTCAAGGGCTACGCTGTGAGCCGGATGACCAAGAGCCGTTGTGGCAAGATCTACATCGACGATGCAGGCTGGGATCCCGAGGCCGATTCAATCGAGTACGGGTACCGGGTCCCCTTTGGCGGCATCCACGTCTTCATTGGAAAGATCGACAAACCGGGCCCTGAGCCGGACATCTTCCCCAACATCGTCGAGTCGGCTCAGCATGCGAGACCTGCCCGGATCCAGCCCGCCATGAAGCATGTCTTCGTGGGAGCGGTTCCCGGGGCACAAGCTGAGGATGGATCAGAATCCTGTGGCGAGACCGTGGTTTATTCCGGCGACAAATTATCCACTGGAGAAACCGAGTCATTATATCTATTGCAAGATGGTCGGTCTGGGGGCTGTTCCAATGGCGACAGTATTCCGGACGCCCTTGATCCGCCAAGCCGGGTCGCCGTCTTCATGGCCGGATCACAATCTGTGCAAAAATCTTCAGCTGTAGCGGCGTTAACGTCCGATGCGGTGGTGATAGCGGTAGCTCGGGCAGGAGGCCCGGTTCAGCCACCGGCTCAAGTTCTGACCGCTTTAGTTGATACTTTGACAGCGCTGCTAACCGCGGAGGTCGACCAGGCCGAGAAGGAACAACACGACGCGGAAGTTGCTAAGGTGAGGGGTTAGATCTATCAAGCTAAGTTGGACCTGGCTGCTAAGAATACTAGGATGATCGCAAGGCAGGCCGAGCTAGATGCCCAGGCCTATCGCCTCCTGTTGGATCAGACTGCATCAAACGACGTAGTGAGGAGAAGGCACCAGTCTCGCCTGCCGATGGTTTATGAAGCGAGGAACCTCTTTAATACGCCAGGAGCAGGAACCAGCAACCAGTCGGGGGTAAACCAGGGAGAGGCGCCTGGCACAGGGGCAATGATCCAGCAGCAGGCCACGGATCCAGCCCGTCAGGTTGTCCCATCATAGCATGCGCCAACACCTCCTGGTCATTACTCCAACCCTTTGGATAACATAGTTGCGGCCGCTTCACGATTGGCCGCCCTTCCCATCAAAGGGGGGGTCCTCTATAGCAGTGGAGGCGCGGCGAGCCATGGAGTTTCTGGTGACGGCTTTAACTCAGCAGCAGGCTTATTCTCATAGCCGCGAGAGGATTCACTCCACCCCCCGCCCAAGCCGGAGCTACAGCAGGCACTTGGAAGAACCGGCCATGTCGAGTAGCACGCGGAAAAGTAACCCGCCGCGGAGGGATAACCCGGCGGGAGGAGGTATAAACGCGCAAGATGTGGTGGATCAGGGCAGGCAGCGCTGAGAGGCCGAATTAGCAGCACATTATGAAGCCCGTCAGCCTACGCCGGTTCGTCCATCTACCATGATCGAGCCAGGAGTTACTTCCAGCACCTTGGGAGTACCGTGTCTCACGCCCGCTTTACGCAATGTAAGACTGCCTAAGGACTTCAAAGGACCGTGCAAGGTGCCCAACTATACCGCAGATCTGTCCCCCGAAGCCTGGGTTGAAAGCTACGAGATGGCAATGGAGATGCTGGATGTGGACAATGGAGCGTGCGCGAAGTACTTCACCATGATGTTGGAGGGCACGACTCGCACCTGGCTAAAAGGGTTACCGCAGAACTCCATCGGATCATGGGCCGAGTTACGACGATGGTTTATCAATAACTTCAAAGATACATGCAAGCAGCCCATGTCCATTGTAGACTTGGCGGTCTCCGTTCAAGGAGAAAACGAATCAACAAGTCATTAGGTGCGCCGGGTGTCAGAGATCCTGCATTCCTCAGACCGCATCAATCCGGACACAGCAGTGGTGACGTTGGAAGGCAACTGCCGGTTTGAACCTCTGAAGCTGAAGTTGGGACGGCTTAAGCGTCACTGTCATGACATGGGAACACTCATGGGGGCCCTGGTGAAGTATGTAGATTTGGATAGCGCCAAATATCCAGACTTTGACGATGAGAAGTCAGGAAAAAGGAAAAAGAATGGTAAAGCACCGCAGTCTAATCCAGTGAATGAGGGATACAGCGGTAAGCGTAAAGCAGATAATAGTTTAGATTTCGTAGCTAACACCAATGTATAGGAGGATGGTCAGCGCCTTAAGGGTAGACCGCCCCCACGGGGCGGAGGACAAAATATCAATTTGGAGCGCCAGATGAATGTACCTTGTCCCACGCACGACACGAAAGAAAAGCCAGCCACACACTTTTGGAAGGACTGCTTTATAATAAGGGAGTTCAGAAACCAGTTCCAATATGATCACAGATCGTCCGGCGGTTCATGCTTTGGTTTTCACGGGCCGGGTTATCAAGGTGGTGTCCCGGTCCAGGATTCCAAAGTAACCAGGGCGGCCACAACAATCAGAATGGACGCGACCAGCAGAACAGCCAGGGTGGCTATAATAATCGGAGCAATCATCAGCAACAACAACAATCAGGCTATCAGAGCAACCCGAAGCAGCTGAGTAGTGGGAAATATCACATCTTCACCACAAGTCTATGTAAGCGCGATCAGAAGGTTTATAAGAGGGCAGTGCACTCCGTTGAACCAGCGGTGCCTCGTTATTTACGCTGGTCGGAACAGCCCATCGTGTGGAGTCGAGAGGATCATCCGCCACGGATTGATAATCCGGGTCAGCTAGCTCTGGTGGTGGCGCCTCAGGTTGGGGGCTATAAGTTCACCAAGGTGCTCATGGACGGAGGAAGCAGCATCAATATCCTGTATTATGAGACTTTTCGTCACATGTGGTTAACAGACAAGAAGCTCAGATAGTCCAACACCGTTTTCACGGCGTGGTACCTGGTAAATCGGCGTATCCGGTCGGTAAGATAGACCTGGAGGTCACTTTTGGAGATGAGCATGATTCGAGGTCGGAAACTTTGACCTTTGAAGTGGTAAAGATAAAGAGCGCGTATCACGCCTTGTTCGGACGGCCGGTTTATGCTAAGTTCATGGCAAGGCCTTGTTATGTTTATCTGCAGCTCAAGATGCCAGGTCATAAAGGAACTATTACGGTCCATGGGAGCCGTAAGATTGCTTTGGAGTGCGAGGAAGGTGATGCAGCCAATGCTGAGGCGGTTTGTGCAACAAAGGAATTGAAATTTTACAAGGATAATGTTGATCTGGCAGACATGTCTCCATTGTAGAAGCCAACTACAGAGCATGATCCTGCCTTGAAGTTCAAATCAGCTGATGAGGCCAAGAAGGTTGACTTTATTCCTGGCGATTCATCCAAGCAGTTTACCATCAGTGCTAACCTGGATCCGAAATAGGAAAGTGCGCTCATCGAGTTCATCCGTGAGAATCGGGACATCTTTGCATGGAAACCTTCTGACATGCCAGGTGTACCGAGGCAACTCGCTGAGTACACTCTTAATGTTGATCCCAAGTACAAACCAGTTAAACAGTTTCTCTGCTGCTTTAATGAAGAGAGAAACAAGGCTATTGGTGAAGAGGTGGCCAGGCTCTTGGCGGCAGGTTTTATAGTGGAAGTGTTTCATCCTGAGTGGTTGGCTAATCTGGTGCTGGTACTTAAAAAGAATGGCATGTGGCGAATGTGTGTTGATTATACAGATCTGAATAAGGCTTCCCCAGCTGATCCTTTTGCCCTCCCCCGTATTGATCAAATCATTGATGCTATGGCGGGTTGTGAGCGCTTAAGATTTTAGGATGCATATTCCGGTTATCATCAGATCAAGATGGCGGTTAAGGACCAGGAGAAAACAACCTTTATAACTCCCTTTGGAGCCTTCTGCTATGTATCCATGCCTTAAGGGCCCAAGAGTGCCCAAGCGACCTATCAGCATTGTGTGCAGAATTGTTTTCAGGGACAGATTGGGCGGAACGTTCATGCATTTGTGGATGACATTGTGGTAAAATCCAGGAAGGAAGAGACATTGATAACATACTTGAAGGAAACCTTTGATAATCTTCGGGTTTATAAGATGATGCTTAATCCGTCCAAGTGCGTTTTTGGTGTACCAACAAGCAACCTCCTGGGGTTCTTGGTGTCAAACATGGGAATTGAAGCTAATCCGGAGAAGATTAAGGCTATTACATCCTTGGCTAAACCGGCGTGCATCAACGATGTCCAACGCTTGGTGGGCCATATTGCGGCACTAAGCCGGTTTATCAGCCGTTTGGGAGAGAAGGCCATCCCGCTTTATCAGATGATGAAAAAGACATACCACTTTGTCTAGAGCGATGCTGCTGATGTTGCGTTCGAGGACTTAAAGAAGCAGTTGGCAGAGCCGCCCATCCTTGCTGCACCAGTTGATAATGAGCTGCTATTGTTATACGTGGCTGCTAATGCCCGAGCAGTAAGCATTGCCATTGTGGTGGAGCACAAGGAGACAGGAAAGGAATATCCGGTCCAACGGCCGGTTTATTATATCAGCGAGGTGCTCATCGAGTCGAAGCAGCGATACCCGCATTGGAAGAAATTGGTATATGGAGTTTCATGGCAAACCGGAAGCTTAAGCAGTATTTTCAGGAACATCCAATTACCGTGGTCAGTTCAGCCCCTCTGGGAGATATAATCCAGAATAGAGAAGCAACTGGTCGGGTTGCCAAGTGGGCCATTGAACTTAGTCCTCACGGGCTAAAATATGTGCCTCGTACTGCAATCAAATCTCAAGCACTGGTGGACTTCATCAATGATTGGACGGAGCTGCAAGCACCAGAGGAAAAGCCGGATCACACGTACGAGACTATTCATTTTGATGGATCCAGGCAATTGGAGGGCTCGGGGGCTGGAGTCGTGTTAACTTCCCCACAAGGTGATAAGTTCTGTTATGTCCTCCGTTTAATGTTCCCTTGTACTAACAATGCAGCTGAGTATGAAGCTCTCCTCCATGGTTTGCGAATGGCTAAGGAGATGAATTTAAGCCGGGTTAAATGTTTCGACGATTCGGACCTGGTGGCACAACAAGTATCTGGTACTTGGGACTCCAAGGACCCACTTATGGCGGCATATCGTCGAGAGGTGGACGCTATCACTTGACACTTCAAAGGTTATTAGGTGGACCATGTGGACCGACGAAAGAATGAAGCGGCCGATGCATTAAGCCGGCTGGGTTCTCAGCGTAAGCCGGTTCCACCTAATGTCTTCCCACACGTATTGCATAATCCGTCGGTAAAATTACCTTCAGAAGAGGATTTGGCTGTTCCTGATCCGAAGGCTCAATTAGTGGCGGCGCTTCATGCTATTCTTGATTGGACAGTCCCGTATGTGGCGTACATGAACCAAGGTGAGTTGCCAGAGGATAAAGTCTTGGATAGACAGATAGTCCGGCGGTCCAAATCATTGACTATTGTCAATGGAGAACTGCATCATTGCAGCGTATCTTGGGCCTTTCAACGTTGTGTGTCAGCGGACGAAGGCCGTGATATTCTTCAAGAGATTCAATAAGGAGATTGTGGTCACCACGCCGGTTCAAAATCGTTGGTGGCTAAAGCTTTTCGTCATGGGTTCTATTGGCTGACGGCTCATGCTAATGCAGAGGACTTGGTCAAAAAGTGTGATGCTTGCCAGAAATTCTCACGGCGTGCTCATATACCGGCTCAAGAATTGAGGATGATTCCAATTACTTGGCCGTTTGTGACTTGGGGGCTAGACATGGTTGGTCCCTTTAAGAGATCTCCAGATAAGAAGACCCACCTTCTGGCGGCGGTGGATAAGTTTACCAAGTGGGTCGAGGCGGAGCCAGTCATCAAGTGTGATGCAGCAACGGCGGTTCAATTCATCAAGAAGGTGATTTTCCGTTTTGGCTTTCCACACAGTATTATAACTGATAATGGTACCAACTTATCCAAGGGGGCTATGGAGGAATTTTGTCAACGAGAGCACATCCGGCTTGACGTATCTTCAGTGGCTCACCCCCAATCCAATGGTCAGGCTGAGAGAGCCAATGAATTGATCTTGAGAGGCATCAAGCCCCGGCTTATGGTCCCTTTGCAGAGGACACCGGGTTGTTGGGTGGAGGAATTACCCTTTGTGTTATGGAGCATCAACACCACACCTAACAGGTCTACGGGTTACACGCCTTTCTTCATGGTATATGGAGCTGAAGTGGTCCTCCCTAGTGACATCCGTCATGATTCGCCGCGGGTGGCGGCTTACGTTGAAGCTGATAACGAGAAGGCACGTCAAGACGTGTTAGACCAGCTGGATGAGGAGCGTGACGTGGCAGCAGCTCGATCGGCGATTTATCAACAGGATCTGCGCCGGTACCATAGTCGCTGGGTTAAAACCAGAACGTTTAAAGAAGGTGATCTAGTGCTCCGGCTCATCCAAGACCAGACAGACATGCACAAGCTATCCCTGCCTTGGGAAGGACCTTTTGTGGTCAGCAAGAATCTACACAATGGATCATACTACCTCGTCGACGTTCGAGAACAAAAGGACTCACGCACTGCGGAGGAGGAGACCCGACGGCCGTGGAATATCACTCATCTTAGGCCTTACTACACCTGAGCCATAGGCTCCGCTTTATATACATAAATTCACAATGTATATATTATGATCAATATAATAAACCGGCATCCCCGATAAAGCGGGGTATCTGCTGCTTTTTTTCATAAGAGTTTGTCACATGGGGGCTTCTGTGTGCAAAGGAGTTCCTATGGCCCTCTTAGACCGGCTATTACGCCAATATCGTCATAAGAGCCCAGCTCTGGTTACTTTGGTAATCCGGCTATCAAGCCAACATGATGGTAAGGGCCAAAAGAGAGTTTGATGCATAGCACAACTCAAACATAGGCACCCGACGAGCACATCTCACAATGTTACTTGGGGGCTCCTGACGCACAGTGGCAACGAGTTTTTAAGACCCTTGTAATAGGCTATTAGGCCATGGCTTGGAAGCCTGGTGTATACACCTAAAACCCCGGGTTAACCTGCCTGCATCAAGTAAGTCACTCCGCCAAGGTAAACCTGGTATGACCCGTCGAACGATTGACAAGTCAATCTTATAACAGACCCTGAACTTGTCGACGTTAAATTGATGATTGGTTAAGGATTGAGGACCATATTAACAGTCTTTGTGAAATGGTTCAACTCAGTGGCTTGGCACCCCATGAAAAGCCTCGAATTTGGAGCCTGGCAGCTCGTAAAAAGCCTCGACTACAGGATTTTATTTCGACCAGTGTTTCTTTGTTTTTTGCCAAGTTTCTTATCTTTTGAGATCATTGGTATTTATCCGAAATCTATTGATTCGGTGGAGTGGTTGACTATAAGTTGCCACCATAATAAACCAGCGTTCACAGAACCTGGTCTGGTTTGATTACAAATCGCCAGCTAAACCGGTGTTTATCACAACCCGGCACGGTTTCATCATGAACCGGCAAAATATTCAAGGAGTCATCAATACTCACAAATTGGGATCATAGCCATTACTGCAAAATATTGGTTAAATCCAATGACACAAATTTCTATCATAGGTATGATACA
This sequence comes from Secale cereale, assembly GCA_902687465.1. Lineage (NCBI taxonomy): Eukaryota > Viridiplantae > Streptophyta > Magnoliopsida > Poales > Poaceae > Secale > Secale cereale. The sequence continues at coordinate 248,324,567 of LR738709.1, read as the reverse complement.
TGTTTCATTTTTAAAAACAGTTCAGGTTATAAACCTTGATCATGTATTAGGGCATTATAAACCGTCTGGCAATAAACCGCCAGGACCCTTTAAACTTTGTCTTATGCAGAAACAGGTGGAATAAAACTGTTAAAGCATCATAAGAAGAAAAATTATGAAGTTGCCAGATGGAGCGATGTTATGAAAAGGGAATACGCATGAGGACATAACCAAATGTTTTAGCTACCCAATTACAAGGCGTTTTACAGCCCAAAAGAATATATGTTCCTTGCTAAAGTACTGCGACATGATAAATGATAAACCAGCACCGGTTCATGGTTCTGCATTAGCCCGGTTAGATGGCTGTGGATCATTCTGCATCGTCTCCTCGTCGTCCTCATCCAGCAGCTGGAAGTCAGTGGTTGCCCAATTGATCTTTGTCAGGGCTTGGAAAATAGCTTCATCGCTTATGAGTTCAGACGGTTCAACATCAGGGGCGTAGGTGTGCTTACGGACAGGCGGGATGAGATCTTCCACTTCATAGACCGGAGTATTAACCCGGCGATTGTCAGCATCATAGCCAGCCTGATAGCGAGACAGATCAGCTTCATCGGCTAATTTGCTGGCCAAAGGCCGCATTTCTCTGGGTAAAGCCCGCAAGTTTGCATCTGTGAACTCTGATCCGTCCTCCTTGATGCTTGGATAACCGTTCATCACTTCGGCCGGATCAAGATCACGCACCCAAGACTTCGCCCGAGTTAATGCCATTAAAGCGCCCGCCCTGGCAGCTGATTTCTTGAGCTCTCCAAACCGGGCGGGTAGCACTGATAACTTCTCCAAAGTCCCCTTGATCAACTTGGGAGCCGGCTTGTTATGAGAAGCAGTGCAAACAATCCTTTGAACGCCGGTATACAACTGCTCTATAAGAGTATACGCGGCCTTCAATTTCTTCCGCATGTCAGTGCCAAGATGAGCAGTGCGTTTTCCTGCATCAATAGAGCTTGAGTTAAAACGGAAGAGTGCAGAACTATCATACTCAGAACTGTGTTAAGTATACTTACCAAAGACAGCAGTAGTCATGGAATTTATCTGCTGCTTTAAGCCAGTCAGTTCTTCTGACACTGGATTGATAGCGGTCTCTACATCAGCTGCCCTTTTCTCCAAAGCGGCTCTTTCTACATCCCAATCCGCCCGTTCCTTCTGGAAGTCTTTCTTCAATTTCTCCAGGCTTGCTAAAGCGAGAGTCAGCTCATCCTTGGTCTTGGAAGCGCCAGATTGTTGGAATTTTAGGTTATCTTGAAGCTCAGACATTTGAGAGTCTTTCCGGTTTAGATCAGCCTGTCAAGAGAAGAACACATTATACATTGGTAAAGCATATTGAAAGTCCCAAGCACATAACAAGTTATCCACTTGGCACTTGGGGGCTAATGCATATTTGTAGTTATCAGGCATTTTCAATAAAGTCCCAAGCACAAAACAGGTTATACACTTGGCACTTGGGGGCTAATGCGTCATTGTTGAAAGAGGATTACAAAATAAAAAGTCCCGGTTCATCCTGAAGAGATAAACCGGCCCTTGGGGACTGCACATGAAAAATTATATAATGGGTATTCTGAAGACCCGATTCATCCTGAAGGAGTAAACCGGCCCTTGGGGGCTACGGTGGAGTAAATAAAAGCTATAAGACTTAAGCAGGAATATAGATAAAGGAAGTTATGCAGAAGTTTACCTCATAGCGTTCCTTCATCAGATTCACTAAACCGGCTTCATGATCACGGCTTGTATACAACCGGTTCAGATAGCCGGAATGAAGATCTTGGGCACTAAGTTGAGCATAGTTGGACAAATCAGCATTCCATTTGCCTTTGTCCTTGCCAGAGACCTCATCTTACGCAGTGTGTTTGGATAAGGCAACGGGTTCACTAGGAGGAGTATAACCGAAGCCTGTAATTTGAACATCCTTTGTTGAAGCGGCAACGGGTCTAACAGGGCTAGCAGGGGCATTGGTGGCACGGACTGGACTAGTCGGATTATCGCCAAGGTCCATTGGCGCAGCTTCTTGCTCAAGAAGGACTTCATGATCCATTGGAGGAGGATCATCATGCAAGACATTAACATATTCTTCGGCTGGCTCAGGATTCTTTTCCGGTTCAGGATTCACATCATCACCTGCCGGTTTATTCAGTTTTGCCTTGTTGCTAGGCTTGGGATTACTGCGAAAGTTAAAGGTGACAATAGTCAGTGGAGGGAATGTGATAGCCTGGCTTATTAGGGATGATAGACTACTCATATCAATAAGGAATTCCTTCTTTTCCGGGAGCCCATTCGGATAGAACTCCAAAGTTAAGCGTGCTCAGCTTGGAGTAGTTTCAGGATGGGTGACCGACCGGGAAGTTGCTCCCGGGTGCGCACGAGTGAGGACAAAGTGCGCAGAAAAGACTAGTATTGATATGTGGGGCCGGTCTAGATCCCGCCAGGAGTAACGACCACCGGCGGGTGTGTTCGGCGCGTTACAAGTTGGTATCAGAGCCGACCCTCGCGGTTACACGGATGTTTGCGGACAGTTTGCAGTCATGTTGTGCATGACGTTTGTGACCCGTCGTGGCACACGGCATGGCACATGTGCTGTCCTGGAAGCACAGACGGTTGTGCCAAGAGGGAACGTTTCGATGGCCCGACGAGGACGTCGGTTCCTCTGAGTGAGGGTGTATGTGATAGCCTGGCTTATTAGGGATGATAGACTACTCATATCAATAAGGAATTCCTTCTTTTCCGGGAGCCCATTCGGATAGAACTCCAAAGTTAAGCGTGCTCAGCTTGGAGTAGTTTCAGGATGGGTGACCGACTGGGAAGTTGCTCCCGGGTGCGCACGAGTGAGGACAAAGTGCGCAGAAAAGACTAGTATTGATATGTGGGGCCAGTCTAGATCCCGCCAGGAGTAACGACCACCGGCGGGTGTATTCGGGGCGTTATAGGGAAAGAAAAAAGTTAACAGAAAAATGAAAAACTTACCCATGAACAGTTCTGAGAGGAGGAAGCTGCGTAGCTGTTGACTCGTCGGATGACGAACGAGGAGTATCCTGATAATTTGAATCAGACGGATTAAGAGGCTGGCGAATATGATCCGCTTTGGGATAAAGAGCATCTGGAGTATGTGAAACCTCTGATCGACGTCTCTGGGCTGGTGTTTGCGGTAAACCGGTGGACTCAATAACTTGACCACTATGCCGCGTTGTGCGGCGAGCTTCATGTTGCTGTTTCTTCAAAATAAAGTTTGGGTCCAAGTAAGCGAAAGGGTGAAAAAAATGTACTTTCCGGCTTGCTCGATGAATTTTTGGTGTTGGCAGAGGATCCGAACCGGAGGAAAGGGTAATTACCTCAACGTCATCAGCCTTGCTTCCCTCAGCATTTCCCTGAGTACAATAATTGTTAATAAGATGCAAGAAAAGGGAGCCAAGGGAGTCAAGTGATACCTCTGAGTCTGGTTCATCATCATCAAGATTGGATTCCGATGCTTCAGCGTTTTTCTTCCTAACTATTTTCTTAACAGCTTTGGTCTTCTGGCGAGCTACCTTCACTGGTTTGTCCTGGGCTTTCCTCTTCCAGAATGGATCATTACCATGATAAAGATTGTGAAAGTCATTCATAAAAGATAATAAAGATAGATTGAAATAAAACAACGATGTAAAAAAGATTTACCGAAGGCGGTTTGTTGAGCTCGCAGAAGGGGGCCAGTCCGGTTTGACTGCAGGCATCCACTGGTTCATTTAATAGCTTTTTAACAGCTTTAGTGACTTCATTCTCTGACAACACAGCTTCAGTGTGGCGTAGAGGATCTTTGGGGTCTCCGGTATACTCACACATTAAACCGGAGCGCCGGCTTAGCGGGAGAATACTCCAAGAAATCCAACAACGAACAAAGTCAATGCCTGTCAAACCGTTGGCGGTGAAGGCCCGGAGCTTTGAAAGCTGCGGTGCGTATTGGGCTCGCTCTTGAGCACTCAGCCACTGAGGGAAAGGATGGTTATCAGAGAGCCGATGAGAACGGTAACCCGGCAGAGGATTTTCGTCTTCTAGAGACGTATCTAAATAGTAAAACCAGCTTTGGTTCCAATCTTTAGGATGGCTGTGATGTTGGGCATGAGGAAAGCTGACATCCTTTCTCTTCTGGATGGACATTCCGCCAAGTTCGGTGTTAGAACCGTCTGTAAACTCTGTGCGGCGGTTTAAGTGGAAGAAATCCCTAAACAGTTCAACTGAAGGTTCTTCTTGCAGATAAGCTTCACAAAATACTTGAAAATTGCATATGCTGGACACAAAATTTGGCCCAATATCTTGAGGATGGAGTTGAAAGCTAGCCAGTACGTCAAGGAAGAATTTTGAACCGGGAGGACTAAACCCTCGGGCTAGATGATCAAGAAATACGATAACTTCTCCCTCTTTGGGCTCTGGAGGACATTCCGGTCCAGGAACTCTCCAACGGAGGACATCCTTCTTGCCTAAAGCGCCAATCTCAGCCCGGTTCTGCAGTTCCTCTTCGGTAACCCGAGACTGGACCCAGTTGCAGGAATTAAATTGTTTGGCTTGCTTTGCCATTTTGAAGGGAAAATCTAAAAATATAGTGAAGGGCCAATTTATGATTCATGCAATGTTAAACCGGCAGTGTTTCAAATGTAATTACAGACGGTGGTTTAAGCGGGGCCTAATGGTATCTATTGGTTTATGATTTTTTTTCTATAGCTAAACCGCCAAGGAGAATATGAGAGGTGCGGATCTAAAGTTATGGAAGTACAAGTTTTGCAAAATCAGCAGCAAGATTACAGATCTACGACATGTCAGAAATTCGGAAATATTCAGGATCAATATTCAACGGATACAACAATGGTTAAAACAAACTTAGTTTGGGCTAGAACTTTGGGGAATAATAAAGCACACTAAGGAAGCAGAGTTATTACTACCGCCGCAAAGCAGGGGGATCAGATCTACACCTCTTATTGGAGTCGCAACGAGGAACAACGAAGAACAAGCGCCCTAGCCATGAACTCGCAGGAGAAACCCTAATGAGATCTATAGAGGGGATAAGGAAGGAACTTACCAGAGACAACGGGTGTGGAGGCGCACTGACGAGTCTCTAATCCGAACAGGTTGATGCAGCGGCCTGAGTTGACGAAGATGCTTGGGTCGACGGCGGCGGCTCTGCTTGAGCACGAGCGAGCGCAAGGAAGAAGAAGCAAAGGAGCATGGTGGGAAAAGGACATGCCCCTCTGCCCTATTTATAAGCTGAAAGATGAAACGGTAGGCACAGGAATCAAGGAGCTAGAAACGTGGATATGGGATGATACTGTCGCCTCGATCTTCGGAGCTTTCAATAAGTAAAAAATAAAAACAGGTACAAGTATTAAATGAGCAGATGACGTCACGGCGGTTCGATGTGATCCAGGAAGATGACGTCATGGCGATTTATGAAATATTTGAAGCCACGGAGGGCCAAACTTTTACAAAGGCGTTGAAGATTGACTTGAACCAGTTCAAATCAATCTGGGGCCTAATGTCAGGGATATAACTACTAGGTATAAACCGCCCAGGGATGGGCATGTTTATGCCTATAATTGTTTATTACTATTGAAGACCAGCGAGACATGGAGCATGGCGCTTTATTATAGAAGACTAGAAATTCATGGCCTAAGAGGTGTTAGGGCCCATAAGTGTAAACTGCCATACGGCGTACAACTTGCATTGTAAGATAGGAAAGATAGAGACCGAGCTGGGAACGTTTATGAGCCGGCCTCGGGATTCCGTAAACCGACCTGGGCGTCACCCTGTGTATATAAAGGGACGACCCGGCCAGACAAAGAACAACAACTCGAGACACAGGCAAAGTGGATTCGCTCCCTAGTCATCGAAACCCTAGCAATACCACACCAAACTAGACGTAGGGTTTTACCTTCATCGAAGGGGCTAAACTAGTATAAAAAACCCTTGCATCCTTGTCCGCTTTAACCCCTTTTAAGCTAACCCGTGGCGATGGCTCCACGACTAAGTCCTTTTGCTAGGACATGTACCGTGACAAAACCACTACAGTTGGTGCCCACCATGGGGCTATCGCACGATGGTTTCGAGTTATTGAAGGGAAGGTTTGAAGGACTCAAGGGCTACGCTGTGGACCGGATGACTAAGAGTCGTCGTGGCAAGATCTACATCGACGATGCAGGCTGGGGTCCCGAGGCCGATTCAATCGAGTACGGGTACCGGGTCCCTTTGGCGGCATCCACTTATTCATTGGCAAGATCGGCGAACCGGGCCCTAAGCCGGACATCTTCCCCAACATCGTCGATTTGGCTCAGCATGCGAAAACTGCCCGGATCCGACCCGCCATGAAGCGTGTCTTCGTGGGAGTGGTTCACGAGGCACAAGCTGAGGATGGATCGGAATCCTGTGGCGAGACCGTGGTTTATTCCAGTGAAAAATCATCCACTGGAGAAACCGAGTCATTATATCTATTGCAAGATGGCCGGTCTGGGGGCTGGTCCAATGGCGACAGTATTCCAGACGCCCTTGATCCGCCAAGCCGGGTCGCCGTCTTCATGGCCGGATCACAATCTGTGCAACAATGTTTAGCTGCAGCAGCGTTAACGTCCGATGCGGCGGCGACAGCAGCAGCTCGGGCAGGAGGCCCGGTTCAGCCGCCGGTTCAAGTTCTGAGCGCTTTAGTTGATACTTTGACACCGCTGCTAACCGCGGAGGTCGGCCAGGCTGAGAAGGAACAACATGACGCGGAAGTTGCTAAGGTGAGGGGTCAGATCGATCAAGCTAAGTTGGAACTGGCTACTGAAAATACTAGGATGATCACAAGGCAGGCCGAGCTAGATGCCCAGGCCTATCGGCTCCTGTTGGATCAGATTGCATCAAACGACGTAGTGAGGAGAAGGCACCAGTCTCGCCTGCCGACGGTTTATGAAGCGAGGAACCTCTTTAATACGCCAGGAGCAGGAACCAGCAACTAGCCGAGGGTAAACCGGGGAGAGGCGCCTGGCACAGGGGCAGCGATCCAGCCGGAGGCCGCGGATCCAGCCCGTCAGGTTGACCCATCATAGCATGCGCCAACGCCTCCTGGTCATTACTCGAACCCTTTGGATAACATAGTTGCGTCCGCTTCACGATTGGCCGCCCTTCCCATCGAAGGGGGGGGTCCCCTATAGCAGTGGAGGCGCGGCGAGCCAGGGAGTTTCTGGAGACTGCTTTAACTCAGCAGCAGGCTTATTCTCACAGCCGCGAGAGGATTCACTCCACCCCCCGCCCAAGTCGGAGCTACAGCAGGCACTTGGAAGAACCGGCTGTGTCGAGTAGCACGCGGAATCGGCACCCGCCGTGGAGGGATAACCCGGCGGGAGGAGGTATAAACACACAAGATGTGGTGGATCAGGGCAGGCAGCGCCGAGAGGCCGAATTAGCAGCACAGTATGAAGCCCGTCAGCCTATGCTGGTTCGTCCATCTACCACAATCGAGCCAGGAGTTACTTTCAGCTCCTTGGGAGTACCGTGTCTCACGCCCGCTTTACGCAATGTAAGATTGCCTAAGGACTTCAAAGGACCGCGCAAGGTGCCCAACTATACCGCGATCTGTCCCCCGAAGCCTGGGTTGAAAGCTACGAGATGGCAATGGAGATGCTGGATGTGGACAATGCAGCGTGCGCAAAGTACTTCACCATGATGTTGGAGGGCACGGCTCGCACTTGGCTAAAAGGGTTACCGCAGAACTCCATCGAATCATGGGCCAAGTTACGACGCCGGTTTATCAATAACTTCAAAGATACATGCAAGCAACCCATGTCGATTGTAGACTTGGCGGCCCACGTTCAAGGGGAAAACGAATCAGCAGCATCGTGTGATCGAGGCCCCGTCATGTTCCTTAAATAATGTACATACTGTTCAGCAGCATCGTGTGTGTTGCTTGGCCTCGAACCCTGATGTAAATTCAAATCTATGTAATTTCGTTAGCATCAATAAAACGGTTATTTCTGTACCATGTTGTTGTGTATTGCCAGAAGACTAGATCTCTGGGCTGGCAATGCAAGGTATACCGATTGCTCTGAGCCAGGGTGCCACACCACCCGACGGGTCAGGATCTGGATCTCAGGGCTCTTGCTTTGGGGGCAGCGGCTCAAACTCTAGTTTTCAAGGTCAAGGCCACCAGGGTGGTTATAACCAACAGTCTAGTCAGGGTAATCAGCAGCAAGGTAATCAGTCAGGTTATCAGAGCAATCCAAAGCAGCTCAATAGTGGCCAATATCATGTCTTCACCACGAGTCTTTGCAAACAAAGATCAGAAGGTACATAAGCATGCTGTCAATGCAATTGATCCGGCAGTGCCACACTATTTACGATGGTCAGAGCATCCAATCACGTGGAGTCGAGAGGATCACCCAACCCGGGTTGAGAATCTAGGTCATCTAGCCTTGATGGTAGCCCCTCAAGTGGGTGGCTATAAGTTCACACAAGTGTTCATAGATGGTGGCAGCAGTATTAACTTTTTATATTATGATACATTCCGTCATATAAATTTGACTGACAATCATCTCAAACCGTCATCTACAGTCTTTCATGGTGTGGTACCCGGCAAGTCAACTTATCCTATGGGCAAGATAATACTGGAGGTGGCATTTGGTGATGACCGTAATTACTGAACAGAGACCTTATGGTTTGAGGTGGTCAAGATTAGAAGCCCATATCATGCTTTGTTTGGGCGACCGGCTTATGCTCGATTATGGCTCGACCCTGTTATATTTACTTGTAGCTCAAGATGACAGGGCCCAATGGAATGATAGTAGTTCATGGTAACTGGAAAATTGCCATAGAGTGTGAGGAAGGATATGTGGCTTACGCACAATTGGCCTGTGCTACTGAGGAGTTAAAATTTTATAAGGACAATGCTGACCCGGCTGATATGACCCCTCTGAAGAAGCCTAGTGTGAAACATGACCCTCTATTGAAGTTTAAATCCGCCGATGATACCAAACAGGTGGATTTCGTCCCTAGTGACTTGTCTCAGCAGTTTACAATAGGGGCTACTATGGATCCCAAATAGGAAAGCACTCATCGAGTTCATCTGTGAGGATCGAGACATTTTTGCATGGAAGCCTTCTGACATGCCAGGTGTACAGAGAGAACTCGCTGAGCACAGTCTTAATATAGATCCTAAGTTTAAGCCGGTCAAACAGTTCTTTTGTCGTTTCAATGAAGAGCGTCGTAAAGCTATTCGGAAGAGGTAACCCGACTCTTAGCAGCAAGGTTTATTGTGGAAGTATTTCACCCGGAGTGGTTGGCTAATCATGTTCTTGTACTTAAGAAAACAGCACATGGCGCGTGTGTGTTGACTACACGGACCTCAACAAGGCGTCTCCAACAGACCTGTTTGCTCTCCCATGCATTGATCCGATTATTGATGCAACGGCGGGTTGTGAGAGTTTATGCTTCTTGGATGCTTATTCTGGTTATCATCAAATCAAGATGGCAGTCAAAGACCAAGAGAAGACGTCCTTCATCACACCCTTTGGAGCTTTCTTCTATGTTTCTATGCCTTTTGGACTCAAGAGTGCCCACGCGACATACCAGCACTATGTTCAAAATTGCCTTTACAGCCAGATTGGATGTAATGTTCATGGTTATGTGGATGATATTTGGTCAAGCATAGGAAGAGGGAGACTCTCCTGGATGATTTGAAAGAAACTTTTGACAATATCTTGGTCTACAAGATGATTCTTAACCCGCTAAGTGTGTTTTTGGTGTGCCTGCAGGTAAATTATTAGGTTTCCTGGTCACAGAACGGGGCATTGAAGCCAACCCGGAGAAAATCAAGTCCATCACATCATTATCTAAGCTGGCGTGTGTCAATGATATCCAGCATTTGGTGGGTCGTATTGCGGCCTTAAGCCAGTTCATAAGTCGCCTGGGGGAGATGGGCCTGCATTTATATCATATGATGAAAAAGACAGATCATATTGTCTAGAGTGATGCGGCGGATCAAGGGTTCTAAGAACTCAAGAAACAATTGGGTGAGCCACCAATCTTGGCTGCTCCAATAGACAAAGAGCCTTTGCTCCTGTACGTGGAAGCTAATAATAAAGCTGTCAGCATAGCAGTTGTCGTGGAGCGCAAGGAGGCGGGTAAAGAGTACCCGGTCCAACGACCGGCTTATTATACCAGTGAGGTTTTAACTGAGTCCTAAAAAAGATACCCACATTGGCAGAAGTTCGTGTTTGGGGTGTTCATGGTGAGTCGCATGCTGAAACATTATTTTCTTGGACATCCTATTACTGTGGTTAGCTCCGCTCCTTTGGGAGATATTATTCAAAACAGAGAAGCCACCGGCCGGGTTGCTAAGTGGGCAATTGAACTTGGGCCTCACATTTTGAAGTATATGCCCAGGACATCTATCAAGTCTCAAGCTCTTGTGGATTTCATCAATGACTGAATAGAGTTGCAAACGCCCGAGGATAATCCACTTTGATGGTTCCAGGCCATTGGAAGGCTCGGGGGCTGGAGTTATTTTGACTTCCCCAAGTTTTGTAATGTTTTAAGGTTGATGTTTCCATGTACTAAAGATGAAGCTGAGTATGAAGCTTTGCTCCATGGGCTCCCCATGGCCAAGGAGATTAATATAAGTCGGGTCAGGTGCCTGGGTGACTCAGACCATGTGGCCCAGCAGGTCTTGGGCAAGTGGGATTCCGAAGACCCACTTATGCGGCGTGGTTGAAAATATTGCTGGTCATTTTAAAGGTTACCAAGTGGATCACGTTGATCGATGGAAGAATGAGGCGGCTGACGCGTTATCCCGTCTTGGGTCCCAGCGTAAGCCGGTGCCTCCTATTGTTTTCCTTGATGTTTTACATACTACTTCGGTTAAGTTACCATCTGAGGAGGATCTTGCTGCGCCTGACCTGGAGAATCAACTGGTGGCTGCTCTTCATGCTATTCCTGGTTGGACATTGACTTATGTGGCTTATATGACTCGGGGCAAGTTACTTGAGGATGTAACTTTAGGACGGCGGATCACCAGGAGGTCTAAGTCTATAACTATTATCAATAGCAAGTTACTCTGACGTAGTGTAACTGGTGTCTTCCAGTGTTATACTTCTCCTTAGGACGGCTGTGAAATTTTATGAGAGATTCATGAAGGCGATTGTGGTCATCACGCTGGTTCAAAATATTTGGTGGCTAAAGCTTTCCTTCATGGATTTACTGTTTGATGGCTCATGCTAATACCGAGGATATCGTCAACAAGTGTGATGGATGTCAAAAAAATTCTAGACAAGCTCATTTGTCGACTCAGGAATTGCTAATGATCCCGATAACTTGGCCGTTTGCATTCCGGGGGCTCGATATGGTTTGACCATTCAAGAGGTCTAAGGATAAGAAGACCCACCTTTTGGTGGCAGTTGACAAATTTACCAAGTGGGTTGAGGCGGAGCCGGTCAGCAACTGTGATGCAGAAATGATAGTTCAGTTTGTCGAGAAGCTGATTTTTTGTTTTGGATATCCTCATAATATTATCACTGATAATTGGACAAATTTTTCTAAAGGTGCTATGGAAGAGTTTTGTCAAAGGGAGCACATCAGGCTTGATGTTTCGTTAGTTGCGCATCCCCAGTCCAATGGTCAGGTAGAACGTGCTAACCAGGAAATCTTGAGAGGTATCAGACCCCTGCTCATGGTGCCTTTGCCGAGGACTCTGGGTTGTTGGGTGGAAGAGCTTCCTTCTGTTCTTTGGAGTATCAGAACTACCCCCAACAGATCCACATGCTATACACCTTTCTTCATGGTTTATGGGGCAGAGGCGGTTCTCCCAAGTGACATTTGTCATGACTCGCCCAGGGTGGCGTCTTACGTTGACGCTGATAATGAGACGGTGCATCAGAATGCGCTTGATGCTTTGGATGAAGAGTGAGAGCTAGCAGCAGCTCATTCGGTGATTTATCAAGAAGACCTACGTCGGTATCGCAGCCGTAGAGTTTGTAGCTGAGACTTTCAGGAGGGCGACTTAGTGGTCCATTTGATTCAAGACCAGACAGGGATGCATAATCTTTCCCCTCCTTGGGAAGGACCTTCTGTGGTCAGCAAAAATCTCAACAACGGGTGTTACTACCTCATTGATATACGAGAGCACAAGGATTCTTGCAAGTCGGAAGGGGAGACCCGCTGGCCGTGGAACATTGCTCATGTTCGGCCTTACTACACTTGAGTCATAGGCTCTCAGCATTGTATATATCTTCCATGCTGTACATATATTTTATGATCAATATAATAAAGATGTCATCCTCGCAACTCGGGGCCTCTACTGTTTCATCTCAAAATTTCTGAGGAAGAGTCATTGGTGATTCATCGTAAGGTCATTTGGGGGTTTCATGTTATAGGAGCATAGAGTATAACCCTCTTGATCGTCTTTTATGCCATGTTTGGTCCTTTCGGGGCTTCCTGCTCTATGAGCATAGCGTATAACCCTCTGGATCGGTCTCTATGCCATGTTTCGTCCTTTGGGGGCTTCCTGCTCTATGAGCATACTGTATAACACTTTGGATCGGCTTTTATGCCACGTTGGGTCATTTGGGGGCTTCCTACTCAATGAGTATAACATATAACCCATTTTGACCGGCTTTTATGCCATGATTGGGTTAAACCTGCCTGTTTGCAACTTGCTACCCCGCTAAGTGACCAGCCGTGTTCTTGATAGTTAATCTTTTAAAGACCCTGAACTCGTCAAAGTTAACAAGGTGGCTTATATCACGCGAGAGCTGGCTTATAGTGAGCTAGGATAAACCTACATGTTGGTTATAGTCTCTTAGCTACGTGGCCTGTTTGTACTCTTAAGAGTTAATCTTTTTTAAGACCCTGAACTGGTTAAGGTTAAAGCAACAGATTTATGTCATATGAGAGACAACTTACATGGTGATTGGATTTCATGCCAAACTTCTTTGAAGTACAAAAATGATTTTTTTTTTCAAAAATTCTGTTATTTTGGTCATGCCTTGAAAGTCGGCTTAACAAATATTTGCATTATGCATATTCTTTGTTTTCTGTTTTGTAGCATCAGTTTCGTAGCTAAGAAAGTAATGGGTCTCGTTGATCCAGGTTATATTGCTCTATATTTAGTTTCTTGCGGTTTAAGACGCATAAGTGATCTTCTCCAATACTAGTTTCGACTTTAAGTCACCCTAGATTATTGGGTCTTTAACTCAAAGTGGTTTATGGCTTTAAGTCACCAGAAAAATACACAGTTGGATCTATTCCATATTACGTATCAAGACTTCATCAGAATTTTTGACATAAGTTCAAATATTCAAAGTGCAAAATTGCATTGTTCAAGCATAAGTGGAACATCATGCACGAAGGCATGGCGGAGCAGATAATTATTTCACTAGCTATTACAAGGCCACGACTGGGCCAAAAAGTTTATCATCTGAGGTTTTTCGGAGTTAAGCTACTCCTGTAAGCCGGCCTCTATGCCGTCTGGGTTAGACCCTGCCAGGTTAATGTCATCTTGGTGCCTTGTGTCGGAGGTCCCCGGATCACCTTGTGCCAGGTCTTCGCTGGAAATCTGAAGATTGCCCCATGTCCAGTCGATACCAGTTGAGGCTTCAAATATGGCTTCATCATTGAAAATTGGAGCATAGTCAATGTTGGAGCAAAAGTATTCTTACGCCTTGGTGGAGTTAAATCTATGACATCATGAGTCGGTGCTTTTGCTCGAGCATTATTGTTGTCATAAGCCGGCTGGTACTTCGTAAAATATACCTCTTTTGCCAACTTGCACGCCAAGGGGCGCATCTCTCTTATGCATCTAGCAAAAGTGGGCTTGATCAAACAGAGACCAGTCCTCTTTAGGTTCTAGAAAGCCGTCGGCCATTTCAGCCGGGTCTAGCACTAATTGCCACGCCTTGGCCCGACCGAGTGCCGTGATGGCCCCTGAGTGGGCGGTTGACAGCTGCAACTCTTCTATTTTCCCTGGCACCATGGACAGCTGCTCGAACATAGTCTTGGTAAGAGTGGGAGGCTGCTTTCCATTGGAGATGGCCACAAGAGCCCACCGAGTGCCAGTATATAACTATTCAACCAAAGCATAGAAAACTTTCATCTTTACAAGCATATCTTGGCCGAGATTAGAGTTTGTGGGACCTGCTAGATAAAGTACACATGAGTCGCCAGGCGGGTTAGAATTCAAAAAATATAAGTCGCCGGACAAACTGATTGCAGTCAAATCTAAGTTTCTGCTTACCAAAGATGGCGGCTGTCATACGAGAGATGCGTTGTTTTAAGCCGAGCAGTTCTTCGGTTGTGGTTTTAAGTGAAGTCTCAGCATCCTCCAGTCTTTGAAGCAATATGTTTTGTATTTCTCCTAGGCGGCTCTTTTAGTGGCAAAGCTGGGCTTGAGCTTTTCATTTTCTTCCAGAGTGAATTTAAATTTGGCTTCAACCTTGAGAGTCTCAGCCTCTTGGTGTTTAATATTTTTCTTTAACTCACCCAGCTGCGAGTCGTTCAGGTTTAAAGTCTACTGTCATAAGGATTGGAAATCGTGAATACAAATTAACGTTGTGGCAGTACATTATGGAATAATTATTCAAGTCCCAAGCACATTGCAAGCAATGCACTTGGCACTTGGGGGCTAATGTACATCGAAGTTTTTTCTAACCCTTGGGGGCTATGTTTTTGAGAACCTTCTAAGTCAAAGTACAGAACACACGACTCATCCTCGCAGGATGGGGCAACCCTTAGGGGCTACATACTAAAAGTTTTTACATGGATGTCTTATGTATACTCGATATTTATTCCTACCCTTAAGACTTGGGGGCTACATGAATATATATATATATATATATATATGTCATAGTTTTGCCTCATCGTGTTAACTAAGCTGCCTTCCATGTCACGGCTCGAGTGAAGGCGGCTCAGATAGCTAGAATATAAGTCACTTGGGCTAAAAAAATTATAGCTCTCAAGTTGCATAGATGTTTTTCCTTCATCAAAGAAGGCCATCTATTCTTTCGTGGAGTGTTTTGATAACACTCTAGAAGCTTCAGGCACTGTGAAAGCTCACTTGGTGATAATAGTGTCATCAGATGGGCTCTTGTTAGATGACTTGGTTGGATAGGGCGGCTTATGACTCGGCGGGTCAGGGCTTGCTGCTAGGTTAATGTCAGTATCCATGGCCGGCTCATGTGTTGCAGGGTCAGCCTGTGGAGGCAGGTCATTTTGCGGGTTAGCAGGGTCTACAGCATCCCGAATTGAGGCTTCAGTGATCTCCGGTGTCTGTTTCTCCGGCTTTGCAGTTTCGGGAGCCTTGGAAGAGCCGGTCACCCTTTGCTTCTTGCCTGTCTTTGCCTTGGACCTATGATAGAGAAGATATAACCTTATGAGTATGAGATGACACACATTTTATCAACATTGTTAAGGGTTTACCTTGGATTAATCACAAATGTGGGAAGCTGTGTTCTATTTGAGTCACCAGAGGAATCAAATGTTTCCTGATATGCCGGGTCATAAGAGTTAATAGGTTGTCGTATGAGGCCGCCTCGTGGAAGAGATAAGCAGGGCTATAAGGCACCTCATGGCGACGTTTCCGAGCGAGCGACATATTTGGTAAGCCAGCCACAAGTTCTTCAGGACCACTACTCCGGGTCTAGCGCCTGGACTCATGTTGTTGTTTCTTCAAAAGAAAGTTGGGGTCCAAATAAGCAAGAGGATGAGAAAATCTTACTTTCTAGGTGACCCGTCAAATTTTCTTTCTTAGCAAAGACTGTGAGTCAGAGGAGACAAGAATTACCTTAACTGCGTCAGCATGACTAGTTTTCGCTTCTTTCTGAGAGGGATCAACATTAATAAGTTGTATGAATAGTAGACCAAGTGAGTCAAGTTCTACCTCCAACGCGTCCAGCTCAAGTTGCTCCTGTCATGTTGTCTTCTTGGGGCGACCCGGACTACGAGTTGTGCTTTTTGTTCTTTTGGCCAGTGTGGTTGGCAGTTTCTTCTTCCAAAAAGGAGAATTGGCCTACAAGTGTGCACAGACAGCGGTTTAAAAGGCATAAAGTGCTGGAGACAGATAAATGGATGAAAGTTTGTTCAAGTTATACTTACAGCGGGAGCCGGGTTAATTGTACAGAAAGGATTCAGTCCCACTTGGCTGCACGATTCGAGAGACTCCCCAAGAAATGTCTTGGCCATATCATTGATCTTCTTGTTAGTAAGACGAGTCTGATTGTAACACCATGGATCCTTGGTATCATCGGAATACTCACACATTAAGACGGTGCAGTGACTCAAGGGTAGAATTCTCCATGAAACCCAACAACGGACCAGGTCAACTCCAGTTATGCCGTTGGCTAGCAAGGCCCGTATCTTTAAAAATATGGGCAAATATTTGGTATGATCTGAAGGAAATATGAGGCAATAATAAAGTTGTTATTTTATATTTCCTTATATCATGATACATGTTTATTATTCATGCTAGAATTGTATTAACCAGAAACTTGATACATGTGTGGATACATAGGCAAAACACCGTGTCCTTGGTAAGCCTCTACTAGACTAGCCCGTTAATCAAAGATGGTTAAGTTTCCTAACCATAGACATGTGTTGTCATTTGATGAACGGGATCACATCATTAGGAGAATGATCCGACGGACAAGACCCAACATCTTGCTTAGCATAATGATCATTCATCAACTTGTGCAGAACTTGGCCGAGTTTCGTCAGCACCATCACATGTGCTGACGAAACTCGTCTACTTCCTCGACACTTTGCTGGATCAAGAGTTCGAGGTACGTCATCGAGCTGAACATCTGCAGAACTCGGAGGTGCCGTGCGTTCGGTGGTTGATCGGTCGGAACGAGAAGAAGTTCGACTACATCAACCGCGTTGTCAAACGCTTCCGCTTTCGGTCTACGAGGGTACATGGACGCACTCTTCCCCTCTTGTTGCTATGCATCTCCTAGATAGATCTTGCATGAGCGTAGTTTTTTTTTGAAATTGCATGTTACGTTTCCCAACAGTGGCATCATGAGCCACGTGTATGCGTAGATGATATGCATGAGTAGAACACAAAGAGTTGTGGGCGGTGATCGTCATACTGCTTAACACCAATGTATTATTTTGATTCGGCGGTATTGTTGGATGAAGCGGCCCGAACCAACCTTACATGACCACGTTCATGAGACCGGTTCCACCAACAGACATGCAACTAGTTTTGCATAAAGGTGGCTGGCGGGAGTCTGTTTCTCCTACTTTGGTTGAATGAAATTTGACTGCGGTCGGTCCTTGTTGACGGTTAAAACAGCAAACTTGATAAATCACCGTTGTGGTTTTTGTGCCATAGGTAAGAACGGTACCTGCTAGTAGCCTGTAGCAGCCACGTAAAACTTACAAAAACAAAGAAGAGGACATCTAACTTGTTTTTGCAGGGCATGTTGTGATGTGATATGGTCAAGACTTGATTAGTTCTGCATTATTGTATGAGATGATCATGTTTTGTAAAATATCGGCAACCGGTAGGAGCCTTATGGTTGTCTCTTTATTGTATGAATTGCAAACGCCATGTAATTGTTTTACTTTATCGCTATGAGTTAGTAATAGTCGTAGAAGCAATAGTTGGCGAGACGACCACGAAGCTACGATGGAGATCAAGGTGTCAAGCCGGTGGCGATTGAGATCAGGACGATGCTTTGGAGATGGAGATCAAAAGCACAAGATGATGATGGCCATATCATGTCACATATTTTTCTTGCATGTGATGTTTATCTTTTATGCATCTTATTTTGCTTAGTTCGGCGGTAGCATTATAAGATGATCCCTTACATAAATTTCAAGGTAAAAGTGTTCTCCTTGAGTATGCACTGTTGCAACAATTCGTCATGCTGAGACACCACGTGATGATCTGGTGTGATAAGCTCTACGTTCAGATACAACGGGTGCAAGACAGTTTTGCACATGCAAAATACTCGGGTTAAACTTGACGAGCCTAGCATGTACAGACATGGCCTCGGAACACTGGAGACGGAAAGGTCGAACATGAATCATATAGTTGATATGATCCACATAGAGATATTCAACGTTGAAGACTACTCCATCTCACGTGATGATCGGACATGGTTTAGTTGATTTGGATCACGTATCATTTAGATGACTTGAGGGATGTCTATCTAGGTGGGAGTTTTTAAGTCAACATAGAGATATGCAAATTATGTTGTAGATCAATAGCTCATGTTTTTGATATGTTCGTAGAGAAAAATTGAAAGATGATAGTAGCAATGATGCGGACTGGGTCCGTGATGTGAAGATTATCCTCATTGCTGCACATAAGAATAATGTCCTTGATGCACCGCTAGGTTACAGACCACTTGGAGGAGCAGATGTAGACGTTATGAACGTTTGGCAAGCTTGGTATGATGACTACTTGATAGTTTAGTGTGCCATGCTTTACGGTTTAGAACCGGGACTTCAAAAACGTTGTGAACGCCACGGAGAATATGAGATGTTCCAAGAGTTGAAATTAGTATTTCAGACTCATGCCCATGTCGAGAGGTATGAGACCTCTGACAAGTACTTTTCCTACAAGATGGAGGAGAATAGCTCAACCAGTGTGCATGTGCTCAGAATGTTTGAGTACTACAATCGCTTGAATCAACTGGGAGTTAATCTTCCAGATAAGATAGTGATTCACAGAGTTATCTAGTCACTATCACCAAGTTACTGGAACTTTGTGATGAACTATAATATGCATGGGATGACAAAAACGATTCCCGATCTCTTCGTGATACCGAAATCAACGAAGGTAGAAATCAAGAAAGAGCATCAATTGTTGATGGTTAACAAGACCACTAGTTTCAATAAAAGGGCAAAGGAAAAGAATGGGAACTTCAAGAAGAATGACAAGCAAGTTGCCACTCCCATGAAGAAGGCAAAAGAAGGACCGAAGCCTGAAACTGAGTGCTTCTACTGCAAAGAGAATGGTCATCGGAAGCACAACTACCCCAAATACTTGGAGGATAAGAAGGATGGCAAAGTGAAAAAAGGTATATTAGATATACATCTTACTGATGTGTACTTTACAAGTGCTCGTAAAAGGCCCCTGGGTATTTGATACCTATTCGTTTGCAAAGATTAGTAACTAGAAATAGGAGTTGCAGAATAAACGGAGACTAGTTGAGAGTGAGGTGACGATGTGTGTGTTGGAAGTGGTTCCAAGATTGATATGATCATCATTGCACACTCCCTATACTTTCGGGATTAGTGTTAAACCTAAATAAATGTTATTTGGTGCTTACGTTGAGCATGAACAAGATTGGATTGTGCTTATTGCAATACGGTTATTCATTTAAGTTATAGAATAATTGTTATGCTGTTTACATGAATAAAACCTTCGATGGTCATATACCCAAGGTGAATGGTTTATTGAATCTCGATCATAGTAATAGACATATTGATAATATTGATGCCAAAAGATGCAGAGTTGATAATAATAGTGCATCATACTTGTGGCACTGCTGTTTAGGTCATATTGGTGTAAAGCGCACGAAGAAACTCCATGCTGATGGGATTTTGGAATCACTTTATTATGAATCATTTGATACATGTGAATCATGCCTCATGGGCAAGATGACTAAAACTCCGTTCTCCGGAACAATGGAGCGACCTAAAGACCTATTGGAAATAATACATACCGATGTATGCGGTCCAATGAGTATTGAAGCATGCGGTGGGTATCGTTATTTTCTGACCTTCACAGATGATTTGAGTGGATATAGGTATATCTGCTTGATGAAACATAAGTATGAAACATTTGAAAATTTTAAAGAATTTCAGAGTGAAGTAGAGAATCATCGTAACAAGAAAATAAAGTTTCTATGATCTGATCGCGGAGGAAAATATTTGAATTACGAGTTTGGCCTTCAATTAAAACAATGTGAAATAGTTTCGCAACTCACTCCACGTGGAACTCCACAGCGTAATGGTGTGTCCAAATGTCATAACCGTACTTTATTAGATACGGTGCAATATATGATGTCTCTTACCAATTTACCACTATCATTTTGGGGTTAAGCATTAGAGACAGATGCATTCACGTTAAATAGGGCACCGTCTAAATCCGCTGAGATGACACCGTATGAACTGTGGTTTGGCAAGAAACCAAAGCTGTCATTTCTTAAAGTTTGGGATTGTGATGCTTATGTGAAAAAGCTTTAGCCTGATAAGCTCGAACCCAAATCGAAGAAGTGCGTCTTCATAGAATACCCAAAAGAAACTGTTGGGTACACCCTCTACCACAGATCCGAAGGCAAGATCTTTGTTGCTAATCTTGGCTCCTTTCTAGAGAAGGAGTTTCTCTCGAAAGAAGTGGGTGGGAGGAATGTAGAACTTTATGAGGTAATTGTACCTTCTCTCGAATTGGAAAGTAGCTCATCACAGAAATTAGTTCTAGTGATGCCTACAGCAACTAGAGAGGAAGCTAATGATAATGATCATGAAACTTCAGATCAAGTTACTACTGGACCTCGTAGGTCGAACAGAGCATGTTCCGCACCAGAGTGGTACGGTAATCATGTTATGGAAGTCATGTTACTAGACAATGATGAACCTACGAACTATGAGGAAGCGATGATGAGCCCAAATTCCGATAAATGGCTTGAGGACATGAAATCTGAGATATGATACATGTATGATAACAAAGTGTGGACTTTGGTGGACTTGCCCGATGATTGGCAAGCTAGTGGGAATAAATGGATCTTCAAGAGGAATACGAACGCTGATGGTAGTGTTACTATCTACAAAGCTCGACATGTTGCGGAAAGGTTTTTTGACAAGTTCAAGGTGTTGACTACGATGATATTTTCTCACTCGTAGCGGTGCTTAAGTGTGTCTGAATCTTATTAGCAAATTAATGTCAAAACTATGTTCCTTAATGGATTTCTTAAAGAAGAGTTGTATATGATGCAACCAAAAGTTTTTGTCAATCCTAAATGTGCTAACAAAGTGTGCAAGCTCCAGCGATCCATCTATGGACTGGTGCAAGCGTCTTGGAGTTGGAATATGTGCTTTGATGTGGTGATCAAAGCATACAGTTTTATAGAGACTTACGGTGAAGCCTATATTTACAAGAAAGTGAGTGGGAGCTGTGTAGAATTTCTAATATTATATGTGATGACATATTACTGATTGGAAATGATATAGAATTTCTGGATAGCATAAAAGCATACTTGAATAAGAAATTTTCAATGAAAGACCTCAGTGAAGCTGCTTACATATTGGGCATCAAGATCTATAGAGATATATCAAGATGCTTGATAAGATTTTTCAATAACTACATACCTTGATTTTTACGTAGTTCAAAATGGATCAGTCAAAGAATGAGTTCTTGCTTGATTTGTAAGGTATGAAGTTGAGTAAGACTCAAAGTCCGACCACAGTAGAAAAATATGGAGAGAATGAAAGTCATTCCCTATGCCTTAGCCATATGTTCTATAAAGTATGCAATGTTGTGTATCAAACATGTTGTGTACCTTGCCATGAGTTTGGCAAGGAGGTACAATAGTGATCTAGGAGTAGATCACTGAACAACGATCAAAATTATCCTTAGTTGCATTAAAAAGGACTAAGGAAATTTTTCTCGGTTATGGAGGTGATAAAGAGTTTGTCATAAAGAGTTACGTCTATGCAAGCTTTGGCACTGATCTAGATGACTCTAAGTCTCAATCTTGATACGTATTGCAAGTGGGAGCAATTAGCTATAGTAGCTCCATGCAGAGCATTGTAGACATAGAAATTTGTGAAATACATACGAATCTGAATGTGGCAAACCCATTGACTAAATATCTCTCACAAAGCAAAACATGATCACACCTTATAGTACTGTTTGGGTGTTAATCACATGGTGATGTGAACTAGATTATTGACTCTAGTAAACCCTCTGGATGTTGGTCACATGGCGATGTGAACTATGGGTGTTAATAACATAACAATGTGAACTATTGGTGTTAAATCACATGGCAATGTGAACTAGATTATTAACTCTAGTGCAAGTGGGAGACTGAAGGAAATATTCCCTAGAGGCAATAATAAAGTTGTTATTTTATATTTCCTTATATCATGATAAATGTGTACTATTCATGCTAGAACTGTATTAACCAGAAACTTTATACATGTGTGGATACATAGACAAAACACCGTGTCCCTGGTAAGCCTCTACTAGACTAGCTCCTTAATCAAAGATGGTAAAGTTTCCTAACCATAGACATGTGTTGTCATTTTATGAGTGGGATCACATAATTAGGAGAATGATGGGATGGACACGACTCGTTCGTTAGTTTAGCGTAATAATCGTTCAGTTTTATTGCTATTGCATTCCTCATGTCAAATACATATTCCTCCGACCATGAGATTATGCAACTCCTAGATACCGGAGGAATGCCTTGTGTGCTATCAAACATTACAACGTAACTGGGTTATTATAAATATGCTCTACAGGTATCTCCGAAGGTGTTTGTTGGGTTGGCATAGATCAAGATTAGGATTTGTCACTCGGAGTATCAGAGAGGTATCTCTGGACCCTCTCGGTAATGCACATAATAAGAAGACTTGCAATCAATGTGACTAATGAGTTAGTTGCAGGATGATGCATTACAGAATGAGTCAAGAGAGTTGCCGGTAACGAGATTGAACTAGGTTGAAGATACCGACGATCGAATCTCGGGCAAGTAACATACCGATTCGACACGTAAAATATCTTCGTAGAATATGTAGGAGCCAATATGAGCATCCATGTTCCGCTATTGGTTATTGATTGGAGAGGTCTCTGGTCATGTCTACATAGTTCTCGAACCCATAGGGTCTGCACGCTTAACGTTCGATGACGATTTGTATTATATGAGTTATGTGATTTGGTGACCGAATGCTGTTTAGAGTGCCGGATGAGATCACGGACATGATGAGGAGTATCGTAATAGTCGAGAGGTAAAGATTGATATATAGGACAATAGTATTTGGACACCGGAACTGTTTTGGGTGATACCGGGTCACCGGAAGGGGTTCCGGGCACCCCCGGCCAAGTTATGGGCCTATTGGGCCAAGAGAGGAACAGACCAGCCCCTAGTAGGCTGGTGTGCCCCCCTTAAGGTCCTAAAAGGGAGAAGAAGGAAGGAGTGGAGGGAGAAGGAAAGGGGAGGATTCGGCCTCCCCCTTTTCCTTCTCCCCCCTCTATTTCCATCGACCTCCACCAAATAAGGAAGGGGGGCGAATTGGACAAGGCCCCAAAGTAGGATTCCTCCCACTTGGGGCGCCCCATGGTTGTCCTCCTCCCCCTTCCACCTATATATACATGGGAGGGGGCGCCTAGAACACACCTCAAACAATTGTTAGCCATGTGCGGCGCCCCCTCCATAGAATACACCCTCGGTCTAATCTTCGTAGTGCTTAGGCGAAGCCCTGCGCGGAGCACATCACCATCACAGTAACCACGCCGTCGTGCTGACGGAACTCATCTACTTCCTCGACACTTTGCTGGATCAAGAGTTTGAGGGACGTCATCGAGCTAAACGTGTGCAGAACTCGGAGGTGCCGTGCGTTCGATGCTTGATCGGTTGGAATGAGAAGAAGTTCGACTATATCAATTGTGTTGTCAAACGCTTCCGCTTTCGGTCTATGAGGGCACGTGGACACACTCTTCCCCTCTCGTTGCTATTCATCTCCTAGATAGATCTTGCGTGAGCGTAGAATTTTTTGAAATTGATGCTACTTTTCCCAACATGTTCTGCAGAAGTAAAACGACCTGGAAGTTTATGGTTGGGGGAGAGACGGAAGGAGCGGAAAACTAGTACAGGCTTTTCACCAACAGGAGTAGTTTCTTGGTAGTATAACCAAGTATAATTCCAGTCTTTGGGGTGACTGGGCAGTGCATGTGAAGGGAAGATGATGTCTCTTCGCCTATGAATAGAAACCCCACCAAGCTCGAGACTAGGCCCATCTATCATCTCAGTCTGGCGGTTGAGGTAAAAATATTCTCTGAATAAATCAACCTCCGGCTCTATTTGAAGATATACTTCGCAGAAAACTTGAATTTTTCATATGTTGGAGACGATGTTCAGACCAATATCTTGAGGATGAAGTTTGTAAAAGCTCAGAACGTCCAAGAAGAATTTAGACGCGGGCGGTAAAAAGCCACGCAGGAGGTGATATAAGAAAACAACAACTTCCCCTTCTCCAGGCTGAGGAATAATTTCAGGGCTTGGGACCCGCAAGTGAATAACTTCTTTGCATGGCAAGACTCCCATGTCTACATACTCTTCTAAGGAGAGCTCAGAGACTCTGGTAGCGACACAGTCGCAAGAGGTGGGAGACCTAGTCATGATTGGCGGATTAAAATATGTTTACTAGGAACAAGGATACACCGGGTTAAGAATTGTAGTGATAAGGTGCCTAAATGGTTACATGGTGTTCAATAATGACAAATTATTATGATTGAAAGGCTGGGGGTTACAATGAATTACTAAGAGATTATGAGCCGCCTAAGCATGGAAAGCAGTTACTATCAATTTATGAGAGCATGGAGGGTTAGGCCATGCAAGTATGAGCCGGTGATATGTTGGTGGTTTGAGTAAAAAGTGGCTACTTAAGGTACCGGCGAATGTTGGATTTCGGGTTCCGCAAACCCTTGAGAAGTTCGAACACTGGGGTGCGCACGAAGAACACTCTCTCCCCAGCGCGCCCGCCCTACGATTCCACAGCTTAGGTCAACAAACTCAAATAACAAGGGACACAGAGGATTATACTGGTTCGGGCCACTTCGCGGTGTAATACCCTACTCCATTGTGTGTGGTGGATTGCCTCGTGGGGCTGACGATGAACTAGTACAAGGGATGAACAACATTTGGAGGAGAGGTGTTCTTGGGCTCGGATGAGATTGTGGTGTCGCAGATCAGATCTGATGAGTCGACTGGATCCCTCTCTAAGGTTGTGGCCAAGTCCTATTTATAGTGGTCTTGGTCTTTTTCCCAAATATCGGCGGGCGGGGATCACACAACGGCCAAATTTGAAGGGGAACAACTAGTACATGTTATCCTGACAAAAGTGGTCTTCGCCTACCAAAGGCTCTGGTGGTGACGCCGCGTTGGGCTCCACGATGACCTCCATTCTGCTGCCCTAACGGTCCTTGGTCTTGTTGCACCAGTATGGAAACCTTTGCTTGATTCCTAGGGACTCCGCACCTGCGCTTGCCCCCTTAGCACCAAAGGGGAAACTCGTACACTGCGCCCGCCAGCACCCGCCTGGCCATGGTCATCATGGATTACGTCACACGAACCTCGCGAGGTGCACCTTGCATCGATATCTCCGCTCCTCGGGAGCTAGCCTAGGGAGACTGCCCCCAGGGAGGTCTTGCTGCCGCCCGCCTCGAGAGGCTTGGCCCCTTGCGAGGTTCGTGAGTTGCGGTTGCTGAAGTTGGGCCGTACGAGGCCGCTGATGGAGCCACATCACAGGCCGCTGGCAGGTAGGTCTGGGTACCCCCGTTCCTAGGATGCCGAGAGTAGCCCCCGGGCCCAAGGCGTGCTCGGACTTGGCTTTGAGGCGAAGCCAAAGTGGCAAAGGCGAAGCGCCGCGGGCCCCAATCGCCTACGGCCTTGGTTAACGCGTGGCGACTTGATTGGACATGGGCGTCTCCGCTTCCCCACGCCGCCTCGATATCTCCTCGACTTGTCGGGACCCTGCTGCATGCATAGAAAACCATCATTACGTGAGATCGTGGGAGCCGGCGGTTGGCCTCCTTCAGGCTATAAATGGGGCGAGGGTGAAGCCCCCATTGCTCATCTCCTTCTTCTTGTCACCCGCCACTTCTTCTTCCTCCTTTTTTGCCCTGTTGCTACAGCCTCCATGGCGCCAACAAGGAGGTTCTCCGTCGCAGAGAAAGGGAAAGCTCGCTAAGAGGGATCTAACTTGCCGCCACTCAAGAGGGGGCGGGGCCGTCCCCGCAAGCATGTCGCTACCCTTGCTGCGGTGCTTCAGGGTCGCGGGCATACTCCATTTGGGATTGATGCCGCATTGGGCGGTCACGACGGCACCTCTTCCCGCGGCAAGGGCCGCTCTCGTCGCAGTAGCCCCCTTGCCGCGGGAGGGCGCGACGTGGTCGCCCGGCCTCCCCGGTCGGGCTTCCATTCATCGGAGGCGTTCCTCGAGTTCATCGTGTGGCCGGAGAGTCCGGCCGGCGTCTGGCTCCAATTGCCATGCTTCTTTGCCCATAGGCTGCTGGCCGGGGGCTCGACGACCTTTGGCTGCAGGCTGATGGCTGCTGCAGTGATACATATCCAACGTATCTATAATTTTTTATTTTTCCATTGTAATGCCTAGGATGCGACTATATCTCCTACGTGTCGAGGCACTACTTAGAGACATAAGCGCATTCTGGAATGATCTCAAGCGTGGTATCTTTGCACATCTCATGTAAATGTTCGGGGATGAAAGTGTAAAAGATAGTTGGCTTACACTCGCCACGTCACACAATCAATACAATAGCATACATTCCTCAAAATAACACAGGGTCCAACTACGGACGAAATCCAAACAAGGAAAGATACCACAACACAAGGCCTGATCACCCCTAGCAGGAACCACTACTGATCGTCGGGATATGATACATAGTAACGACCACGCTCTTCATCGAACTCCCACTGAAGTTCTGATCCATCTCCTGCATCATTCTCGGCGGTACCTGCATCTGGTGTGTGTAGTAATCTGTGAGCCACAAGGACTCAACAATCCCATTCCCGGGTATCAAAACTAACAAAGCCTTTTGGTGTGGAAGGGTTATAAAGTGTTTGCAGCAGAGTAGTACGCAACTACCATACGAGTTTGGAGCGAGATGAGAACATGTGCCAATGGTCGCCAAGTTGATCAAGAAATGATCCTAGCTACTCACGTTCATACATAACCCCACCGTGTTCACTTCCTGAAGCCCTTCGGAAAGAGACCATCATGGTTACTCACACAGGTAGTGTATTCTTAAGGATATGGTGTCAAGTTATCTACAACCGGATATTAACAAATTCCCGTCTGCCACATAACCGCAGGCACGGCTTTCGAAAGTTCAAAACCCTGCAGGGGTGTCCGAACTTAGCCCATCACAAGCTCACGATCTGCGGAGTCGCAACTCCAAATTGGGAAGACCCGAGTATTCTCGGAATCCCGTGCTCAAGATATTTCGACAAAGGTAAAACTAATCCAGCAAGACCCCCCGGCGAGCTGACACCCTGATAGTAGCTGCGCGAATCTCGTCTCAGGCCACAACCGGATGGGACATCCTACAGGTAATACCTGATACCTCGGGTTTCCCCAAGGCGGCCCTACAGTCTGCCCACTTGGACCAACACTCATGAGGAGCACTGGCCCGGGGGTGGATTAAGAACTCGGGATTATAACTCCCTATGCAAGTTTTAGTTGTTAGGCAAATGTAGTACCAATGTTGGGTCTTGCTGGAAAAGCTTTAAAAAGTGCGAATTATCAAGGGGGGCACATAAACCCCAACCGTGTTAGGAACGCAAAATGAAGGAACATAACACCGGTTTATCGGGTCTTAAGGTGGCATGAGTGGAAAAAAACACCAACCAGAAGGCCAAGCCTTCATCCCATTACCAATATATATGTGCATTAATTTGATTAAGATATATATTGTGTTATCCCAATATACAAGTCGAACATGGAGCAATCTTCAAACTTCACCTGCAACTAACAACGCTATAAGAAGGGCTGAGCAAAAGCATACTTAGCCAATCAACGGTTTGCTAGTAGGGCGGTTAGAGTGTTTCATGGCAACAATAGGAGGCTGACAACATAACAATAGGCATCGAGGAATAGCTAAAGAGCGAGACATCTAGCAAGGCAAAGATAGAGGTAATATCGGGGAACGGTCATCTTGCCTGGTAAGTCGTCGGTGGGATGGTAAGACCACTCCTCAAACTTAGTCTCGACAAGATCCTCGAACTCGGTATCGGCTCCGGGCTCTACCCAACACAAGAGAACAACAATGGTACAAGATCAATCACGGTGCAATGCACAATCAACATGATGCACGACATGTCATGGAATGCAAATATGATGTGCGTATGCATGATGATGTTCTCGAGGCTAAGGAGAAGATGGTGGAAATGGCTTCATCTTGGGCAACCAAGCAAGCCATTGGATAGATGGGAAGATTTCAGTCCAAATGGATATAAAGATCATGGGAAACGGATGTACGGTTTGCAAAAGACGAGCAAAACAAGATGCAATGCAAAACTGCAGTTATCAGCAACATGGCATCTTTGGAGCAAGAAATAATTATGCAACAACACCCAAACATGAAGACACAAGGCATGGATGTCAAATAGACATGATTCTTAACAAGTATGAACTTAGAGCACACCCAAAAATTTGGTCGAACACAATTAAACAAGAATGGCAAGATTCAATAAGTTTACAGATTTCTCAGACTTAGTGAAAATATGGGCATGGAAGCAACACCAACAAGTAGGCATGTTGCAAGCTTGTGCAACTCATCTCAAAGCATAGCATGTCATGTGCATGCAACCAACAGCAAGAAGACATGTTTGTGAAGCTACTAATGGTAAGAACATGGCCATATGATGCATAGAACACTAGCTATTCACATGGCAAAATTGAACTTGCTGATAACAGGCTGATAGAAACATTTTATATCATCTTGAGAGCATGCAAACAACAAGCTACAACAAGCTATCATGAAAAACAAGAGCATGGATAGCTAGAGCATAACATATACATCAAGGAACACCCACTGGACTACTCTAACCATGCACAACAATGACGGGAGCCTCATGGAAACATGGCATAAAAATTAACAGATTCACACTTTGAAAAAATTTAACATCACGATGGCATGTTAACAAGCTTGTTGCACTCACCTCAAGACATATCATGGCATGAAAATAAATCTATCATGTAGAGCACATACCAATGAGCAAAACTCATGTTGACACCTAGCTCATAGGACACATGGATCAATACACACGAACAAGACAAAACATCATCTCATAACAAGCTCAAAACTTTATCAGCCACATACACTTTTGCAACAAGGTTAAACATGGAATAATGCAACCTATCATGTATGCAAATGCATCCATCATGAAGAGCATCACAAGACTAACATCTGGACATATCATACACTCCATTTGGACCAACATGCACCAAGTTGTGACCTCACGAATATGCCAACAAAATGTGAACAGACAACTAGTGCTGAAACAGTAACATCAAGAAGCACTCTTGCAACAAAGATTAAGACAACTAGATGAGCACTAACATGCATGAAACTGATGCTAACATGTAGAACACTTCAAGACGAACATTTTGATATATCATACATGCAAAACGGAGCACCGAGCACAAAGTTACCCCATGTTAAAGAGGGCATAAAATTTACGCAGATCCGGGACTTAGTGGAATTTTCACCTCGTGAAAAGTCAAATGGGACGGGACGGAGCGGGACGAGTCGGTGCGGGATGGACGAGGCGCGTTTGGATCGCGGGGGTGGTGGATCTGATCCACCCCCGGATCCGGATCTGGATCGGGCCAGCGGCTCGCCGGAGCTCGACGGGGCAGCGGCGGGAGGCGGTGGCAGCACCGGTGGTCGGATGAGAGGCGCTGGCCGGCGATGGAGGAGGCGGCGACGGGCGGCAGGCGCGTCGGATGGCGGCGGAGCTCCGCGGGAGGAGCGGCGGGCGGCGGAAGACCCGGCCGGCTGCAGCCGTGGAGTCGGCCGGCGGTGGCGCGGTCGCCCGGCGCGGCGGTGGCGGTGCACGCCGGCGACCGGAGCGGCGGCTCGCGGCCGAAGGTGGCGACGGGAGGTAGAGCGGCGGACGGGTGCCGCGGGCCGGGAGCGGCCGCGGTCGGGCCCGGCGTGGCCCGGGCGCGGGCCGGCCGTCGGCGTCGCGTGCCGCGGCGGCGCGGCGAAGGTTGACTTGCGACGGGCCAGGTGGCGGCTTGCGATTGGTCGGGCGCGGCGGCTGGACATGTCCGGCGACGAACGGACATGACCGGCTGCGGGAGAAGGAAGAGAGCTAGGGTTTTTGCCCGAAATTTCGGGGGAGAGGGCCTATTTATATATTCTGGGAGCTAGGAGTGTCCAAATGTGGTGAGGTTTTCGCCCATACGATCACGATCCGACGACCGAGAGGATGGAGGTGGTTGTGCTGGGCTATTGGGCTATTGTGGAGGGGTGCTGGGCCAAAAGAGATAGGGTTTTTTAGCCCATGTGGTTAACCGTTGGTGTATCAAATGACTTCCAAACGAGACGAAACTTGATAGGCGGTCTACCCGTGATATACCAAGACCACTCAACAAGTCTCGGCCCATTCCAAGGATGTTTTTAACCCACTCCCGAAACAAAGGCTTGAGAGGTGCGACGGGCACGTGTGAGAGAGGTTGAAACCCGAAACGGACAACGGAGATGATGCAACTACTCACGGATGCAATGAGACTATGTCAATGCAATGCATATAATGAAAATGACATGGTGACATGCAACACACGCACGAGACGAAAACAAAGAAACCCGAAACGAAAGAAGAGCCCAGAATGGAATTGATGAAGTCAACGATGCATATATTGCCATAAATGGAATTGTTACATCCGGGGCGTTACAAACTCTCCTCCACTACAAAAAGATCTTGTACCGAGATCTAGGACTAAAAGAAAGCGGGATACTCGGAACGGAGATGATCTTCTCGTTCCCATGTAGCTTCTCGGTCGGTATGGTTTGACCACTTAACTTTCAAGAATTTGTTGGACTTGTTGCGGGTCTTGCGCTCAATTTCTTCAAGGATAGCAACGGGGTTCTCACGATAAGACAAGTCTTGCTGAAGATCAATCTCTTCGAAAGGAATGGTGCGTTCAGGTGTCTTGAAGCACTTGCGGAGTTGTGACACGTGAAACACATCGTGCACATTTGCAAAGTTGGAGGGAAACTCGAGTTGGTAGGCTAGATCGCCTCTCTTGCCAATTATCTTGAAAGGGCCCACGTATCTTGGAGAAAAGCCTCTGAGTGCCCTTCATGGGAGAAACACATAGATAGACATGATCTCCAATGTCGAAAGCCAAGTCACGATGCTTGCAGTCATAGTAGCTCTTCTGGCGCGATTGCACGGCCTTGAGATTCTCACGTATGACTTTGCACATTTCTTCGGCCTTTGAGATCAAATCATTTCCAAGGAGTTGACATTCACCAGTCTCGGACCAGTTGAGAGGTGTACGACACTTTCTGCCATAGAAAATTTCAAACGGTGCCTTGCCTGCACTTGCTTGGAAGTTGTTGTTGTAGGAGAATTTGGCAAATGGAAGGCAATCTTCCCATTTCATACCGAAGGATATTACACAAGCTCTGAGCATATCTTCGAGAATTTGGTCCACTCTTTCGACTTGGCCACTAGTCTGAGGGTGAAAAGCTGTGCTGAAGCGAATCTTGGTACCCATAGCTGACTGAAAGGAATCCCATAACTTGGAAGTGAACAAGCTTCCATGATCTGAGGAGATCACTTGAGGGATACCATGCAAAGAGACAATTCTGGAGGTGTACAACTCTGCCAGTTGTGCTGCGTTGATGGATTCTTTGACTGGAGTGAGCCTGTCAATCACCACAAAGATAGCATCATTTCCTCGCTTGGACTTGGGAAGCCGGTGACGAAATCCATCTCAATGGGATCGAATTTCCACTCGGGAATAGGTAGATGTTGAAGGAGTCCGGCTGGACGTTGATGCTCTACCTTCACTCTTCTGTAGACATCACACTCGCTCATGAATTGAGCAATTTCTCTTTTCATGCGAGTCCACCAATATGATTGCTTGAGGTAATGGTACATCTTGGAGCTTCCTGGATGTATCGAGAGGAGTGAGTCATGCACTTCGTTCATTATGAGCTTTCTGAGATCACCTTTGGGAACCACAATTCTGTCATCAAAGAACAAAGTTTCTGTGTCATCAATGCGATAGCACTTGTACTTGGGAGTACCCTTGGCAATACCATCTTTTACCTTCTACACCATAGCATCACTGAGCTGGGCCTCACGGATTTGATGTTCCAAGGTAGGAGCGACTTGAAGGTTGGCAAGAAATCCTTGCGGAACAACTTGGAGGTTGAGCTTCCTGAATGACTCACAAAGTTCAGGTTGGAAAGGTTTGAGGAGGAGACTGTTGCAATACGCCTTTCTGCTCAAGGCATCTGCAATGACATTGGCCTTGCCAGGAGTATACTCAATGCTTGGCTGGGTGAAGATGTACTTCAGGCTCTTGTGATCGGTGAAGATGTCCACTTTTCTACCCAACAGAAGGTGTCTCCACGTGATCAATGCATGAACAACTGCTGCTAGCTCAAGATCATGTGTGGGGAAATTCTTCTCATTTGGTTTAAGCTGACGCGAAGTGTATGCAACGATCTTCTTGTCTTGCATGAGAACACCGCCAAGACCTTGCAATGAAGCATCACAAAAGAACTCATAAGGTTGCACTCATCCGGAGGAGTAAGAACCGGAGCAGAAATGAGCTTCTCTTTGAGTGTCTTGAATGCCACATCACAATCAGGAGTCCACGAGTACTTGACATTCTTCTGCAACACGTTGGAAAGAGGCTTGGCAATCTTGGAGAAGTTCTCAACGAACCTTCTGCAATAGCTTGCGAGACCGAAGAAACTTCTGAGTTGTTTGACATTCTGAGGAGGTTCCCAGTTGACAATAGCTTCAACCTTCTCGGGGTTAAAGGAAATGCCCTCGGCAGAGATAATATGGCCAAGATAGAGGACTTTATCAAGACAGAATTCACACTTGGAGAACTTCGCATAGAAACGGTGCTCACGGAGCCTGTCAAGGACCAAACGGAGGTGCTTGGCATGGTCTTCTAAATTCTTGGAGAATACCAAGATATCATTGAGGTAGACGAGAACGAATTCATTGGTGTAGGGGTTGAATATGAAGTGCATCATCCGAGAGAAAGTGGGTGGTGCATTTGCAAGCCCGAAAGACATGTCCGTGTATTCATAGGAGCCATAGCTTGTCCTGAATGCGGTCTTGGGAATATCCTCTTCACGGATATGAATCTGATGGTAGCCCATCCGGAGATCAAGCTTCGAGAAGACCTTTGCTCCTTTGAGCTGCTCAAACAATTCATTGATATTGGGGAGCGGGTACTTATTCTTTATTGTATTCTTGTTCAATGGCCGGTAATCAATGCACAATCGTTCCGTATCATCCTTTTTCTTGACAAAAAGAACACCACAGCCCCAAGGAGAAGTACTTGGTCTGATTAGACCCATTCATTCTTGCTCATCGACTTGTTTCTTCAGCTCCTTCAACTCATCAGCAGAAAGCTTGTACGGATGCCGACAGGCTGGCTCGGTACCAGGTTCAAGTTCAATGACGAATTCAACTGAACGGTTGGGAGGCATGCATGGAAGCTCTTCAGGGAATACATCCTCATATTCACAAACCACTGGAATCTGGGATATGGCATTAATCTCGCCCTTGTCATTGAGAGAGAATAGTCTGATTGTGTTATCTTGAGCTGCAAAGATAATCACATCTTCGGAAGGATGAGTTATCTTGACCTCCTTGTTTGCACAATAAATATTTGCATCATGCTTGGAGAGCCAATCCATCCCAAGAATAAGATCAATGTCGGAGTTACCGAGAATAACTGGGGAAACCAGAAAACTATAATCTCCCATGTGAATTGATATATCCGGAGCCACTGAGTTGGAAGTCATGTGTTTGCCCGGAGAAATAATTTGCAACTTCTCTGGTAAGGCCACTGTGCCCATGTTGTGCTTAGATGCAAATGGACATGACATGAAGGAAAGTGATGCACCAGAATCAAAAAAGACTTTTGCAGGAATAGAGTTAACTGGAAGATTACCAATTATCACATCAGAAGAATTCTCTGCTAGAGCTGCATTCATCAGGTTCACTCTTGCATGCTTGGGATTGTGCTTGACAATAGCATTGCTGACAAGTGGAGAACGCGGAAGGTGCCTTTGAGTACACTTGTTTGCATAGTGACCGTTCTGACCACACTTGTTGCACGTAACCTCTGAAAGTGGCCGATGATAAGGACCGCTTGGTCTTGGAGCTTGGAACTGAGACTTCGATTGGTTGCTTGGGTTGGGTGGGTGGGAGAATCCATGACCACCTGAGTGCTTGTTGTTGCTTGGAGGACGGAGCACTAGAGGAGGCGGGAGCCAGAACTTCTGCTGCTTGGGCGACCACTTGAGAGGAAGAGGAGGAGTGAACAACATCTCTTATCCTCTTCTTGGAAGCTTCACACTTGAGCTGAGCTGCCTCTTGCTTGAGAGCCATGTTGTAGAATTGATCAAATTCATCTGGCTCGAACAAATTGAGTGCAAGTTGGGGTTTATCTTTCAGACCACCTCAGAACTGGTAGATTTTGCTCTTGGCATCGGGGATGTCTTGCTTCGCATAACGGGCAAGATTCTGGAACTTGACATTGTATTGATAGACAAACATGGTGCCTTGCTTCAGATTGTAGAATTGCTCACGCATGCCTTCAATGACAATGGTAGGAATGTGATGAGAACGGAAATGGCGACAGAAGTCAGTACATGAGATCTCACGACCCGCTCTGGAGTCTTTGTACTGTTGCCACCAATCTGCAGCTTGATCTTTGAGTTGGAAAGCGGCAAACTTGATATAATCCTCAGGTCTAACATTACTGCATTCAAAATGCTTCTTGATGTCTGTGATCCAATCTTCAGCATCTAGCGGGTCCACACAGTAACTGAAAGACTTGGGTTGATTTGCTGGGAATTGGTTCAGAGTCACAAAGTGAGGTTGATTGAACAGATTTCCTTGGCCTTGGTTCCCTTGATTGCCTTGATTTGCTTGATTTTCCTGGAAACTCTGCACCATTTGCATGAGCATCTGAGTGTTTTGATTGATTGCCTGCATAATCACTCTCCATGCCTCAGACGGAGGAGGAGGAGGGGAAGGAGGACGCTCTTCTTCACCCTGTGGGTTCTGGTTGGGAACTTTCTTAGGTTCCATCCTGAAGATGATGACAACCGTCAGCCATTGAAGCAAATAATAGATAAGCTGAATGAATGGCTAGATATTTGCAACATATAGTCTTCACAATGAACATCCAAACAAAAATTGAACGAATGAATTCCATAGCTTAATGGTACAACAACTTGTCGAGAAGCCACTTGGGAGAACAAAATGATAGAATAAAAACAACAAGGTACAGATGGAACAAATAAATAATAGAGGTTTTGTCCCACATGTTCGTGCTAAATGCCCCATGGCACGTGTTACAAAGGGCCTTGTAATCCCCGGATCAGCATAGCCATGGATCCTTTAAGATGCAACTCCCAATTGGAACAGCGCCCATGAAACCTCTTCACTAGATGTTGAACCCCAAACCTCAAACCATGCACCCGTTGGAAGATTACCTACGAGCTACTTGAAACCCACCTATTAATTCCCGAAGCTCTCCGGTTATGCAATCTGGTGTTGGGGATACAGGGGAAGCACCGCGCACTCAACTCTAAACCTACATCTAGCTGTAACCATCCGTCAACACATAACCAGGCACCTTCGGAAACTGTTTACCTCGGACCTTCGAAACGCATCCGCTATACTAGCTGTGGCAATACTCCCAAACTATCTCCCTAGTACTGGGTGACGTCGGGGTTATCTCACCACCAGACATGCATAGAAGAGTTTTCGATGCCGGCCGCCTCTGGTATTCTAGAACCGCAACGATACATTTGTGACGACAACACCTCGGAGGTCAACTCCCCGGGACACTGCCACAACCCCTAAATGACAGGAGGCATCGAGAACGATGTTCTCGTCACAAAGATATCGGAACAATCCAAATAATACCTGCGTGATTCTAAATTTTTTTTTGGTGAAATTTGAGAATAGTGCAGTTAAAACTACATCAGGAGTCCTCACCAGAGCGATGAAGGGGATGAGGAGTAAAAAGAAATCCTACTCATTTTGTGTGTGTGCCTAGACTCAACCGTCAGCGGTTTGATCAATCAGGGGGCTCCTAGGTCGGAGAAGGCTCTGAATACCAACTTGTAATGCCCAGGATGCGACTATATCTCCTACGTGTCGAGGCACGACTTAGAGACATAAGCGCATTCTGGAATGATCTCAAGCGTGGTATCTTTGCACATCTCATGTAAAAGTTCAGGGATGAAAGTGTAAAAGATAGTTGGCTTACACTCGCCATGTCACACAATGAATACAATAGCATACATTCATCCAAATAACACAGGGTCCGACTACAGAAGAAATCGAAATGAGAAAAGATACCGCAATACAAGGCCTGATCGCCCCTAGTAGGAACCACTACTGATCGTCGGGATACGATACATAGTAACGATCACGCTCTTCATCGAACTCCCACTTGATCCATCTCCTGCATCGTTGTCGGCGGTACCTGCATCTGGTGTGTGTAGTAATCTGTGAGCCACAAAGACTCAGCAATCCCATTCCCGGGTATCAAAACTAACAAAGCCTTTTGGTGTGGAAGGGTTATAAAGTGTTTGCAGCAGAGCACTAAGCAACTAGCATACGAGTTCAAAGCAAGATGAGAACATGTGCGAACGGTCGCCAAGTTGATCAAGGAGTGATCCTAGCTACTCACGTTCATACATAACCCCACCATGTTCACTTTCCGAAGCCCTTCGGAAAGA
Organism: Secale cereale; assembly: GCA_902687465.1. Classification (NCBI taxonomy): domain Eukaryota; kingdom Viridiplantae; phylum Streptophyta; class Magnoliopsida; order Poales; family Poaceae; genus Secale; species Secale cereale. The sequence continues at coordinate 248,287,837 of LR738709.1, read as the reverse complement.
GACCATCACGGTTACTCACACAGGTAGTGAATTCTTAAGGATATGGTGTCAAGTTAGCTACAACCGGATATTAACAAATTCCCATCTGCCACATAACCGCGGGCACGACTTTCGAAAGTTCAAAACCCTACAGGGGTGTCCCAACTTAGCCCATCACAAACTCATGATCACCGGAGTCACAACTCCAAATTGGGAAGACCCGAGTATTCTCGGAATCCCGTGCTAAAGATATTTCAACAAAGGTAAAACTAATCCAGCAAGACCTCCCGGCGAGCCGACACCCTGATAGTAGCCGCACGTATCTCGTCTCAGGCCACGACCGGACGGAACATCCTACGTGTACCACCAGATACCTAGGCTTTCCCCGAGGCAGCCCTGCAGTCTGCCATGTTGGACCAACACTCATGAGGAGCACTGGCTCGGGGGGTGGATTAGGAACTCGGGATTATAACTCCCTATGCAAGTTTTAGTTGTTAGGCAAATGTAGTACCAATGTTGGGTCTTGCTGGAAAAGCTTTAAGCAGTGTGAATTATCAAGGGGGGCCCATAAACCCCAACCATGTTAGATACGCAAAATCAAGGAACATAACACCGGTTTATCGGGTCCTAAGTTGGCATGAGTGGAACAAAACACAAAGCAGAAGGCCAAGCCTTCCACCCATTACCAATATATATGTGCATTAATTTGATTAAGATATATATAGTGTTATCCCAATAAACAAGTCGAACATGGAGCAATCTTCAAACTTCACCTGCAACTAACAACGCTATAAGAGGGGCTGAGATAAAATCGTACTTAGCCAACCAATGGTTTGCTGGGATGGCGGTTAGAGTGTTTCATGGCAACAATAGGAGGCTGACAAGACAAGAATAGGCATCGAGGCATAGCTAAAGAGCGCGAAATCTAGCAAGGCAAAGATAGAGGTGATATCGGGGAACGGTCATCTTGCCTGGTAAGTCGTCGGTGGGATGGTAGGACGGCTCCTCAAACTCAGTCTCGACAAGATCCTCGAAATCGGTATCGGCTCCCGGCTCTACCCAACACAAGAGCACAACAACGGTACAAGTTCAATCACGATGCAATGCACAATCAACATGATGCAAGACATGTCATGGAATGCAAATATGATGTGCATATGCATGAGGATGCTCTCGAGCCTAAGGAGAAGATGGTGGAAATGGCTTCATCTTGGGCAAACATGCAAGCCATTGGATAGATGGGAAGATTTCGATCGAAATCGACATAAAGATCATGGGAAACGGATGCACGGTTTAAAAAGACAAGCAAAACAAGATGCAATGCAAAACTGCAGTTATCAGCAACATGTCATCTTTGGAGCAAGAAACAATTATGCTACGGCACCCAAACATGAAGACAAAAGGCATGCATGTGAAATAGACATAATTCTTAACAAGCATTAACTTAGAGCACACCCAAAAACTTGCTTCAACACAATTAAACAAGTATGGTAAGATTCAATAAGTTTACAAATTTCTCAGACTTAGTGAAAATCTGGGCATGACAGCAACAACAACAAGTAGGCATGTTTGCAAGCTTGTGCAACTCATCTCAAAGCATAGCATGGCATGTGAATGTAACCAACAGCAATAAGACATGTTTATGAATCTACTCATGGCAAGAACATGATCATAGGATGCATAGAACACTAGCTATTCACATGGCAAAATTGAACATGCTGATAATAGGCTGCCAGAAACATTTTGTAGCATCTTGAGAGCATGCAAACAAGAAGCTACAACAAGCTATCATGACAAACAATAGCATGGATAGCTGGAGCATAACATATACATCAAGGAACACCCACTGGACAACTCTAACCATGCACAACAATGACGGGAGCCTCATGGAAACATGGCATAAAAATTAATAGATTCACACTTAGCAGAAATTTAACATCACGATGGCATGTTAACAAGCTTGTTGCACTCACCTCAAGACATATCATGGCATAAAAATAAATCTATCATGTAGAGCACATACCAATGAGCAAAACTCATGTTGACACCTAGCTCATATGACACATTGATCAATACACACGAAGAAGACAAAACATCATCTCATAACAAGTTCAGAAACTTATCAGCCACATACACTTTTGCAACAAGGTTAAACATGGCATAATGCAACCTATCATGTATGCAAATGCATCCATCATGAAGAGCATCACAAAACAAACATCTAGACATATCATACACTCCATTTGGACCAACATGCACCAAGTTGTGACGTCACGAACATGCCAACAAAATGTGAACAGACAACTAGTGCTGAAACAGTAACATAACGAAGCACTCTCGCAACAAAGATTAATACAACTATATGAACCCTAACATGCATGAAACTGATGCTAACATGTAGAGCACTTCGAGACGAACATTTTGATATATCATACATGCAAAACGGAGCACCGAGCACAAAGTTACCACATGTCAAAGAGGGCATAAAATTTACACAGATCCGGGACTTACTGGAATTTTCACCTCGCAAAAAGTCAAACGGGACGGGACGGAGCGGGAGGAGTCGGTGCAGGATGGACGAGGCGTGTTTGGATTGTGGGGGTGGTGGATCTGATCCACCCCCGGATCCGGATCTGGATTGGGTCAGCGGCTCGCCGGAGCTCGACGGGGCGGCGGCGGGAGGCGTCGGGAGGCATAGGCTATGCCTGTAGTCAGAGGAGAGGCGCCGGCCGGCGATGGAGGAGGCGGCGGCGGGCGGCCGGCGTGTCGGATGGCGGCGGAGTTCCATGGGAGGAGCGGCGGGCGGCGGAAGACCCGGCCGGCTACTGCCATGGAGTCGGCCGGCGGTGGCGGCGATGCGCGCCGGCGACTGGAGCGGCGGCTCGCGGCCAGAAGTGGCGACGGGAGGCAGAGCGACGGACGGGCACCGCCGGCTGGGAGCGGGCGCAGTCGGGCCCGGCGCGGGCCGGTCATGGGCTTCGCGGGCCGCAGAGGCGCGTTCAAGGTTGGCTGGTGGCGGGCCACGTGGCGGCTTGCGATTGGTCGGCGCGGCGGCTGGACGTGTCCGGTGACGAACGGACACGTCCAGCTGCGGGAGGAGGAAGAGAGCTAGGGTTTTTGCCCGAAATTTCGGGGGAGAGGGCCTATTTATAGATTCTGGGAGCTACGAGTGTTCAAATGAGGTGTGGTTTTCGCCCACACGATCTTGATCCGACGACCGAGAGGATGGAGGTGGTTGTGCTGGACTAGTGGGCTGTTGTGGAGGGTTGCTGGGCCAAAAGAGATAGGTTTTTTTAGCCCATGTGGTTAACCGTTGGAGTATCAAACGACCTCCAAACGAGATGAAACTTGACAGGCGGTCTACCGGTGATATACCAATACCACTTGACAAGTATCGGCCCATTCCGAGGATGTTTTTAACCCACTCCCGAAACAAAGGCTTGAGAGGTGCGACGGGCACATGTGAGAGAGGTTGAAACCCGAAACGGTCAACGGAGACGATGCAACTACTCACGGATGCAACGAGACTATGCCAATGCAATGCACATAATAAAAATGACATGGTGACATCCAACACACGCACGAGACAAAAACGAGGAAACTCGGAATGAAAGAAGAGCCCAGAATGGAATTGATGAAGTCAACGATGCATATATTGCCATAAATGAAATTGTTACATCCGGGGCGTTACATCCTTGCTATTATATATTCTGTTTTGGATGTTTAATGGGCTTTATTATACACTTTTATATTATTTTTGGGACTAAACTACTAACCCAAGGCCCAGTGCAAATTGTTGTTTTTCTGCCTATTTCAGTGTTTCGCAGAAAAGGAATATCAAACGGAGTACAAGCGGAATGAAACATTCGGGAGAGTTATTTTTGGAACAATATCAACACAAAAGACTTGGAGTACACGCCCAGAAGCGAAGGAGGTGGCCACGAGGGCAGGGGCGCGCCCTGGGGGGTAGGCACGCTCCCCACCCTCGTGGGCCACCCGTTGATCCCCCGACGTGTCTCTTCAGCTTATATATCCTCCCGTACCCAGAAATAATCAGGGAGACAGACAAAACCCAAATTCCACCACCATAACCTTCTGTACCCTTGAGATCCCATCTTGGGGCCTGTTCCGGAGCTCTACCGGAGGGGGCATCGATCAAGGAGGGCTTCTACATCAACACCATAGCCTCTCCGATGAGTAGTGAGTAGTTTACTACAGACCTTCGGGTCCATAGTTATTAGCTAGATGGCTTTTTCTCTCTCTTTGGATCTCAATACAAAGTTCTCCTCGATCTTCGAGGAGATCTATTCGATGTAATCTTTTTGCGGTGTGTTTGTCGAGATCCGATGAACTGTGGGTTTATGATCAAGATTATCTATGAAGAATATTGGATTTTTTTCTGAAATCTTTTATGCATGATTTAAATATTCTTACAAGTCTCTTCGAATTATTGGTTTGGTTTGGCCTACTATATCTATAGTTCTTGCAATGGGAGAAGTGCTTGGCTTTGGGTTCAATCTTGCGGTGTCCTTTCCCAGTGACAGCAGGGGCAGCAAGGCACGTGTTGTATTGTTGCCATCAAGGATAAAAAGATGGGTTTTATATCATATTGCTTGGGTTTAACCCTCTACATCATGTCATCTTGCTTGAGGCGTTACTCTGTTCTTATGAACTTAATACTCTAGATGCATGCTGGGTAGCGATCGATGTGTGGAGTAATAGTAGTAGATGCAGAATTGTTTCGGTCTACTTGTCACGGACGTGATGCCTATATACAATGAGCTTGCCTAGATATTCCTATAACTATGTGCTTTTCTATCAATTGCTCGATAGTAATTCGTTCACCCATCGTAGAAATCTGCTATCATTAGAGAAGCCACTTGTGAAACCTATGGCCCCCAGGTCTATTCTAATCATATTAATCTTCCATCAACTATTTACTTTACTTTGCATTATTTACTTTTTCTCTATACCAAAAATACCAAAAATATTATCTTATCACATCTATCATATCTCACTCTCGTAAGTGACCGAGAAGGGATTGACAACCCCTTTTATCGCTTTGGCTGCGAGGTTCTTATTTTTTTGTGCATGTACGAGGTACTCGCGCGTGGTCTCCTACTGGATTGATACCTTGGTTCTCAAAAACCGAGGGAAATAATTACACTACTGTGTTGCATCATCCTTTCCTCTTCAAGGGAATACAACGCAAGCTCGAGAAGTTGCAAGAAAATTTCTAGCGTCGTTGCCGGGGAGATCTTTGCAAAATTCATATACCAAGTACCTATCACAAACCCTTATCCCTTGCATTACATTATCGGCCTCTCGTTTTCCTCTCCCCCACTTCACCTTTGTCGTTTTACTTGCCTTTTTTCCCGTTCGCCTTTTCTGTTTGCTTGTGTTGCTATGTGCCCTCTATCAGCTTGCATCTTTGCTTCCTAAATTATGGATCCTCATCCACTTGCTAATATCTTTAAGAGATCCAATTATGACGAACCAATTGCTAGTAAGCTGCGCACACTAGATTATCTTTATGAGGTTTTGCTTGAAATTCGTGAGTCCACGTGATGAAGTGTTGAAAGAAGGAAATTAAGAAGTGATTCACGATAGCTTTTTTAATGAAAAACATGATTGCAATGATATTATTATAAATTCTATTAATGTCAATTGTGTTAATGATATGCAAAACCCTAAGCTTCGGGATGCTTGTTTTGCTATGTCCACTACTTGTTGTAATGATCATGATTGGGGTGATTCTTCTTATGATCTTGAAAATTTATATAAGCCCCATGATATATATGAGATTGATAATGTTTGCAAAAATATTGAAAGTGGGTTTGGAAGAGTGTCAACTTTAGATCCCACATGGAGAATGATCAATCTTATGAAAATTTTGATAAAAGTGGGTTTGGAGAGGTCATGACTTTAGTTAATGTTGATCCCACTATTTTGGAAGAGTGTCAACTTCGTGTGCATGTGGATCATGTTGAGAATATGTTTTTTGATAGCTATATTGTTGAATTTTCCTATGATCCTACATGCAATTATTATGAGAGAGGAAATTATGGTTGTAGAAATCTTCATGTTACTAAATTACCTCTCTTCGTGTTGAGATTGATCTTGTTTCTTTCTTCTTCCTTGCATATGCTAGATCTTGCTTGTCTTGCTAATTTGTTTTCCAATAAAATGCCAATGCATATGAAGTATGTTAGAATTAGATGTGTTTGTCACATGCTATAAGATGCTCTTTTTGTGCTTCAATTCTTGTCTTTCATGTGAGCATCATTGAATTCTCAAGCCTATCTTAATGGCTATAAAGAAAGAGCTTGTTGGGAGGCAACCCCATTTTATTTTATTTGTTTTTGCTGCTGCATACTAATAAATTTTGCATCTAGCTTATGTTTAGATGTGGTTTCGTGTTTTAATTAGTGTTTGTGCCAAGTAGAACCTTTGGGAAGACTTGGGTGAAGTTTATGCGATCATGCTGTAAAAATATAAAACTTTAGCGCTCAAGAGATTAGCTACCATTTTTTACTGGAGAGCGATTTTTAGTTGATTGTTTTTTCAGATGATTAATAGACAAATTTCTCACGTCCGCCAATTTATTTCAATTTTTTGAGAGTTACATAAGTATTCGAAAGTTACAGATTCCTACAAACTGTTCTGTTTTTGATAGATTTTGTTTTTCGTGTGTTGTTTGCTTATTTGATGAATCTATGAGTAGTATCGGGGGTATGAATCATAGAGAAGTTGGAATACAGTAGGTTTAACACCAATATAAACAAAGAATGAGTTCATTACAGTACCTTTGAGTGGTGGTTTGTTTTCTTATACTAAAGGAACTCACGAGATTTTTGGCTAAGTTTAGTGTTGTGAAGTTTTCAAGTTTTGAGTAAGGATTTGATGGACTATGGAACAAAGTGTGGCAAGAGACTAAGCTTGGGGATGCCCAAGGCACCCCAAGGTAAAAGTCAAGGACAACTAAAAGCCTAATCTTGGAGATGTCCCTGGAAGGCATCCCCTCGTTCGTCTTCATCTATCGGTAACTTTACTTGAGACTATATTTTTATTCACCACATGATATATGTTTTGCTTGGAGCGTCATGTATGATTTGAGTGTATGATTTTTAGTTTAACACAATCATCCTTGCTGGACACACCTTTTGAGAGAGTTACACATGAATTGGAATATATTAGAATACTCTATATGCTTCACTTATATCTTTTGAGCTAGATAGTTTTGCTCTAGTGCTTCACTTATATCTTTTAGAGCACGATGGTCGTTTTATTTTGTAGAAATTATTGATCTCTCATGCTTCACTTATATAAAGTTTCATATAAAGTGCATTGAATATTATGAGAAGTTTGATACTTGATGATTGTTTTGAGATATGAGGATGGTGATATTGGAGTCATGCTAGTAGAGTAGTTTTGAATTTGAGAAATACTTGTGTTGAGGTTTGCAAGTCCCGTAGCATGCACGTATGGTAACCGTTGTGTCACAAATTTGAAGCATGAGGTATTTCATTGAGTGTCATCCTTTGTGTGGAGGTCGGGATCGCGCGATGGTTAACTCCTACCAACCCTTCCCCTAGGAGCATGCGTGTACTACTTTGTTTTGATGATTTGTAGATTTTTGCAATATGTATGTGAGTTATTTATGACTAATGTTGAGTCCATGGATTATACACACTCTCACCCTTCCACCATTGCTAGCCTCTCTTGTACCACGCAACTCTCGCCGGTACCATACACCCACCATATACCTTACTCAAAACAGCCACCATACCAACCTATCATGGTATTTCCATAGCCATTTCGAGATATATTGCCATGCAAGTTTCCATCATTCTGTTTACTATGACACGCTTCATCATTGTCATATTGCCATGCATGATCATGTAGTTGACATCGTATTTGTGTCTAGGCCACCATGCATAGTTTTTCATACATGACACTCTTGATTCATTGCACATCCCGGTACACCATCGGAGGCATTCATATAGAGTCATACTTTATTCAAGTATCGAGTTGTAATATCGAGTTGCAAATCAATATAAGTGTGATGATCATCATTATTAGAGCATTGTCCCAAAGAAAAAAAAAGAAAAAAAGAGAGAAAGGCCAAAGAAAAAAGAAAGGCCCAAAAAAAGAAAAAAAGGAAAAAAATAAAAAGAAAAGAAAAAAAAGGCACAATGCTACTATCTTTTTCCACACTTGTGCTTCAAAGTAGCAGCATGATCTTCATGGTAGAGAGTCTCTTGTTTTGTCACTTTCATATACTAGTGGGAATTTTCATTATAGAACTTGGCTTGTATATTCCAACAATAGGCTTCCTCAAATGCCCTAGGTCTTCATTAGCAAGCAAGTTAGATGCACGCCCACTTAGTTTCTTTGGTTGAGCTTTCATACATTTATAGCTCTAGTGCATACGTTGCATGGCAATCCCTACTCACTCACATTGATATCTATTGATGGGCATCTCCGTAGCCCGTTGATATGCCTAGTTGATGTGAGACCATCTTCCTCTTTTTTCTTCTCCACAACCACCACTCTATTCCACCTATAGTGCCATGTCCATGGCTCACGCTCATGTATTGCATGAAAGTTGAAAAAGTTTGGAAAAAAATTAAGTATGAAACAATTGCTTGGCTGAAATCGGGGTTGTGCATGATTTGAGTATTTTGTGTGACGGAGATGGAGAATAGCCTAACTATATGATTTTATAGGGATGAACTTTCTTTGGCCATCTTATTTTGAGAAGACATGATTGCTTTGATAGTATGCTTGAAGTATTACTATTCTTATGTCAATATAGACTTTTGTCTTGAATCTTTCGGATCTGAACATTCATGCCACAACAAACAAAATTACATTGGTTAGCATTCCACATCAAAAAATCTGTTTTTATCATTTACCTACTCGAGGATGAGCAGGAATTAAGCTTGGGGATGCTTCATATGTCTCTAACGTATCTATAATTTTTTATTGTTCCATGCTACTATATATTCTGTTTTGGATGTTTAATGGGCTTTATTATACACTTTTGTATTATTTTTGGGACTAACCTACTCAGCCAAGGCCCAGTGCAAATTGCCGTTTTTTTTGCCTATTTCAGTGTTCGTAGAAAAGGAATATCAAACGGAGTCCAAACGTAACGAAACCTTCGCGAGAGTTATTTTTGGAACAATATCAACACGAAAGAGTTGGAGTACACACGAGGAAGCGAATGAGGTGGCCACGAGCGCAGGGGGCGTGCCCCCACCCTCGTGGGCCACCTGTTGATCCCCCGACGTACCTCTTCAGCCTATATACACTCCCATACGCTGAAAACATCGGGGAGACAGAAGAAACCCTAATTCCACCACCGCAACCTTCTGTACCCATGAGATCCCATCTTGGGGCCTGTTCCGGAGCTCCGTCGGAGGGGGCATCGATCACGGAGGGCTTCTGCATCAACACCATAGCCTCTCCGATGAGTTGTGTGTAGCTTACCACAGACCTTCGGGTCCATAGTTATTAGCTAGATGGCTTCTTCTCTCTCTTTGGATCTCAATACAAATTTATCCTCGATCTTCATGGAGATCTATTCGATGTAATCTTTTTACGGTGTGTTTGTCAAGATCCGATGAATTGTGGGTTTATGATCAAGATTATCTATGAACAATATTGGATTCTTTTCTGAAATCTTTTATGCATGATGTAAATATCGTTGCAAGTCTCTTCGAATTATTGGTTTGGTTTGGCCTACTAGATCTATAGTTCTTGCAATGGGAGAAGTGCTTGGCTTTGGGTTCAATCTTGCGGTGTCCTTTCCCAATGACAGCAGGGGAAGCAAGGCACGTATTGTATTGTTGCCATCGAGGATAAAAAGATGGGGTTTATATCATATTTCTTGAGTTTAGCCCTCTACATCATGTCATCTTGCTTAAGGCGTTACTCTGTTCTTATAAACTTAATACTCAAGATGCATGCTGGATACCGGTCGATGTGTGGAGTAATAATAGTAGATGCAGAATCGTTTCGGTCTACTTGTCACGGACGTGATGCCTATATACAATGATCATGCCTAGATATTCTCATAACTATGCGCTTTTCTATCAATTGCTCGACAGTAATTCATTCACCCACCGTAGAAATCTGCTATCATGAGAGAAGCCACTAGTGAAACCTATGGCCCCCGGGTCTATTCTCATCATATTAATCTTCCATCAACTATCTACTTTATTTTCATTATTTGCATTTTTTTCACTATACCAAACATACCAAAAATATTATCTTATCATATCTAACAGATCTGACTCTCGTAAGTGACCGAGAAGGGATTGACAACACCTTTTATCGCATTGGTTGCGAGGTTCTTATTCGTTTGTGTAGGTACGGAGGATTCGCGCGTGGTCTCCTACTGGATTGATACCTTGGTTCTCAAAAACAAAGGGAAATACTTACGCTACTATGCTGCATCACCCTTTACTCTTCGAGGGAATACAACGCAAGCTGAGAAGCCGCAAGAAGAATTTCTGGCACTGTTGCCGGGGGGATCTTCACAAAAGTCATATACAAAGTACCTATCACAAACCCTTATCCCTTGCATTACATTATCTGCCTCTCGTTTTCCTCTCCCCCACATCACCTTTGCCGTTTTACTCACCTTTTTCCTGTTCGCCTTTATGTTTGCGTGTGTTGCTATGTGCCCTCTATCAGCTTGCATCTTCGCTTGCTAAAACATGGATCCTCCTCCACTTTCTAATATTTTTAAGAGATCCATTTATGATGAACCAATTGCTAGTAAGTTGCGTGCACTAGATTATCTTTATGAGGTTTTGCTTGAAATTCGTGAGTCCAAAAATTCTGATGAAGTGTTGAAAGAAGAAAATTATGAAGGGATTCACGATAGCTTTTTAATGAAAAACCTGATTGCAATGATACTATTATAAATTCTATTATTGTCAATTGTGTTAAGGATATGCAAAACCCTAAGCGTGGGGATGCTAGTTTTGCTATGGCCACTAGTTGATGTCTATTGATGGGCATCTCCGTAGCCTGTTGATACGCCTAGTTGATGTGAGACCATCTTCCTCTTTTTGTATTCTCCACAACCACCACTCTATTCCACCTATAGTGCTATATCCATGGCTCATGCTCATGTATTGCATGAAAGTTGAAAAAGTTCGAAAAAAATTAAGTATGAAACAATTGCTTGGCTGAAACCATGGTTGTGCATGATTTGAGTATTTTGTATGACGGAGATGGAGCATAGCCTAACTGAATGATTTTGTAGGGATGAACTTTCTTTGGCCATGTTATTTTGAGAAGACATGATTGCTTTGATAGTATGCTTGAAGTTTTATTATTCTTATGTCAATATAGACTTCTGTCTTGATACTTTCGGATCTGAACATTCATGCCACAACAAAGAAAATTACATTGGTTAGCATTCCACATCAAAAATTCTGTTTTTATCATTACCTACTCGAGGACGAGCAGGAATTAAGCTAGGGGATGTGTGGGATCGAAGAAGTATGTCTAGAGGGGGGTGATTAGACTACTTGACAATATAAAAATTCTGCCTTTTGATCATGAACAGTTTTTGGCAGTTTTACAATTATGATCAATTCAAGTATCACCCTACACATGCAATTCTAGAGTATAAGCAGCGGAAAGTAAATTGCACATGTAGTAAAGAGAGGTGGAGAAGATCAAACGCAGTTTGGAGACACGGAGATTTTTGTCATGGTTCCGATAGGTGGTGCTATCGTACATCCACGTTGATGGAGACTTCAACCCACGGAGGGTAACGGCTGCGCGAGTCCACGGAGGGCTCCACCCACGAAGGGTCCACGAAGAAGCAACCTTGTCTATTCCATCATGGCCTACGTCCACGGAGGACTAGCCTTACTCGGGGTAGATCTTCACGAAGTAGGCGATCTCCTTGCCCTTACAAACTTCTTGGTTCAACTCCACATCTCAAAGACGGAGGCTCCCAAGCGACACCTAACCAATCTAGGAGGCACCACCCTCCAAAAGGTAATAGATGTTGTTGATGGTGATGAACTCCTTGCTCTTGTGCTTCAAATGATAATCTCCCCAACACTCAACTCTCCTCACTGATGTGGCTGTGGTGGAAGAAGGGATTGAGTGGAAAGCAACTTGGGAAGGCTAGAAATCAAGTTTCATATGGTAGGAATGGAATGACTTGATCTCAACACAAGGGTAGGTGGTTCTCTTCACAGAAAGTGTATGGTAGGAGTGGTAGACTTTCTGATGGCTCTCTTCACGAATGAAGAGGGGGTGGAGGGGTATATATAGCCTCCACACAAAATCCAACCGTTACACACATATTTGAGCAATCTCGGTGAGACCGAAGTGAAAACTCGGTCAGATCGAAAGTTCAAATATAGTGAACGTTGGGATTTTCGGTGGGACCGAAAATACCATCTCGGTGAGACCGAAAGTGCAAAAGATATGAACGTTGGAGTTTTCGGTGGGACCGAGGAAGAAAACTCGGTTAGACCGATATGAGAAAGGACAGGAACATGCCAGTATCGGTGTGACCGAAAATGCAATATCGGTGAGACCGATTTGAGCCAAGACAGAAGCTTGCCCATTTCGGTGAGACCGATAATGCAAACTCGGTTATTCCGAAATGATGTCAAATGATTACAGAAGGTTGGCAGTCCAGTTTCGGTGAGACCGATCTCAGACTCGGAATGACCGATTTTTCTAGGGTTTGGAATATGGCTGAAGTGGTTCATCTCGGTGGGACTGAGTTGAAAGAATCGGTTTGTCCGAGATTACTTATGGGTGTGTTTGTAGAAGTGAAAGTTGCTGATAGTTGAGGGAGCTAAATCACTAAGCACTTGAGCAACCAGATTATCAACACAACCTCATCCCCTTTTAATAGTATTGGCTTTCCTATGGACTCAATGTGATCTTGGATCACTAAACCAAAAAATGGAGTCTTGAGCTTTTGCCAATGCTTGCCTTAGCATTTTGAGGGGTCCACTTCTTCAGCCATCTTGCCATACCAATGTGATTGGATTTCCTGAAACATACTTGATAAAGGCATTAGTCCAACCACAAAGTATGTTGTCATTAATTACCAAAACCACCCAGGGAGCAAATGTGCTTTCAATCTCCCCCTTTTTGGTAATTGATGGCAACACACTAAAATCACACTAAACAAGACATCAAAGCTTATTGAAAGAAAGACATAATTATCATGAAAGCTTTGACAAGCATGTAGTACACAGGCTCCCCCTACAAGTGTGCAAGATTTTCATAGATTATGGTTTTGGACTACCACAAGCACACAAGAGAGATAAGCAAGATGTGCTACATGCAGCTTGGCTATATGCATCAGAGCAGATGAAAGGAAATGAGTGATAATGCATATGTGCATGGTGATTTCTTGCAAACAAGTATTTACAAGCAAGTCACCATCATGCACATTCTGCAAGATGCATATACTTACCTTGAGGTTCCTTGGCATTGTACCTGAAGGGATAAGCTTGGGAAAACAAGGTTAGATAACACAAGAGTATTCCTTCAACCAACTGCAAGAACATCAAGAGTACCAAGCCAGGGAGGACATGTATAAAGAGTGTCTCATATTGAGCACAAGCTTGAATCAGCAAACATGTCTCCGAAACTAAAAGATTTTCAATGAACTCTGAGAGATTTTGCTTTACATAAGATATCAATTGTGAAGATTCCTCTCCCTTTGAGTTCTCTCAGAACAAGGGGTTTTGATGGAAAGAGCAAAATCAAAAGAATGATGCCAATTGAGAATGATGTCCAAATGTAAAATACGGCAAAGCTTTGATGTGATTCTCTCCCCCTTAAGATAAGATTAATTTTCTTCTCCCCCTAAGTCTCTTCTCTTCTCCCCCTACTCCCCCTATTCCCCCTATGTCTTCTCCCCCTTTGACATCAAGTGCCGAAAAGGACAGCAAACTAGGTAGGGCAGGAAAGATGGAAAGAAAGAAAGAAAGAAGTGGGATCCTTAAGAATCACAACAGGGCAAATAAGAACATTCATAGAGAAACAATTTGAATTTAAATTTGAGTCTTTTCCCCCTTAAGATTTAAATTTGAGTGGAGCTGCAGAAGTTGATGTCCTGGAAGATAAATCGGGGACACCGAATTTTATGGATCGGTGGGTCCGAATCCTTTTCGGTTAGACCGAAAATTTCAAATCGGTGACGCCGAGTTTATTCCAAGGAAATACAGAAATAATTCAGCTCACTTTGCGAGGAATGTTTCAAAGGATTTGCAATGAATTTGTAAAAGATTTTCGGGGAATTGATCAGAGCCAAAAGGATGTTCACAAAGACATAAGAAAAGAAATGAAAAAGATTCCTAGATGAAGTTTTTTTTAAAGAAAACTCAATGAGAGAACATAAGAGAAAACAGAAAGACTCCAAAAGCATATGTACTTCATCTAGATAAAGGTCGGCGACAAAGTCACCTATGTTTGAGTATATTGACTTAGGAGTCAAATGAAGACATTTGATCATAGGTCATACTCATCGTTTAAGCTCAAAATGGGGTTGCCATTTTTCGATTAAGCATTTGATGTGATCACATCTTATGAAGCTGCTTGTACTCATGACTTCGAGCAAAGCTTCTTAAAGATGTGAAGAACATACCTTGGGCTTGTTGTTGCTGTACTTATGTAGGTAAGCTCGATGTAGGTGCCCATTGAATGTGAAGTTGGAGCGCCATTTCTACTTGTGTAGTTCATCTTCCTACATGGGTTAGGCAAGCAAGGAAATACTCGAGGATATCCAAGATGACAAGAGTGAAATACTAGATGTATAAGATGTCAAAAAGGATATGTGGAATTTTGTTCCTTGAACTCAACATCCCAAAGGGGTAGATACTTGGTCAATGACAAGATTACTCATGATTTGAGTGAGTGGTAATCTTGTGGAATGTAGATCATCCAAGTACCTGCAAGGAGTTAGATGCAATACAAGGAGGCAAAAGTGTCCAAGACATATGATCATGATCATAAGAGAAAAATCAAGGATTAGTCAAGTAGGCTCATGCCTTGCATGTATCAATGGAGTTATCACTCCAAGTTTGAAGCATCAATGATGTTCAACTCACTCCTCAAGCGACAAAACACTTTCTCATCAAGAGGTTTTGTAAAGATATCAGCAAGTTGTTTGTCAGTACGAACATGCTTAAGATTAATGTCACCCTTGGCAATATGATCACGAATAAAATGGTGACGAACTTCAATATGCTTTGTTCGAGAGTGTTGCACTGGATTGTGTCCAATTTTAATTGCACTCTCATTGTCACAAAGCAAGGGAACACGTTTCACATGTATCCCATAATCTTTAAGCGTTTGTGTCATCCATAGCAATTGAGCACAACACGAACCAGCAGCAATATATTCTGCTTCGGCAGTGGATAAAGATACTGAATTTTGTTTCTTGGAGGACCAAGATACGAGGGATCGACCAAGGAATTGACACGTACCCGAAGTTGACTTTCTATCAACCTTGTCACCGGCATAGTCCGAGTCGGAATAGCCAACAAGGTCGAAAGAGGCCCTCTTAGGATACCAAATGCCAAAGTTTGGTGTGTGTATCAAGTATCTCACTATCCTTTTAACAGCTTTAAGATGACATTCTTTAGGGGCTGCTTGATATCGCGCACACATGCATACACTCAACATTATGTCAGGACGAGAAGCACAAAGATATAGTAGAGAACCAATCATAGAACGGTAAACCCTTTGATCAACGGGTTCTCCATCTTTTGTCAAGTCATTATGTCCACTAGTAGGCATGGGGGTACTCATACCTTTGCTTTCTTTCATGTTGAACTTCTTGAAGAGATCCTTGGTGTACTTTGTTTAAAGGTATCCTCCTTAGATTGCTTGATTTGCAACCCAAGGAAGAATTTGAGTTCACACATCATGGACATCTCATACTTCTCCGACATGAGTTGTCCAAACTTCTTGCTAAAATGGGGGTTAGTTGAACCAAAGATAATATCATCAACATATATTTGGCACAAAAATAGTTCACCATTAACCCTTTTCGTGAACAGCGTTGAGTCTATCTTTCCAATTTCAAAGCCTTTTTCAAGAAGAAAGCTAGTTAAGCATTTGTACCAAGCTCTAGGAGCTTGTTTAAGACCATAAAGAGCTTTGTGCAACTTGTAAACATGATTAGGTTTTTTGGGATTCACAAATCCGGGAGGTTGTTTCACAAATACTTCCTCTTCAATTTCACCATTTAGGAAAGCACTTTTGATATCCATTTGATAGAGAGTAATATCATGGTGATTGGCATAAGCAAGAAGAATGCGAATGGACTCAAGTCTAGCAACGGGGGCATAGGTCTCACCATAGTCCATACCTTCGACTTGTGTGTAACATTGAGCTACGAGACGAGCCTTGTTGCGGATGACTTGTCCATCTTCATCTTGCTTGTTCCGAAACACCCATTTGGTTCCAATGATGTTTTGATCATCGTTGGGCTTCTCTACCAAAGTCCATACCTTGTTCCTCTCGAAGTTGTGTAGTTCTTCATGCATAGCGTTCACCCAATCCGGGTCTTCAAGTGCTTCTTCTACCTTCATAGGTTCAATACTAGAGATAAATGAGTAATGCTCACAAAAGTTAGCTAAGAGAGTTTTAGAGCGAGTAATTCTCCCGGAGTTGATGTCGTTCATCATTTGTTCCACGGGATGATTTTTCTTGACTCTTGCTCGAACTCGGGATAGCTTTTGTTGATGTTGTGGCTCAGCTTCCTCATCATCTTCATCTTCCTCTTCTTCTTCTTCATTGTTGTTGGTGTTTTCTTGAGGTGGTGGAGAAGGAGGTTGTGGTGGATCTTCTTGTTGCACTTCCTCATCTTGGTGAGTTCCACTTGTGGAGGCCTCCATGTTGCCTTGAGGTTCATCTCGACGTGAGGTAGGGGGCTCCACATATGTAGATGAGGTACTCTCCTTCACTTCCATGGGACGGATCTTCCCAATAGATAAATCTTGGATAGCTTCCGATGGGTCCTTGTCTCCTACATCAATAGGCATTTGCTCTACTTGCGAGCCGTTAGATTCATCAAACTTCACATCTACCGTCTCTTCAACCTTTCGGGTGAAATTATTGTAGACACGGTAGGTGTGGGAGTTTGATCCATAACCAAGAAGAAAGCATTCATGAGATTTAGGAGCAAATTTAGACCGGCAATGCTTATCAAGGATATAACATTTTGAACCAAAGACACGAAAGTATCCCACTTGGGGTTTGTTACCGGTGAGAAGCTCGTATGATGTCTTGCCGAGGAGCTTATGAAGATAAAGCCTGTTGATAGCATGACAAGCTGTCTCGACCGCTTCTCCCCAAAAATGTTTCGGTGTCTTGTATTCATCAAGCATCGTTCTCGCCATCTCTATGAGCGTTCGGTTCTTCCTCTCAACAACTCCATTTTGTTGAGGAGTGTACGTAGCCGAGAACTCATGTAGAATCCCTTCCTCATCGAGAAAAGAGTCTACATTGGCGTTCTTGAACTCCGTTCCATTGTCACTTCGAACTTTCTTGATCTTCACCTCAAATTGATTTTGGGCCTTTTTGGCAAACGCCTTGAAGATCCTCTGAACCTGCGATTTATCATCAAGGAAAAATACCCACGTAAATCTGGAATAATCATCAACTATAACTAGACCAAAGAAGTTACCACCAAGGCTTTTGTAAGCATTGGGACCGAAGAGATCCATATGAAGAAGCTCAAGCGGTCTCCTTGTGGTCATGATGTTCTTTACGGGATGACTTCCACCAACTTGTTTTCCTGCTTGACAAGCACTACAAAGTCTATCTTTGTCAAAGAAAACATCTTTAACACCAAGAATATGATCACCTTTGATTAGCTTGTCTAGATTACACATACCAACATGTCCTAGCCTTCTATGCCACAACCAACCTTTAGAGGATTTAGCAATGAAACAAGCTCTAGGTTGGGATTTCTTAGTGAAATCAACAATGTATAGATCACCTCTACGGATACCAGTAAAAGCCATGTTTTGATTGTCACGACGAAAGACTTGGCAATCTACTTTGGTGAGTAGCACATTGAATCCAAAGTCAGCTAATCTAGACACGGAAAGTAAATTGTATCCAAGAGATTCTACAAGCATGACATTTTGAATAGAGCTATCATGAGATATGGCCACCTTACCGAGGCCAAGTACCTTACCCTTGGAGTTGTCTCCAAAAGTCACATACTTGCGTGGACCATCGTTCTTTGCAAGCTCTCGAAACATGTCTTTGTCTCCGGTCATGTGATCGGTGCATCCACTATCAAGAATCCACTCTTTTCCGCCGGACATGTAGTTTCTCAGATTTGCCATAAGATTGAGACTCTTCATGACCTTGTCTAGCTCGGTGTCCGAATCGAAGTAATCATCATCTTGCTCATGCTCATCATCATATTGACCCATAGATTGTTCATCATCAACACCTAGGTCAATTTGATAAGTACTTGCATTAGTTTGGTCAATGTGACAATAATCTTCGGAATGCAATGCAAGAGCATTTCTAATTATAATATTGATAAGTCCGGGATCACCCTTCTTTTTCATAAGATCACGAAGCTCAAAAAAGCATTTATCAAAGTTGGGATCATTGGGGTGCAACTTATCAAATTCAATAGTCTTGTGTAGAATTTCATCAAGACTTCTCAAAGAGTAGTCCGGATAAAGTTCTTCCAAGAATTTCCACATAGCATAGGCACACTCAAAGTTTGTAACAAGATTAAGCAAGTCATTGGGTAACCCTCTAATGATAAGATTTATAGTTCTAAGGTTACGAAGCAAATCAAGCTCTTCATCCATGGTAGGGTGCAAGGGATCAAAAGGAGGCACATAGGGGGTCTCAATATATTTGCACAAATTGTACATCTTAAAGATACTAAGCATTTCAGACCTCCATGAGTTATAGAACCTTCCATTAAGAACAGGCACTCTATGGCTAACACTCCCATCCGTAGACACGTCCATCTTCCTCCAATGGTGTGTAAACCAAAGCAATGGAGACCAAAGCTCTGATACCAATTGTGGGATCGAAGAAGTATGTCTAGAGGGGGGGTGATTAGACTACTTGACAATATAAAAATTCTGCCTTTTGATCATGAATAGTTTTTGGCAGTTTTACAATTATGATCAATTCAAGTATCACCCTACACATGCAATTCTAGAGTATAAGCAGCGGAAAGTAAATTGCACATGTAGTAAAGAGAGGTGGAGAAGATCAAACGCAGTTTGGAGACACGGAGATTTTTGTCGTGGTTCCGATAGGTGGTGCTATCGTACATCCACGTTGATGGAGACTTGAACCCACGGAGGGTAACGGCTGCGCGAGTCCACGGAGGGCTCCACCCACGAAGGGTCCACGAAGAAGCAACCTTGTCTATTCCATCATGGCCTACGTCCACGGAGGACTAGCCTTACTCGGGGTAGATCTTCATGAAGTAGGCGATCTCCTTGCCCTTACAAACTTCTTGGTTCAACTCCACATCTCAAAGACGGAGGCTCCCAAGCGACACCTAACCAATCTAGGAGGCACCACCCTCCAAAAGGTAATAGATGTTGTTGATGGTGATGAACTCCTTGCTCTTGTGCTTCAAATGATAATCTCCCCAACACTCAACTCTCCTCACTGATGTGGCTGTGGTGGAAGAAGGGATTGAGTGGAAAGCAACTTGGGAAGGCTAGAAATCAAGTTTCATATGGTAGGAATGGAATGACTTGATCTCAACACAAGGGTAGGTGGTTCTCTTCTCAGAAAGTGTATGGTAGGAGTGGTAGACTTTCTGATGGCTCTCTTCACGAATGAAGAGGGGGTGGAGAGGTATATATAGCCTCCACACAAAATCCAACCGTTACAAACATATTTGAGCAATCTCGGTGAGACCGAAGTGAAAACTCGGTCAGACCGAAAGTTCAAATATAGTGAACGTTGGGATTTTCGGTGGGACCGAAAATACCATCTCGGTGAGACCGAAAGTGCAAAAGATATGAACGTTGGAGTTTTCGGTGGGACCGAGGAAGAAAACTCGGTTAGACCGATATGAGAAAGGACAGGAACATGCCAGTATCGGTGTGACCGAAAATGCAATATCGGTGAGACCGATTTGAGCCAAGACAGAAGCTTGCCCATTTCGGTGAGACCGATAATGCAAACTCGGTTATTCCGAAATGATGTCAAATGATTACAGAAGGTTGGCAGTCCAGTTTCGGTGAGACCGATCTCAGACTCGGAATGACCGATTTTTCTAGGGTTTGGAATATGGCTGAAGTGGTTCATCTCGGTGGGACTGAGTTGAAAGAATCGGTTTGTCCGAGATTACTTATGGGTGTGTTTGTAGAAGTGAAAGTTGTTGATAGTTGAGGGAGCTAAATCACTAAGTACTTGAGCAACCAGATTATCAACACAACCTCATCCCCTTTTAATAGTATTGGCTTTCCTATGGACTCAATGTGATCTTGGATTACTAAACCAAAAAATGGAGTCTTGAGCTTTTGCCAATGCTTGCCTTAGCATTTTGAGGGGTCCACTTCTTCAGCCATCTTGCCATACCAATGTGATTGGATTTCCTGAAACATACTTGATAAAGGCATTAGTCCAACCACAAAGTATGTTGTCATTAATTACCAAAACCACCCAGGGAGCAAATGTGCTTTCAGGATGCTTGATACGTCTCCAACAGATCTATAATTTTTGATTGTTCCATGCTATTGTATATTCTATTTTGGATGTTTAATGGGCTTTATTATACACTTTTATATTATTTTTGGGACTAACCTACTGACCCAAGGCCCAGCGCAAAGTGCCGTTTTTTTGCCTATTTCAGTGTTTCGCAGAAAAGGAATATCAAACGGAGTCCAAACGGAATTAAACCTTCGAAAGAGTTATTTTTGGAACAATATTAACACAAAAGACTTGGAGTACACGCCAGGAAGCGAAGTAGGTGGCCAGGAGGGCAGGGGCGCACCCAGTGGGGTAGGTGCGCCCCCCACCCTCGTGGGCCACATGTTGATCCCCCGACGTGCCTCTTCACCCTATATATACTCCCATACCCTGATAACATCGGGGAGACAGGCGAAAACCTAATTCCACCGCCACAACCTTCTGTACCCATGAGATCCCATCTTGGGGCCTGTTTCGAAGCTCCGCCGGAGGGGGCATCGATTACGGAGGGCTTCTACAACAACACCATAGCCTCTCCGATGAGTTGTGAGTAGTTTACCATAGACCTTCGGGTCCATAGTTATTAGCTAGATGGCTTCTTCTCTCTCTTTGGATCTCAATATAAAGTTCTCCTCGATCTTCGAGGAGATCTATTCGATGTAATCTTTTTGCGGTGTGTTTGTCAAGATCCGATGAATTGTGGTATGATCAAGGTTATCTATGAACAATGTTGGATTCTTTTCTGACATCTTTTATACATGATTTAAATATACTTGCAACTCTCTTCGAATTATTGGTTCGGTTTGGCCCACTAGATCTATAGTTCTTGCAATGGGAGAAGTGCTTTGCTTTGGGTTAAATCTTACGGTGTCCTTTCCCAGTGGCAGCAGTGGCAGAAAGGCATGTATTGTATTGTTGCCATCGAGGATAAAAAGATGGAGTTTATATCAGATTGCTTGAGTTTATCCCTCTACATCATGTCATCTTTCTTAAGGCGTTACTCTGTTCTTATGAAATTAATACGCTGTCAGGACCCCGATCCTAAGTCACACCGATCTAGCTGTAACACGTCATATCACTTTGCGGCCTCACGCACGGTCACCCCACGGGTGCCACCTTACCTGGTCCGGGACCGTTTGCGCATTTTGGCACACGTATATGACAGTGTCGCTAGCATCCATATGACAGAGAACCCGGGCCGACATGGCTAGTTATAAACCAAAAGTGGCACTAAATTACAGAGACAGGCATCCATGACCCAGCAATGAACGTGTCGGTCATCAATGTATGAACCCAAGACGTAGCAAGCTACATGGACTTAAAGGAACAATGCGTGACATTTCCCCTAAGGGACACACACAGGAACGAAGAAGGACACATGCCGGCCAGCCTACGTGTTCCGAGCAGTAGCAAGCTACCAAGGCTCATTGGAAACACTAGGAGGCATTTCCCTGTAAGATAGGCTAGCAAAGGAAAACAACTAGGTGTCGAATCCCACACATACCAAGCATTTCAATCATACACACAATATGCTCAATATGTGCAAATACAACATTGCATCACAACAGAACTCTATGACTCAAAGTACTTTATTTAAAAGGCTCCAAGAGCCATATATAACATATCCATACAGGCAGGGGTCACATGACCCAACACTCAAGTCATACAATCATACAAGCACAAGCGGAAGCTACATGTCTGAGTACAGACAACTTAGAAAATAAAACAGGCTTGGTGTAGTCTGACTATCTACAAGGCCCTTCACAAGCTCCAGATCTCCGTCTGGGTGACAAGCTACTCGTCGACGTCAACGTCTATGTAGAACCCATCAGCAGGGGCAGGGTTCTCCTCTGCAACAGATATTAAGCAAACATGAGTACAAAGGTACTCAGCAAGTCTTACCACATAACCTATCATACATGCAACATTATCAAAAGGGGTAGTGGAGTTCATAGCAGAAAGCCAGCTTTGACTCTTGGCGAACCTATACTACAACTCTCAACGGATTGCAAGATGTTATTACGAACACGAGTCCTCTACTCACCACAACAATACACCACCGAGGATCCTCTTCCGTCATCCTACGGAAGGGCCATCCACGGTACTCACACTTGTCTTGAGGCTTTTAGTAGTATCCATCAACTTGTCTATGAACTGTAAGAGTAATCAAGTAGTCCGTACCGCGAACAACGGCTATTCGAATAGATTGATAACCCTGCAGGGGGTGTACCTCTTCACACATGCTTTCACCACTTATCGCCGTTTACTCGACATGTACTCGGCAACCTTCAAGCGGAAGCCCAGCGAGGGTGTCGGCCACGACCTGACTAACTACACAAGTCTCTCGTCCAGGTTTATCGCCTATTTGGGTTCCATCCGTGGGGAGATCCGGCCGGGGTGTCGCTCACGGCTCCAAACGATGTGTACAGGGTTCTCGAGTCACCAAACGGGCAACTGGTACACCGTGCCACGTACCTGTCGCATCACAACCCAACCCGAGGGTCAGCGCTGTGCACGACCTCCAGTAAACTATAAACACCAGAAACTAGTTGCAACTCCTGGACAGAGATCGAGGTTAATTAATAAGCCGAGAGGGTCCATTGGTTTCGGGCCCAATGCATGGTAGTAACTGGAACTTGAACCACACATACAGATCTCGGGTCCTATGAACGGTTCCAATGAAACAACCCACCACGTACTCCTACATGGCCTTTCATCGATACCTTAACCAAACGTGTTCCACACTTCTTTCTCTTTATCGATATGATTGTTTCACTCTGATCCATCACCCAGATGAACCAGACCAGACACAACTCTAAGCATAGTAGGCAACATAAGAAAATAGCATGGTGGATCACACATCACATGGCTCAATCAACTCCTACACATGCTAGTGGGTTTCAACTATTTACTGTGGCAATGACAGGTCATGCAAAGGAATCGGGTTCAACTACCGCAGCAAGTAGCAGTTCACACACTATTGCCTTAATGCAGTAAAAGAGAGCAGGAGCGAGAAGATGGGTTTGTATCGGAATGATCAATGATTGCTTGCCTGACAGAGTGGTTGTCGGGTACTGCTCTTCAACTGGATACGTAGCAGTATCCTCGGGAGCAGGACCTAACACGGAGAATACCGGCGATACAATCATTAAACAAACAAATGCAACAATATGATGCATGCTCATGACATGGCAAGATGCATGTGTTTTGGGCTAATGCAACTATAACCAGAAGGGTTTGAGCCTATTTGGATCAAAGATTCAAATTGGCACTTTAGCTATTATTTAATTAAGTACATTATCATGTTTTAATGTATACAGAAAGGTTAACTTGCTCAAACATGCATGAAACCAATGCCATTGGAAAGATTGGATTTTTCTGATCAATTTTCATATATAAATCTTTTCCATCTGGGCTACTGTTGAATTTATATGATTTTTTGAAGTTTAGGCATTTTCTGGAATTTCCTGAATTATTTTTAAACCTAAAAATCGTAGAAAATCCTTTACTGCGTCAGCATGACATCATGCTGACGTCAGTCAGTCAACAGGGCGGCCCAGGTCAAACCTGACCAGTGGGACCCACTGGTCAGTGTCACAGTTAACTAATTAACTAATTAGAATTAAATTAACACTTAAACTAGGTTTGACTAGCAGGCAGGGCCCACATGTCAGTGACCCAGGGGGGTCAAACCTGTGGTCAAACAGGCCCAACTCGCCGGCGTTTAGCCGCCGGCGAGGCCAAACACGGCGGTGAGGTGCGGGTTTTGTGCTCCGGCTGCCAAAACGACGGCGGAGCACACCTACGGTTAGCTGGCCTCGGGGTCGCCGGAAATGAGTCCGGCAACGAGTCCAACGGCTGCCGGAGTTCGGCAAAGTCGAAAACGACGGTGCGGTGCTCGTAGAGGTGCGTGGAGTGGTCCTACCGCATCTACACGGAACGGCGAAGCTGATAGGCACGGTGGCCGGACCATTGGATGGCCGGAGCCTCGTCGGCGACGAGCTCCGCGGCGGTGCGTGCAGGTGAGCTACATGCAGTGCGTTCTAGGGTAGGAGAGAGCCAACGGAGAGGGGGAGGACGAAGCTGGGCTCACAGAGGTTGCAGCAGACGCCGGAGCGAGCCTGGGGGCGGTCGGAGCTGAGCGGGACGGCGAGGGGGATCTCCGCGGCCAGGGTTGGGGAAGAAGGGGTCGGGGGCGTCTCCAGGGCGGGCGAGCGCTCGGGGCTCGGCCTGCTCGATGTAGTCGAGGACGGCGGAGACGACGGACACGACGACAAGGCTCCGGCACGACGGTGGACGCGGCTACTACGACGGCGCGAGCACGGCGGCGTCGGCCATGGTGCGGGGAGGGCGAATGAGAGGAGTTGGGGAGAGTGGAGAGTGTCAACGAGGTCGGGGACGAGGTGGATGATCGATCCAAGCCTCCAGGGCGGCGAGGGGAGGAAGCAGGGCGGCGGGCAGCTGCGTGGCGCGCGCTGCGGCCGCCGTCGAGCACTTGCCTGCCTGCCTGGCCGAGCCAAGCAGCTCGCTGGAGCGGCAGCTGGGATGGGCCAGCAGGTGGGCCGGTTGGGCGTCAGGTAACCTTTCTCTCTCTCCCTTTTTCCTATTTCTTTTCTGTTTCATTTCTTTTGCAACTTTGTTTAATTAATAAAAATGCCAGAATATTTTTATAACTCATAAAACTTGTCATGCCCACTGTATATAATATGAACAGTATGGAACATTATAGTTTATGATTATTTGGGCTCATAAAATATTTTGTAGCATTT
Organism: Secale cereale; assembly: GCA_902687465.1. Lineage (NCBI taxonomy): Eukaryota > Viridiplantae > Streptophyta > Magnoliopsida > Poales > Poaceae > Secale > Secale cereale. The sequence goes on along the minus strand of LR738709.1, from coordinate 248,262,383 downwards.
AAAAGCCCAAAAGGAAATACCATATGATTTAATCCATAGACCTTAGATGTCCTAGAAAGTTGTGCACCATTTTTGGCAGAGGTTTAAGACCAAGTCAGAAATGATGAACATTTTTGAAGGGCATTTTGGGTACATTGGAAAAGATTTTATCAAACCCTAGTTGTTAGAAGAGGGGTGCTGGGGTTTCTGTCATTCCCATTTCAAGTTTCTTTGATAAGTAAACATGATGCACACTCTAGCTAGTCCTAATGCATGTGCTAAACTATGGATGTGACATACTCTAGATGCATGCTGGATAGCGGTCGATGTGTGGAGTAATAGTAGTAGATGCAGAACCGTTTTGGTCTACTTGTCACGGACGTGATGCCTATATACAATGATCATGCATAGATATTTTCATACTATGTGCTTTTCTATCAATTGCTCGATAGTAATTCGTTCACCCACCGTAGAAATCTGTTATCATGAGAGAAGCCACTAGTGAAACCTATGGCCCCCGAGTCTATTCACATCATATTAATCTTCCATCAACTATTTAATTTACTTTCCATTATTTACTTTTTCTCTATACCAAAAATACCAAAAATATTATCTTATCATATCTAGCAGATGTCACTCTTGTAAGTGATTAAGAAGGGATTGACAACCCCTTTTATCGTGTTGGCTGCGACGTTCTTATTTGTTTGTGCAGGGATGAGGGACTCGTGCTGGTCTCCTACTAGATTGATGCCTTGGTTCTCAAAAACTGAGGGAAATACTTACGCTACTATGCTGCATCACCCTTTCCTCTTCGAGGGAATACAACGCAAGCTCGAGAAGTGGCATGCAGCAAGACATCTTGGGTTGCGGTGGCGATCTCTACTGCGGGCAACGTGACCCTGGCCCACGGTTGATAGACGTTCGCCCGCGCACACGGCTAGGGCAGGCGCTGCACCGTCCACTTCAAGTATGATGGTGCCCCGACCCTCTTCGTGAGGGTGTTTGGGGCGGACGGTCACTGCACATGATGCTGCCCCGAAGACGGCGTGGTGATGACGGGCTCAGCCTCGGCGATGGTCGCGATGAGGTAGTCGGCGGGCTTGCCCTTGGCGACGGCTGTGGCCCATCTGGAAGCAGCGGCTCCTCTGCCAGCGAGGTAACTAGCAGTGGCGGTTACGACCAGCCACCACGCCGCCAGGCTCGCTTCAAGGTCTGCGACGGGTCATCCCACCGCCACGCGGCGGTGAAGCGCGAGGAGGGCTCAAACTGAGCTGAGCTCGGGAGGCGCTTGGGGCCGGATCTCGTGAGCTGCTGCGGCTGTGCAGCTCGCTTTTGTTTAGCTTTCCTCTCTTCCTGCATTTCGAAAAAGGGTAGGTAGCCCGACTGGGGCGCGTAGTGAACTATGACACCTATGCTACTATATATGTTATGTTACGATGTTCATGTGCCTCACGAGGGTAGAGGGGTAACTTAGCTTGATATGCTCGAGGGTAGCATGAGGGTGCGTTTTCCGGTATCCGAAGAGGTTTCTTTGCCGCCGGCGCGGGCGCTGCTGGCCTTGGGGGCATCTGCAAAATTTGTTAGGGAAATCCCTAGGATACCTTGTTCCTTGTTGCGCGAGCCCTCAGGCTTGGGCTGATCATGGTTTGACGCACCGCGTGGCCGTACCCGTGGGGCACGGACCTGAGGGGGTGTGCCAATCACGAGCTCATACGAGGGCGCCTCGCGAGGAACAAGGAGCCCGAAGAGTGTTTCGGCGAGGTGTGCCCGTGACGTGGGTTGGCCAGCGAGCAGACACGGACACTCCTACCTAGCCCCCGCGCGAGGCGCGGGAGGGAGAACGTCAAGAAACTACCGTCCTCCCTAAGGCGAGAAAAACGGGCGAGCAAAGAAGAAGGGGAAAAGTCAACCAAGCATCCGAGAAACACTAGAACTCCAAATCGATTGAAAGATCGCAACCAGATACAGAAAGCAAATGTACAGCCGCATCCGGCACCTAGTCTAGTCTTCTCACCAGCGCATAGCTAAGTGATGCCACTTGGATGCGGGAGGGAGCCCCCGAGGCCCGAGGGCGGCACTCTGGAGACTCCGAGGCGTGTATAGTCCCACTCATTATTATGTGAGAGTGTCACAGGCGGAGACCTTCACAGGCACTCGGCCTTGCTTCACAGGCACTAGGCCTTTCTTCACTGGCATTAGGCCCTGCTTCACAGGCACTGGGCCTTTCTTCACAGGCACTGGGCCTTTCTTCACAGGCACTGGGCCTTGCTTCATGGGTAGAACTTCCGTAGGTGCTGAATGTTCCAGGCGTTCTGGATGGGGACGCCGTCCACCATCTCGAGGCGTGCGGTGCCAGGCCTGGAGACGTGGGCAATCCTAAACGGGCCCTCCCACATGGGTGAGAGCTTGTGCAACCCCTCCCTGGAGAGCACCCGCCTTAGGACGTTGTCGCCCACCTCGAGTGTCCTATAGCGGATGTTGCGGCAGTGGTACCGCCGCAGCGCCTACTGGTACCTTGCTGCTCGGAGCGAGGCTTGACGGCGATGCTCCTCCCCCAGCTTGAGATCCATCCACCGCACGGCATCCTGGCGTGCCTCGTCAAACGCCAAGACCCTTGCGGAGAAATGTTTGACCTCATGAGGGAGAACCGCTTCGGCTCCGTAGACGAGGAAGAATGGGGTCTCGCCTGTTGGCTTGGTGGCGGTGGTGCGGATGGACCAAAGCACGGACTGGAGCTTGTCGTGCCAGCCTCTGCCACAGGCCTCGAGCTTCTTCTTGAAGGTCCTCGCCTTGAGGCCTCTCAGGACCTCCGCATTGGCGCACTCAGCTTGACCGTTGCTCCTAGCGTGTGCCACTAAGGCGTAGCATATCTGCGTTCCAAGGTTAGCACAATATGTTTTGAAGAGGTTGCTAGTGAATTGCGAGCCGTTGTCATTGATGATGTGTTTAGGGACCCCGAATCGGCTCACGAGGCCCCTGATGAACTTGAACACCGAGCCACTGGGGATGGTGCGCACTGGCTCCACCTCTGCCCACTTGGTGAACTCGTCGATGGCGACATAGAGGTAGCGATAGCCCCCGGGCACCCGAGGGAACGGTCCCACAATGTCCAGCCGCCAGATCTCGAACGGCCACGAGAGCGGGATAGTTTGAAGGCCTTGAGCAGGCTGGTGGATCTGCTTGGCAATGAACTAGCAAGCTTCACAGGATTTCACCACTTCTGCTGCATCGCTAAGCGCTATCCGCCAATAGAATCCACTACGGAACGCCTTGCCCACCAGGGTGCGCGAGGATGAGTGATGCCCAAAGTCCCCGTCGTGTATGTCAGTCAGCACCTCACACCATTGCTCCCTGGAGATGCATCTCAATGAAACGTCATTGGGTCGTTTTCAGTACAACTCACCATCCTGATGGCAGTAAACCGTGGCCTGCCGGGCCACGCGCTCCACGTCCTCCTCCTTCTCTGACAGGGTTCCCCGTAGCAAGTAGGCCTTGAACTCTTGAGTCCAACACCCCTCCTAGGGCTCGAGAGCAAGGAGCAAGCGCGCTCCTGAGGTCGGGCCACAGGCGGGAGCTCCCAAGGTTAGTAGAGGGGGAAGCTCCTCCTGAGGCAGTGTCAGCTCCGCAGCTAGAGGGGCTGTTGAGGGCTTGGAGAGCCGCTACTCGAAGACGCCCAGCTCCTGTGACTGGCGCCTGGACGCCCTCTTGGTGATGTCGTCTGCCTCCTTGTTTGTGCCACGCGGTACGTGCTGCAACTCCAGGCCCAAAAAATGTTTCTCCATTTTGCGTATCTCCGCTAGGTACGCCTCCATGTGCTCATCCCTTGGCTTGTAGACCTTGTTGGAGAAGTTGACGAGGTGCTGGGAGTCGCCCTTGATGGTGAGGTGCTTCACACGTAGGGCGGCCGCAGCCTTCAGGCCGGCGATCAGGCCTTCGTACTCTGTGATGTTGGTGGAGACCTTCTCACCGCGTTGGAAGCAGAGCTGCACGTCATAGTAGAGCTTGTCCTTGTTGGGCGAGATGAGCACGACGCTAGCCCCCGCGCCCTGGCATGCAAAGGCGTCGTCAAAGTACATGACCTAGCTGTCCGGAGCTTCACTCCATGGTGAGAGGGACCGATCCACACCCGCTCCGGGCTTTGGGGCGTCGGTCCGTTCTGCCATGAAGTCGGCGAGCGCAGCGCCCTTGATGACCCTGGTTGTGCTGAATGATACGTCTCCAACGTATCTACTTTTCCAAACTCTTTTGCCCTTGTTTTGGACTCTAACTTGCATGATTTGAATGGAACTAACCCGGACTGATGCTGTTTTCAGCAGAACTGCCATGGTGTTGTTTTTGTGCAGAATAAAAAGTTCTCAGAATCGCCTGAAAATCAACGGAGAATTATTTCAGAAAATATTAAAAATATCTACAAGAAGATACTCACCGGGGGGCCCACGGGCTGTCCTCGCGGGTGGGCGGCGCGCCCCCTGCCTCGAGGGCCCCCCGATGCTCCACCGATGTACCCCCGGTTCCTATATCTTCCATTTCGGGGAGAAAAAAAATCAGAGAGTAGGAATTATCACGTTTTACGAGACGGAGCCGCCGCCAAGCCCTAATCTCTCTCGGGAGGGCTGATCTGGAGTCCGTTCGGGGCTCCGGAGAGTGGAGATCGTCCCCATCGTCATCATCAACCTTCCTCCATCACCAATTCCATGATTCTCACCGCCGTGTGTGAGTAATTCCATGTAGGCTTGCTGGACGATGATGGGTTGGATGGGATCTATCATGTAATCGAGTTAGTTTTGTTGGGGTTTGATCCCTAGTATCCACTATGTTCTGAGATTGATGTTGCTATGACTTTGCTATGCTTAATGCTTGTCACTAGGGCCCGAGTGCCATGATTTCAGATCTGAACCTATTGTTTTTCATGAATATATGTGTGTTCTTGATCCTATTTTGCAAGTCTATAGTCACCTACTATGTGTTATGAACCGGAAACCCCGAAGTGAGAATAATCGGGACCACTCCCGGTGATGACCATAGTTTGAGGAGTTCATGTATTCACTATGTGTTAATGCTTTGGTCCGGTACTCTATTAAAAGGAGGCCTTAATATCCCTTAGTTTCCAATAGGACCCCGCTTCCATGGGAGGGTAGGACAAAAGTTGTCATGCAAATTCTTTTCCATAAGCACGTATGACTATATTCGGAATACATGCCTACATTCGATTGATGAACTGGAGCTTGTTCTGTGTCACCCTAGGTTATAACTTCTACATGATGAATTGCATCCGACGTAACTTCCCATCACCGATCCAATGCCTACGAGCTTTACCTATATTGCTTGTTGCTTATTTACTTTTCCGTTACTAATATCACAAAAACTACAAAAACACTATCGTTACTTTTATTGCTGCTACCGCCACTATCATATTACTTTGGTACTAAACTATCTTGCTGCAGATACTAAGTTTCCAGGTGTGGTTGAATTGACAACTCAGCTGCTAATACTTAAGAGTATTCTTTGGCTCCCCTTGTTTCGAATCAACAAATTTGGGTTTAATACTTTACCCTCGAGAACTGTTGTGATCCCCTACACTTGTGAGTTATCAAGACTATTTTCTGGCGCCGTTGCCGGGAGCATAGCTCTATTCTTTAAGTCACTTGGGATTTATATCTGTTTATCACTATGAAGAATTTGAAGGACTCAAAAACCAAGATCTTACCCTCAACTACGAGGGGAGGTAGGGTACTGCTATCTAGCTCTGCACTTTATTCTCCTTCTGTTATGAGTAAACTTGCGACACCTACTCCTACTATTGAATCTGACATGTCGTATGTTCTTGATGATGCTACTTCTGCAATGAAACTATGTCTATGCCTGATACTGTGCCACTTGGTGAATTTCTAGATGAAAAAATTGCTAATGTTATGGAGAGTGCAAATGTTGATGATATTTATGAAAGTGCTGATGAAACTACTCCCAATAGATATGTATTGCCTGTTGTGCCTGAGAGTTATGTTATGGATGAAGAAACTGCTAGAGACTTTCTTGCTTGCAATGATAGATATGATCTTAAGAAATTATTAGCTAAGTTGAAAGAAAAGTCCTTGAATGCTAGAATGAAACATGACCCTTCTTTTGCTACTTCACCTATCTGTGTTATTGATAAGGATTATGAATTCTCTGTTGATCCTGAGTTAATTACTTTGGTTGAATCTAATCCTTTCCATGGCTATGAGTCTGAAACTGTTGTGGCACATCTTACCAAGTTGAATGATATAGCCACCCTGTTTACCAACGATGAAAATATTCGCTATTACTATATCCTTAAGTTGTTTCCGTTCTCGTTAAAGTATGATACTAAGACATGGTTTAATTCTCTTGATCCTGGTTGTGTGCGTAGTCCCGAGGATATGATTTATTACTTTTCTGCTTAATATTTTCCCGCTCATAAGAAACAAGCTGCCTTACGGGAAATATATAACTTTGTGCAAATTGAAGAAGAGAGTCTCCTACAAGCTTGGGGGAGGCTTCTCCAGTTACTTAATGCTTTCCCTGATCATCCTCTTGAGATGCATGATATACTTGATATCTTTTATAATGTACTAACCGATGCTTCCAGAGACCATCTAGACAGTTGTGTTTTTAGGGAAAGAACAATTGAATAAGCTGAATTACTATTGAATAATATGCTAGCCAATGAAAATAATTGGACACTTCCTGAACCAGCCCCTAAGACAACTCCGAAGAAAAGAGGTGTTCTATTTCTCAGTCCTAAAGATATGCCAGATGCAAAGAAATCTATGAAAGAAAAAGGTATTAAAGCTGAAGATGTTAAGAATTTACCGCCTATTGAAGAAATACATGGTCTTGATAACCCGACACAGGTAGTAAAGGTTCTCTTTATAGATTTGATGAAGGTGATATTCCTCATTATAAGTCTGCTAGCCAATGCTTAGATGAATTTGACAATTTCATTGTGAAACAAGAAAACTGCAATGCTTATGTTGGTAGACAATTACAACACAATGCTTATATGATTGAACGGTTGAGTGATTATCTGTCTAGCGCCAAAGATGAAATGAAACTCATTAGTATACATGCTTCTATGGTCACCACTCAAGTAGAACAAGTACTTAAGGCTCAGAATGATTTGCTCAATGAGTTAAATAGTAAGAATAATGATAATGCCATTAGAGTTGTGACTAGAGGTGGTAGAATGACTCAGGAACCTCTGTATCCTGAAGGCCACCCTAAGAGAATTGAGCAAGATTCTCAGAGAGCTAATTTAGATGCACCTAGTTCTTCTAAGAAGAAGAAAAAGAAAAATGATAGGACTTTGCATGCTTCTAGTGAACCTGTAGCTGACAAACCTGAGAATCCCAATGATATATTTGTTTCTGATGCTGAGACACAATCTGAAAATGAACATGAACCTAGTAATAATATTAATAATGATGTTCACGATGACGCTCAACCTAGCAATGACAATGATGTAGAGATTGAACCTGCTGTTGATCTTGATAACCCACAATCAAAGAATCAACGTTATGATAAGAGAGACTTTGTTGCTAGGAAGTACGGTAGGGAAAACCCATGCCTTTTCCTCCAAAACCATCCAAGAAAAAGGATGATGAGGACTTTGAGCGCTTCGCTGAAATGATTATACCTATCTTTTTGCGTATGCGTTCGACTGATGTGCTTAAAACAAATCCTTATGCCAAGTATATGAAAGACATTATTACCAACAAAAGAAAGATACCTGAAGTAGAAATTTCCACCATGCTTGCAAATTACACTTTTGAGGGTGGAATACCTAAGAAATTAGGAGATCCGGGAGTACCTACTATACCCTGCTCCATTAAGAGAAATTATGTTAAAACTGCTTTGTGTGATCTTGGAGCCGGTGTTAGTGTTATGCCTCTCTCTTTATATTGTAGTCTTGACTTGAGTAAGTTGACACCTACTGAAATATCTTTGCAAATGGCCGATAAATCAACTGCTATACCTATCGAAATTTGTGAGGATGTGCCTGTTGTAGTTACAAATGTTACTATTCTAACGGATTTTGTTATACTTGATATTCCCGAGGATGATAGTATGTCTATTATTCTTGGAAGACCTTTTTTGAATACTGCAGGGGCTGTTATTGATTGCAACAAAGGCAATGTCACTTTTCATGTCAATGGTAATGAGTATACGATACACTTTCCGAAGAAACAACCTCAGGTCCATAGTATCAATTATATTGGAAAAACTTCAACTATCACTATTGGAGCTTTTGAGTTTCCTATTCCTACTATCAAGAAGGCATATGACATACTTATTGTTGGGGACATACATATCCCCATTGAGGTAACCTAGTGTTATCCGAAAATTCTTCGGTTTCATGTTACTCGGAAAGAGTTTATTAACAAGTCCTGATCAATCTTGTTAATGGATTCATTTTGATGAACATGGGATAGGTGAATCTAGATAGCACAAACTTACTGTACCCTCTTTTACTTTCTGTATATTAGGTTAAATAAAACAAAAATAGTCTGTCTGTTTCCAGACTTATCCGTGCAATAAAAAACTATCCCGAAAATAAAAGTTCTCCAAATGCCATGAAAATGAAATATGATTTTTTTTTCTAGAATATTTAAGAAAATATGGCACTGGACACACAGCGAGGGGAGCCAGCACGTGGCCTTGAGGGCACAGGGCGCGCCCCCCTTCCAAGGGCACGCCCCCTGCCTCGAGGGCCCCACGTGGCCCCCTCCACTTATCCTTTCACCCATGCTCTTCTTCTTCCTCCCAAAAAAATCCCCAACCAGCTAAAACCCGAGTTCTAGCTCTTCTTGCTGCCATTTTTGATCTCCTTGCTCAAAGCACCATTCACCAAACTGTTTGGGGAGATTGTTCCTTGGTATGTGACTCCTCCATTGGTCCAATTAGTTTTTGTTCTAGTGCTTTATTCGTTGCAAATTTATGTTGCTGTGGTGACCTTGTTCTTGAGCTTGCATGTCAAATTTTCTTGGTCCCAAGTAGTTCTAATGTATGATATAGCCTCTAGGCACTTACAGGAGTTGTTGCTATCAATCTTGTTGAGTTTGGTTAACTTTTATTGTGAGCTACTAAAAATTTCAGAAGGTTTCAGAAAAATGTCTAGGAGAAACTTCCAAGGTGGTCCTTCAAGGAAGCAAGAACCGAGGCTCGCGTTCCGTGAGCCGGACGATGAACCACCGAGGGATGCCGATGTGAGGCCTTGTGAATGGCCGTCAGATGAATTTATGGGTCAAGAGGGCATCAAAGATGAATTTTACTCATATGTGTGCAACGCTGACCTTGAGGACTTCATGCAAGATAAGTGTCTTCAATACCGTGGCTTAACTGATAGCTTTGTGAGAAGGTTTACATTTTCATCTTCACGTAATTCTCACACTGTCATGTTTGACCTTTATTGTAAATCTTATACCATGGACTTAAAGGATTTTAATGTTACCTGGAAGCTCCCACAGTGGGGCAGTATGAGTGATCCTCGCAAATCTGAATTTAGATAATTCTTAGCTTGTTTTACAGTGGGGGAATCCAGGGACATTACACAAGCTACCATGGGGAGCATACACTTTCCAGCTATTCATTACTTTGCTCTCTTTATCGGTAGATGCATAAACGGTAAAGATGAGGCTTGTCATATGTGTGTCCCTGATCTTAGTGTTCTTAGGAGTACTATACTAGGTGATAGGCAATATAATCTGGGAGCTATTGTTGCACGTAGGCTACACCATAATGGATTGCATAGAGATTTATTTGGTGGGATCTGTGCTACCCGCATAGCCCACTATCTTGGTGTGTCTGTGCACACAAATGATGAACCTTTACCTCATGTTTATTTAGACTGTCATGCTATGGCTAGTCACCGGTTTATAGAGTGGGATAATCAAACCCTCAAATATCGACTAATCTTTAACAGGCAGCATGCCATTCCTATTGTTCTTCCTGCCCCTACTTTGTTTAACTTTCAGGAAAAAGGAAAATACACTATAACCATGGAGGAGGCAAATGACTATTATAACATGATGGAGGCAACCCGCCTTTGAGCTGCAGCTCAGCATGCAACATCTGTTGCGTCTTAGTACGACCCCAACTACAACTTTGGATATCCGTCAGGCCACTACTGGCCATAGCCCAACTTAGGCCAAAAGCCTAAGCTTGGGGGAGTATGTGGTTCTCACCGACTTACATTCATGCTCAGACACTTATTCTAGTTGTCGGTGCTCACACTCTTTCACTGTACCATCCATGCTTAGTTTAAATTTTTTTTTCTTAGTCTTTTTCTTGTATGCTAGAAAAACCCAGAAGAAAAAATATATTAGTTGTAGCTTCTAGCAAGTTTACTTTCTTTTCTTGTTGTAGTAGCAACTAAATGAAAACCCAAAAAGATTTCCCTTTCTTCTTTTGCTTGTTGGGAGCTTTCCCGTGTAAATAATTTATTTTCTCTTCTTTAGGGGTTAAGTGTAGAAGACCATGATTTAAAATGCTTAGTGTCTCTCATATGCTTTGTTGTTGAGTTAACCTTGAGCCATATTACCCTGTCTTCTCTCTTGTATTAAATGCCTGCAGATTCTAGCTTAGTCCATTGCACGTGCACTATTATTATTATCCACACCGTTCGGTCGTGCGAGTGAAAGGCAATAAGGATGATATAGGATGAACTAATTGAGATAAGAAAAGCTGGTATAAACTCGACCTCTTTTGTTTTTGTAAATATGATTGCTCGTCATTCTTGATTCAGCTTGTTATGAATGAAACATGTTTGCAATGACAATTTGATATCGTAGCTGCTTATGCCATGCTTAATTAGCTGAGAGTTTATAATGGTCTATCTTGCGTGCCAACATGATATTAAAATAGTTGTGATGTGGTATGAAGGATGGTATCCTCCTTTGAACGATTTAAGTGTCTTGACTTGGCACATGTTCACGCATGTAGTTGAAACAAATCAACATAGCCTTCACGATATTTATGTTCATGGTGAATTATATCCTACTCATGCTTGCATTCATTGTTGATTAATTTTAATGCATGTTCATGACCGTTGTTGCTCTCTGGCTGGTCGCTTCCTAGTCTCTTTCTAGCCTTCACCTGTACTAAGCGGGAATACTGCTTGTGCATCCACTTCCGTAAACCCCAAAGTTGTTCCACATGAGTCCACCATACCTTCCTGTATGCGGTATTTACCTGCCGTTCCAAGTAAATTTGTATGTTCCAAACTCTAAACCTTTAAATGAAATTCTGTTTTGTATGCTCGAACAACTCATGTATCAACTAGGGTTGTCTATATCTTCCATGCTAGGTGGGTTATTCTCACGATGAGTGGACTCCGCTCATCATTCATGAGAAAATGGCTAGTAATCGGGATGCCCAGTCCCATGCTCAAAATCATAATAATTAAACAAAACTCCCTTAGGGTTGTTGCTGGTTTGGATGGTACCCGTTGTTTCGTGCTAGCCGTGGAGTGTGCTTGTTGGTGGTTGGGGGAGTATAAACTTTACCATTCTGTTTGGGAACCGCCTATAATGTGCGTAGCATGGGAGATATCGAGATTCTTGGTTGTTATGTTGACAATGAAAGTATACCGCTCAAAATGTTATTCATCTCTATTTAAATCGAGCTCTGGCACCTCTACAAATCCCTGCTTCCCTCTACGAAGGGCCTATCTATTTACTTTTATGCAGAGTCATCATCCTCTTATCAAAAATCACCAGTAGGAGAGCACCTCTGTCGTTGCATGTATTACTATTAATTTGCATTGAGTATGATCATGACTGGATTTCTTTTACCATGAATTACAATGTCTACCCAGTCCTTGATCTTTAAAGGTGCTCTGCATTTATGTTTTGTGGTCTCAGAAAGGGCTAGCGAGATACCATCTTGTTATATCATATCATGATTGTTTTGAGAAGTGTTGTCATCCGAGGTTTATTATTATTGCTTGCTAGTTGATTATGCCATTGACCTGAGTAGTCTTGAGACCTGAAAGTTATTGTGAATGTGGTTAGTTCATGATCTTGTTGAAAACCTGAATGCTAGCTTACATATTTACAACAACAAGAGCAAACAGAGTTTGTCAAAGTTTTTTCTTTATCGCTTTGAGTTTATCAACTGAATTGCTTGAGGACAAGCAAAGGTTTAAGCTTGGGGGAGTTGATATATCCCAAACGTATCTACTTTTCCAAACCCTTTTGCCCTTGTTTTCACTCTAACTTGCATGATTTGAATGGAACTAACCCGGACTGACGGTGTTTTCAACAGAACTGCCATGGTGATACGTCCAATACGTATCTATAATTTATGCTTGCTCCATGCTTCTTTTGTGTGATATTGCTATGATATTGATGCACTTCCATACACTTTTGATCATACTTGGACTAACCTATTAACTCAGTGCACCACAGTGCCAGTTCTTGTTTTCTGCTGTTTTTCTATTTCAGGTTTCCCCCATATTAAAAGTGCTCCAAAAATTCCAGGAAAAATATAGCAAAAATCAGCGTACAGGGGAGGCCCAGGCGGCCACCTGGCGCGGCCCCACCCCTGGCCGCGCCAGGGGGGCGCCTGGGGCCCCAGCTCCACCTCTCGCTGCCCCCCTTCGCATATATATCCCTCTCGTCCCGAAACCCTCGAGGACAGAACCCTTTTTCGCGATCTCGCCTCTGTTCCGCCGCCGCAGCACTTCCAAGATCGGGAGCATCAGGAGAACTCTTCCCGGCACCCTGTCGGAGGGGAGAACCACCACCGGGAGCTTCTCCACCACCATGGACGCTTCACGAATGAGTCGTGAGTAGTCCACCTTAGACCATGGGTCCATGATCAGTAGCTATGTGATGTTCTCCTCCCCTCTTTGCTATTCATGGTTTAGACCTCGTGAGCTGCCCTATATGATCTAGGCACATATGTAATCTTTCTGTTGTTGCTTTGCTGAGTTTGCTGGGATCTGATGGATTATGAGACTATCTTTAGATTGTGTTTGAGTAATATATTTGATTCACCTCTTTTATATCTTTGTTCTTGAGTAATTCTTGCATGTTCTCCGTTGCTGTTTATTGCTTTGGCCGAGTAGTAGGTAGTAACTCCAAGAGGGAGCGTTATGCTTGATTGTGGGTTCATGCCCCCTGATGACTAGCTTGAGTGACAGAAACATGAGTCTAGGGGATGTGCTGTTGCCACAAGGGAGAAAACAACGGTGCTTGTACTTGCGGGTGCAAGGATTGTTTACTTTACGCAAAGTTATTTTAATGCAGTTGTCTGTTGCTTTGAGTTTACACTTTGGGTGGGATTCGCAACAAAATACCAGCGAGATGTTCTGGAATCTCAAGGTGGATGATTAGTAGTAGATGTAGATGGATTTCGGTCTACTTGCCTTGGCTTACCGCCCATGCTTTTGAGCCTCTACCTTTCCTTGCAGCATAGTTAGCATTGGTTTTCGCACATAATCCTGTCAATTGCCCAGCTGCAATTTGTTTACCTCGCTTTGCTGTTTTATCATCTTTTGGGAGAGAGACATCACTAGTGAACGTCATGGGACCCCGGTCCATATTACCACCGCTGATCACACCTTCTATTTACATCCTGTTTTTATTTCCTAGTTGCAATCATAGCTATCATTATTATCTCTTGTGTTTGATCCTTTGTAAACAACAAGGCCGGAGGGATTGACAACCTCTCTGTACTCGTTGGGAGCAAAATTATCTGTATCTGTGTGCAGGTCCCGTCAACCGCTAAGTTTCTGGCGCCGTTGACACCTACTTGTCGACCCTCGGAGTCTCACGGGATTCGATCCTTGGAATCTTTGCCAAGGGAAATTTGCCGCTACGCTACATCTCAACCTTCCACTTGGGGTAACCAACGAGGGGCGAGAAGCCATTAAGCAAGTTTCTGGCGCCGTTGCCGGGGACTCCACTCTTCAAGATAGGGGAGTTGCACGCTATCTTTTATCTTTGCTTTTTAGTCTTGTTAGTTTACCTTTCAGTTTTTGCTTTAGTGTCCCTTACCAAAAATCACAAAAATAGTTATCTTGCTTGCTGCTGCTATGGGTTCCACCAAGAACACCAAGTTATGTGACTTCACTAGTCATAACAACAGTGACTTTATCTGCACGCCTATTGCTACACCTGCCACTTCAGCACCTTCTTATGAGATTAAACCTGCTTTACTGAACCTAGTTATTAAAGATCAATTCTCCGGTGCTGGAGATGATGCTGCTTTGCACTTAAATAATTTTGTTGAGCTCTGTGATATGCAAAAGTACAAAGAAGTAGATGGTGATATTGTTAAGCTTAAGATTTTTCCTTTCTCCTTGAGAGGAGGAGCTAAAATCTGGTTTCAATCCTTGCCTAGGAATAGTATAGATTCTTGGGACAAGTGCAAGGATGCCTTTATTAGGAAGTACTATCCCCCTGCTAAAATTATCCAATTAAGGAGTAACATAATGAATTTGAAACAATTGGATAATGAACACGTTGCCCAAGCTTGGGAACGCATGAAATCTCTTGTCAAGAACTGCCCTACTCATGGTTTGACTACTTGGATGGTTATCCAAACTTTTTCTGCAGGCTTGAACTTTACCTCGCGGAACTTGTTAGATTCGGCCGCGGGAGGAACCTTTATGTCAACTACACTTGGTGCTGCCACGAAACTTCTCGACGAGATGATGACCAATTATTCCCAATGGCACACCGAACGCGCTCCAACAGGTAGGAAGGTAAACTCTGTCGAGGAGATTTCCTCCCTAAATGAAAAGGTTGACTTGATCATGTCTCTACTTTCCAAGCAATATTCTATTGATCCTCATGATGTTCCTTTAAATTCTTTGATCGCTCAAGATCAAGTAGATGTGAACTTTATCTCTAGAAACATTTTCAATAACAATGCTTATAGGAGTAATTTTGGTAACAACCCTAGACCGTTCCCCTCTAATTCCCATGGGAACAACAATACTTATCCTAGCACCAAGAACTCCACTTCTGAACTAGAGATTATACTTAAAGACTTCATCACTACCCAAAAGGCCTTCAATAAGAGTGTAGAAGAAAAACTAGACAAACTAGATAATCTCTCTTCGAAGATAGACAATTTAGCCCATGAGGTAGAGTTGCTTAAAATTAGAACTTCTCCTCTTGAGGAGAGGAAGACCACTACTATGAATGCTATTCAAGTGCAAATTAATGAAAACATTAGGATGATGGCTAAACTTAAAGAGAGATGGGCTAGAGAAAAGGAGGAAGAAGATAGAATTAAGAGCCTTCCTACCCACCACACTGTTGCTACTATCCAAGTTGTTGAGGATATCCAAACTCTTAGCACCCAATGCACTCCTAGTCCCATTGGACCTATTAATGGTGATGCTATGACCTCAACCATAGAAGAAGAAACTCCTATAACCATAGAAGCTACCAAACAAGTGAGCCTAAAGGACACCACTACCACTTTACTTGATAGTAGTGACCTTGATTTTGATAATTGCACCCTTTCTGAAGTTATTGGTTTTCTTCACAAGATGTCTAGAGATCCCCACACTAGCACACTTAATCTTGCCTTGACGGAGCATATCACTAATGCTCTCATCAAAGCTAGGGAGGAGAAGCTTAGGGTAGAAGCCTCCATACCTAGAAAGCTAGAAGATAGTTGGGATCCTATGATTAAAATTAAGTTGAATAACTTCTCTTGCTATGCTTTATGTGATGTTGGAGCTAGTACCTCCGTTATGCCCAAAATAATATACGATATGTTTGAATTGAAACCTTTTGATCCTTGTTCTTTTGGTGTTCGTCTTGTTGATTCTTCCGTAAAGAAACCTTTGGGGAAGATCGACGATGTTCTTATTATTGTCAATGACAATTATGTTCCCGTTGATTTCACTATTATGGATATTGAATGTGAACCTTCATGTCCAATTATTTTGGGACGTCCTTTTCTTCGCACCGTTGGTGCTATCATTGACATGAAAGAGGGGAATATAAAATTCCAATTCCCTCTCAAGAAAGGGATGGAACACATCCCTAGAAAGAAGATTAAGTTGCCTTTTGAGTCCGTTACATGGGCTAGCTATTCTCTTACTCTTGATAAAACTTGATCTTCTCTTTATGCATCATGCCTAGCTTAAAGGCATAAAAGAAAGCGCTTTTGGGAGGCAGCCCACAACGAATTAGGTTTTATTTTGCTTTTGTTGTGTCTTGATGTTTGTTACTACAGTAGCATCATCATTGTATCTTTTCTTTTCAGCTTTGTGCCAAGTTTAGCCTCCTATTGCAAGAAAGTTCAAAAGTTGTGACGTGCTGTCCAGAAAACAGATTCTGTCCTTGGACAGTAAAATTCGAATAAAATCACCAGATCATCTATTTGATCTGAATTGTTTTGACAGCATGCTCTATATAACTGGCTTTCGAGCGTCTGTTCTGAGTTTTTTGATTTGAGTTGCAGAAGTGCCCCGAAAAAATTATTTACTACCTGCTGGTCTGTTTTTCACAGATTCTGTCCTGTTTTGCCTTTTCTTCGTTTTGCAAACCTTGAGCTTGCTTTTTCTTTGCAAAAACCTTTTGGCAATCTTGAGAAACAGTAGCTCTTCAAGATTATCTTTATTTCCAGTAGGGAAAAATTATTTTATTGTGGGTACTAACCTCGCTAATCAGATTATGATGAGTTATGTATGAAGGGAGTTTTCAAGTGTGCAAGGGAAGATGATAAAAGAAGATTCAGGAGGGTCAAACGCTCAAGCTTGGGGATGCCCCCGTGCACCCCCAAGAAATATTCAAGAAGACTCAAGCGTCTAAGCTTGGGGATGCCCCCATGCATCCCCTTCTCCATCAACAATTATCAGTTCGTCTTTCGTTCCACTATAATTTTATCACTTCATGCGTTATGTGCTATGCTTGGAGCGTCTTGCTCTTAGTTTCTCTTTTTTAGTTTTCTTTAGCTTTGCTTGCTGTTCATAACAAGTTAGAACCCAGCTTTGTTTGTGTGGGAGAGAAACACGCTCCACTTCAACCTAGAACACAACATAGGATTTTCATGCTTATCTTTGCTGTGTGTGTTCTTTGTCTTTCAATAGCTGCTGTCATGTTTAGCTCTTAGTTTTCATGCTTTTCTTTTTAAAGAGCTTTTGTTTAGTTGGTTGCTGAACTCTCTTGAGTTTTCATGTTTATCTTGTTAAAAGAGTTTGCCTGTTGCACTGAGTTGTGTGTCTTAACTTAAAGTAGGTAATTGAGGTTGCTATTTAATTTTAGTAGTAACTTGCAATAGTTTTGAGGTATTGCCATGAGTAATGTCTGAACTTTTGGTGTCAAGAGCTTTAACCTATTAGTGATAGATGTCGTATTTTGGGCAATCCGTGTTTATTTTCGAAAACCTACAAAACAGTTGAGAACTTTAGCTACTAGATGGATCACTAATCTTTGGAGGGATCGAATATTAGAGTACACTCACGTACCATGAGTCGAGGATGCGCAAGGATAACCAAACCCCCATACACTCCTCCTCGGGGTACTTGTATCTTTCTGAACCTCCTAATTAGATTGAGAGTTACCGATAATAAGTGCATGGGTTCTTTGGACTAATGTGAGTATTCGAAAGTTGACACTTCCACCTAGCCATATTTTTCTAGCCTCTTCGGTACCGTGCATTGCCCTTTCTCACCTCGAGAGTTGGCGCATACTTCGCCGGTGCATCCAAATCCTTGGCACGATACACTCTGTCATCATAAGCCTCATTATATCCTTCCTCAAAACAGCCACCATACCTACCTATCAAGGCATTTCCATAGCCTTTCCGAGATACATTGCCATGCAACATCCATCTTCTCATGACTTGATCTCCATGTCATACATGCCTTTTGCTTGATCGATGAGCCGCATGCTAGTTGGGCCTTGCCCTAATCATTGCTACATGACGCGGTAGTATCATTGCATATCCTGCTACACCGACAGAGGCATACATTTGCATACATCATGATAGTTTCATTTTCTTTATGTTGAGCACTTTTGTAAAGTGTGAAAGATCTTCTATACTTCTTGTAATATATAGAGTGTTGCCCCTAAAGTGAGGAAAAGATCCCAAAGAGGACAAAATCAAAAGATCCCAAAGAGGACAAATGAGAGTTAAATAGAAAGAGCCATTGAGGCCACAAAAAATAAAAAAAAAGAGGAAAAAGAGAAAAAGAAATAAAAAGAGAGAAGGGGGCACACTACTATTCCTTTTGAGAGATCCACACTCGTACTCCATCTTATACCTTGTACTCCATAGAGATTATCATTCATGCATATAGCTATGTGGGGACCTTCACACTATAGAACTTGGCTTGTATATTCCAATGATGAGCCTCCTCAAAAGAGCTCTAGGTCTTCTTGAGCGAGCAAGTTGGATGCACCCCCACTAGTTCCATTGGAGAGCTTACCTTAGCTCATATGTGCATCCGTTGCATGGCAATCCCTACTCCTCACATCATATCTATCATTTGACTTTCTCTCGCCTATGATTGTCCTCATTGATGTGAGCCTTTCACACCTTTTTTGTCTTCCCCCTTCATCATTTTTCTCTCTTTGCCATCCTAAGTGTCAACTTTCTTGCTTACGCTCATCCATTGCATGAGTGCTCAAAATATCGAAAGGGAGTGGATCATTTTGACTTGTACCTGGCTAGTGGTCTGGGGATGAGTCAAGATAAGATTCCAAAGAAGACCAAGTGTGAAACTTTAGTAGATTAAGTTCTCAACAATACAAAAACTATGTTTTACTCTCTCGTATATCCCTATCCCCTTTCTTGCATGCAAACACCATTTGGAGACATTCGAGTCACGGACAGCGAGAGCTCTTGCGCCTTTATGTTCTTATGTTGTTTGTTACAATGCTAATATAGACTCTTTCTTGTTATGACTTGAATTGAATTACATGCCTTGATTGCTTTACATAAAAAGTTCTTATATGGTTGGTAGCATGTCACCACAGAAATTATGCTTGTTATCATTTACCTACTCGAGGACGAGCAGGAATTAAGCTTGGGGATGTTGATACGTCCAAAACGTATCTATAATATCTGCTTGCTCCATGCTTCTTTTGTGTGATATTGCTATGATATTGATGCACTTCCATACACTTTTGATCATATTTGGACTAACCTATTAACTCAGTGAACCACAGTGCCAGTTCCTGTTTTCTGCTGTTTTTCTATTTCAGGTTTCCCCCATATTAAAAGTGCTCCAAAAATTCCAGGAAAATATATAGGAAAAATCAGCGTACAGGAAGCTTCGCGAAGAACCAAAGATGGGCCAGAGGGGAGCCAGGGGAGGCCCAGGCAGCCACCTGGCGCGGCCCCACCCCTGGCCGCGCCAGGGGGGCGCCTGGGGCCCCAGCTCCACCTCTCGCTGCCCCCCTTCGCATATATATCCCTCTCGTCCTGAAACCCTCGAGGACAGAACCCTTTTTCGCGATCTCGCCTCTGTTCCGCGGCCGCAGCGCTTCCAAGATCAGGAGCATCAGGAGAACTCTTCCCGGCACCCTGCCAGAGGGGAGAACCGCCACCGGGAGCTTCTCCACCACCATGGACGCTTCCCGAATGAGTCGTGTGTAGTCCACCTTGGACCATGCGTCCATGATCAGTAGCTATGTGATGTTCTCCTCCCCTCTTTGCTATTCATGGTTTAGACCTCGTGAGCTGCCCTACATGATCGAGGCACATATGTAATCTTTCTGTTGTTGCTTTGCTGAGTTTGCTGGGATCTGATGGATTATGAGACTATGTTCAAATTGTGTTTGAGTAATATATTTGATTCACCTCTTTTATATCTTTGTTCTTGAGTAATTCTTGCATGTTCTCCGTTGCTGTTTATTGCTTTGGCCGAGTAGTAGGTAGTAACTCCAAGATGGAGCGTTATGCTTGATTGTGGGTTCATGCCCCCTGATGACTAGCTTGAGTGACAGAAACATGAGTCTAGGGGATGTGCTGTTGCCACAAGGGAGAAAACAACGGTGCTTGTACTTGCGGGTGCAAGGATTGTTTACTTTACGCAAAGTTCTTTTAATGCAGTTGTCTGTTGCTTTGAGTTTACACTTTGGGTGGGATTCACAACTTAATACCAGCAAGATGTTCTGGATAGATAAATCAAGGTGGATGATTAGTAGTAGATGCAGATGGATTTCGGTCTACTTGCCTTGGCGTACCGCCCATGCTTTTGAGCCTCTACCTTTCTTTGCAGCATAGTTAGCATTGGTTTGCGCACATAATCCTGTCAATTGCCCAGCTGTAATTTGTTTACCTCGCTTTGCTGTTTTATCGTCTTTTGGGAGAGAGACATCACTAGTGAACATCAAGGGACCCCGGTCCATATTACCACCGCTGATCACACCTTCTATTTACTTCCTGTTTTTATTTCCTAGTTGCAGTCATAGCTATCATTATTATCTCTTGTGTTTGATCCTTTGTAAACAACAAGGCCGGAGGGATTGACAACCTCTCTGTACTCGTTGGGAGCAAAGTTATCTGTATCTGTGTGCAGGTCCCGTCAACCGCTAATTTTCTGGCGCCGTTGACACCTACATGTCGACCCTCGGAGTCTCACGGGATTCGATCCTTGGTATCTTTGCCAAGGGAAATTTGCCGCTACGCTACATCTCAACCTTCCACTTGGGGTAACCAACGAGGGGCGAGAAGCCATCAAGCAAGTTTCTGGCGCCGTTGCCGGGGACTCCACTCTTCAAGATAGGGGAGTTGCACGCTATCTTTTATCTTTGCTTTTTAGTCTTGTTAGTTTACCTTTCAGTTTTTGCTTTAGTGTCCCTTACCAAAAATCACAAAAACAGTTATCTTGCTTGCTGCTGCTATGGGTTCCACCAAGAACACCAAGTTGTGTGACTTCACTAGTCATAACAACAGTGACTTTATCTGCACGCCTATTGCTACATCTGCCACTTCAGCACCTTCTTATGAGATTAAACCTGCTTTATTGAACCTAGTTATTAAAGATCAATTCTCCGGTGCTGGAGATGATGCTGCTTTGCACTTAAATAATTTTGTTGAGCTCTGTGATATGCAAAAGTACAAAGAAGTAGATGGTGATATTGTTAAGCTTAAGCTTTTTCCTTTCTCCTTGAGAGGAGGAGCTAAAATCTGGTTTCAATCGTTGCCTAGGAATAGTATAGATTCTTGGGACAAGTGCAAGGATGCCTTTATTGGGAAGTACTATCCCCCTGCTAAAATTATCCAATTAAGGAGTAACATAATGAATTTTAAACAATTGGATAATGAACACGTTGCCCAAGCTTGGGAACGCATGAAATCTCTTGTCAAGAACTACCCTACTCAAGGTTTGATCTGGAGTCCGTTCGGGGCTCCGGAGAGTGGAGATCGTCGCCATCGTCATCATCAACCTTCCTCCATCACCAATTCCATGATGCTCGCCGCCGTGTGTGAGTAATTCCATCGTAGGCTTGCTAGACGGTGATGGGTTGGATGGGATCTATCATGTAATCGAGTTAGTTTTGTTAGGGTTTGATCCCTAGTATCCACTATGTTCTGAGATTGATGTTGCTATGACATTGCTGTTCTTAATGCTTATCACTAGGGCCCGAGTGCCATGATTTTAGATCTGAACCTATTATGTTTTCATGAATATATGTGTGTTCTTGATCCTATCTTGCAAGTCTATAGTCACCTACTATGTGTTATGATCCGGCAACCCCAAAGTGACAATAATCGGGACCACTCCTGGTGATGACCATAGCTTGAGGAGTTCATGTATTCAATATGTGTTAATGCTTTGGTCCGGTACTCTATTAAAAGGAGGCCTTAATATCCCTTAGTTTCCAATAGGACCCCGCTGCCTCGGGAGGGTAGGACAAAAGATGTCATGCAAGTTCTTTTCCATAAGCACGTATTACTATATTCGGAGTACATGCCTACATTGCTTTGATGAACTGCAGCTAGTTATGTGTCACCCTAGGTTATAACTTCTACATGATGAATTGCATCTGACGTAATTTCCCATCACCGATCCAATGCCTACGAGCTTTACCTATATTGTTTGTTGCTTATTTACTTTCCCGTTACTACTATCACAAAAACTACAAAAACACTATCATTACTTTTATTGCTGCTACCGCCACTATCATATTACTTTGCTACTAAACTATCTTGTTGCAGATACTAAGTTTCTAGGTGTGGTTGAATTGACAACTCAGCTGCTAATTCTTAAGAGTATTCTTAAGCTCCCCTTGTGTCGAATCAACAAATTTGGGTTTAATACTTTACCCTCAAAAACGGTTGCGATCCCCTACACTTGTGGGTTATCACTGAACTCCTGCTGGAAAGCTTGCAGCTCAATATTCCACTCGGCGACTCTTCCCACGGCATTGGGGCTCCTCAGCACACTCTCCAACAGGTAAGCGGATACGGCCTTAATGGGGTGTCCATGGAATTAGTGGCGCAGCTTGCGCGAAGCAACGGGGAGCGCGAGCAGGAGTTTCTGGGGCATGGGGTAGCGTGCCCGAGTGTCGCGAAGCACCATGCTGATGAAGTACACTGTGTGCTCGATGAGGGTGGGAGTGTTGGCGGAGACCAAGCTCTCCTGGAGCCGTGGCGCCTCATGAGGCAAGGGTGCCTCAGGAGCTTGGTCGCCGAACAGGGCAGCTACAGCTTCTGGGACGTCATCTCGCGGAGCTTGATCGTCGGCTGGCCTTGCCGGAGCCTCGGGAGCATCGCCCCGAGGCTGTGTGGTCTTGTCCTGGCGCTCCTCCTGGACTGACACTAACACCGTGCTGGCGGAATGTGGTCTAGCGGCTAGGTAAATCACCAAGGGCTCTTGTGGTTTTGGCGCTACCATTACCGGCGGACTAGTGAGGTATTTCTTGAGGTCTTCGAAGGCTGCATCGGCTTCAAGAGTCCACTCAAACGAGCCTTTTCTTTTCATTAGTTTGAAGAAGGGGAGGGCACGCTCCCCCAGTTTGGAGATGAAACGCCCCAGCGACGTCACGCAGCCAGCTAGCTTCTGCATCCCTTTGAGAGTCTTTGGCGGACTCATCTTCTCTATGGCCTTGACCTTCTCGGGGTTCGCCTCGATTCCTCTATGTGACAGTAGGAAACCTAGAAATTTGCCTGACGGGACGCTGAACACACACTTTTCTAGGTTGAGCCACAGGTCTACCTTGCGCAGGCTGGCGAAGGTCTCTTCCAAATCTTCTATGAGGGTCTTGGCCTCCCGAGATTTTACCACGATGTCATCAACGTAGGACTCAATGTTCCTCCCGAGCTTCTCTCCGAGGGTGATATGCATCTGTCACTGGAAAGTTGCTCCTACGTTCCGCAACCCGGACGGCATACAAGTGTAGCAGTATACCCCGCACGGGGTGAGGAAAGTCGTCTTCTCGACCTCTTGCATCGCCATCTTGATTTGATGATAGCCCGAAAAGGCATCCAGGAAACATAGTAGGTCGCACTCGGTAGTGGAGTCAACAATCTGGTCCATGCGCGACAGCGGGATCGGGTCTTGTGGGTAGGAATTGTTGAGGTTGGTGAAGTTGACACACATGCGCTCATTCCCACCTTTCTTGGGCACGACTACTGAGTTTACCAACCATTACGGGTACCGCACCTCGCGGATCACACCGGCTTCTTGCAACTTACGAGTCTCTTGTACGATGAAAGACTGCTTCTCAGTGGACTGCCGCCGGGCCTTCTGCTTTACTGGGCGTACGTTGGGGCATATATTTAGGTGATACTCAATCAATCCCCTTGGGACTACTGCTAGGTCCTGGGGTTCCCACGCGATTACCTCCTTGTTCCCGCGCAAGAAACTTAACAGCGCCTTTTCTTAGTCTGGGGGTAGGACGGTGCCTATGGTGAAGGTGGCTCCTGACGCCCCGTCCTCATCAACCAGTATTTGCTTCGTCTCAGCCCGATCTTGAGAGAAAAGATGCTTCTTTTTGGCTGGCGCAGCCCCCACGGCCTCCGAAGCTTCTTCGTTAGCCGGGCATGCTGCCGCCGCGGTCTTGAAGGTGAGCTTGAGGGCCCCCAGGGCCTCCTTGGTATCTCCGGCCACGGTGAGGATGCCCTTGCTCCCCGGCATCTTGATGAGGTTGTAGCCTGGGTGATTCGCTGCCATGAACTTGGCCAGGGATGGGTACTCGAGAATGGCATTGTACGGGAGGCCGATGTGAGCGATGTCGAAGTCGATAAGCTTAGTGCGGTAGTTGTTGTGTGTGCCCGAGGTGACGGGGAGCCGGATCTGCCTCATGGGGCTGGTGCAGTCGTCGACAACCCCGGAGAACGGTCTAGTGGGGCGGAGTCGTTCGGGCGACACATGGAGCATGCAGAATGCTTCTGGGGAGAGCACGTTGAGTCCAGACCAGCCACCGATGAGGGTCTTGGTTACCACCACGTGGCAGATAGTGGGGGTGCAGAGCATCGGGAGCGCACCTGCGCCTGTGATGATCATCGTGTGGTCTCTGGAGTCGAATATTAGGACGGCTTCTGGCGCCGCCCATCCTGGTGGGGCCCTCTGCGAGACTCGGATGGAGCCCACTTGATGGAAGAACTGTTTGACATGGTGATCCGAGGGCGTAGCCTGAGAGCCACCGAGGAGGGCTGCAACGGCGTGGGGCGCTGGTGCCGCGAAGCGTGTGGTGAATAGACCATGCAGCCCCTCCCAGGAGGCCACAGATGACTCTGGTAGGCTGAGAAACCAAGCGCGTGTAACGTCGGTGAGGGCCATGGGGAGCCAGCTGAGCATGACCTTATTGTCGCCGCCGGCCACCAAAACGGCCTCCTCGTAGGCCTGGAGGAAAACGACCGGATCTACCGCTCCATCGTAGCGACGAGGCATTTCTGGCCTGAACCTAGGTGGCCACTACACATGTCGCAGGGCGGGGGTGAAGGCTCGGTGGCCCGCAACACCACCGTGCCCGCCGACCGAGCCAGTCGAAGAAGAGGCTCCTGCCATGGGAGCATGACGGATGGAGAGCGAGGTGGACGGAGAGGCGGAACTTTGGCGCACCCCTACCTGGCGTGGCAATTGCCGGATTTTTGGTTTCGCAAACCCTTGAGAGGTACGAACTCTGGGGTGCACACGAAGAACACTCTCTCCCAGCACGCTCGCCCTACGATTCCACAGCCTAGCTCGATGAACTCAAAGAACAAGGGACACAGAGGATTATACTAGTTCGAGTCACCTTGCGGTGTAATACCCTACTCTAGTGTGTGTGGTGGATTGCCTCGTGGGGCTAAGGATGAACTAGTACAAGGGATGAACAACCTTCAGAGGAGAGGTATTCTTGGGCTCGGATGAGCTTGTGGTGTCGCAGATCAGATCTGATGAGTCGACCGGATCCCTCTATAAGTTGGTGGCTATGTACTATTTATAGTGACCTTGGTCCTCTTCCCAAATATCGATGGGAAGGGATCCCACAACGGCCAAATTTGAAGGGGAACAACTAGTACAAGTTATCCCGACAAAAGTGGTCTTCGCCTGCCAAAGGCTCTGGTGATGATGCCGCGCCAGGCTCCACGATAAACTCCATTCTGCCGCCTTGACGGTCCTTGGTCTTGTTGCACCGATATGGAAACCTTTGCTTGATTCCTTGGGACTCCGTGCCTTCGCTTGTCCCCATAGCACCCAAGGGGAAACTGGTACACTGCGCCTGCTGGCGCCCGCCTGGCCATAGTCGCCATGGCTTACGTCACGCGAACCCCGTGAGGTGCACCTTGCATAGATATCTCCGCTCCTCGGGAGCCAGCCTAGGGAGACTGCCCCCAGGGAGGTCTTGCTGTCGCCCGCCTCGCGAGGGTCGTGAGTTGCGGTTGCTGAAGCTGGGCCGTACCAGGCCGCTGATCGAGCCACATCATGGGCCGCAGGCAGGCAGGTCTGGGTACCCCCGTTCCTAGGACATCGACAGCGAATTACATGGTTAATATTAAGCCGCCCGAACAGTATAGGGTGGGTCAGTCATTTAGATGCCTAAAGTTGTTGGAATTTGTTAGGTATGGGCAAATAGATTTTACATATCACAGCTTAGTTTTGGATCTACAACAACTCAAAAAGATGAACAATCATTAAACCTAGAGTGCGGCGGTGGAGGAACTAGCAAGGTATATACTAATTCTAAAAAAGAAAGGATCTGTGCTAGATACTAGATGAAGGTCAAAACCATATCACGTTGATCCTATATCATTTTTAAGATTGGAGAGTGAGTTTCTATGCATAGATTGGACGAACTAAAATGAATAGCGGTGAACACCGAGAACTTATGTGCCCTAATGTGAATCTAAGAAAGAGGAGGAAAGGTACATGATGGTGTTTATGAAGAGCGGATTAATGTCGCAGTTCTCTTGTTCCGACAGGTCGATGGAGCGGCCTCGTTGGAATTGCTGGTGAAGCTCGGCAGGGGCAGCGAAGCTCTGGTCGAGGCGTGTGATGCCCCAAGAGCGATGCTCCAGAAGACTTCCAAATGTTCCGTGTTTCGCCGTGTGTTCTATTTGCTTGCTTCATTTTATTTGTGCTAGCATCATATCATCATGCCATCATGTCATAAATCTTTTGCAATTCAACTAAATAAATTGTTTGGACCTTTGGTCCATTTGAATCGAGGGAATTCATTGGTGACTTCTCTTTATAGCATATCCTCCCGATAGTAGGGAGCTATTATAAAAATATTCCATTAGTTTGGAATCACAAAAAACACAGTTGCAATATCCTCCATGTCTTTTCTACTTGAAGTTTGACTTCAAAACCTTGCCAACAATTCTCTTACCATTTACCGAGGTTCCTCCAAAAATTTCAACATTTTTGGACACTTCAAAAATCATGTCCTAGTTCAAACCATTTGAATTAAATTCAAAAGGGTTTGAATTTATATCTTTCGATCATGCCACTTCTATTTTTCCTGGATCGAGCTTATTTTTATGAGTCTAGGAAAACTAAAACCCTTCCCAAATTCTATTCCCTAACCCTCTCTTCCTTTTTTTCTTCTCTCTATTCTTTTCTGGTAAAGAAAATAGAAGGATAGAGAAGAGAGCCCAGAAGCTAGGCCGTCCTGCTTCCCCTCAGTCTATATGGCCCAGCCCAACACAGATGCCACCAAGCCGGCCGAACCATCTGGCCCAGAGCCCACCTAACCCCACTCCTAAACTTAATCCTGCCCCCGCAGCCACTCCAGCCCGATCCCTAGCTCTCCCCTCGATCTCCCTCTTCCTCTCGTCCTCCCACAACACCGCCACTCCTCCCTCCTCTCGATTTCTCCCTCTCCCTCGCTTGCACCGCCGCCCGACCCAACAAGTACCCCGCCGTCCTTCTCCTCTGTGTCGCCCCAAGCCTCGCCGTGCCCCTTGTGGTTGCCGCGTGCCCGCGACCCCTTGCTTCGGTGAGCCCCAGCTCTGCCGTCACCGGTGGTCCATCCGCTACCTGCCGATCTACCCTCGTCGCCGGACCTCCTCCACGAGAGCTCCTCCAGTCTTGCCGCCCTACCGACGGTCTCTCCGCCTCGCTGCCTCGTTGTGCTCTGGAGGTCAGAGCTTCCAAGGACGAACCCCACGACCACACCCCTGTTGCAGTGGTCGCCTTGCTGCCCGCGCCCTTCCCCGCTGCACCTCCAACTATGGGCCTGGGCTACGAGTAGCTCGCCGCCTCCTTGTCATGGACGTGGTCCCATCTGCTTGCTGCCCCCTTCACCGCCTCCTCCAACCAGCCACTTCGGTGAGCAACCCCACGCATCATCGCTAGGCCTCTGTTGCCTCATCCACATCGAGCTCCTGCACCATGCAGTGTTGCCGTGGACGCATGCACCCCTGGATGGAAACCACAAACACCAAGTATCACTCTGAACCATGTACGACTACCGTCGCCGAAGACCCGTGTAACGCAAGCGTCAAGTGCGACTACGTGGACCACTACCATCGCCAGGATCGCGAGTACCTCTACCCTCACCGAGGATCCGACAAGAGCGTCACGGGAACGACTACTTCCACCACGACCCGTGTACCACTACTTCCACTACCGTCACCACGTGAACGATTACTTCCCACGACGACCCATGAACGACTACTTCCACTTCGAACTCGTTCCGCCCCAAAATGCATGCTTCGAAGGTATACCGCAAGACGACGGCCTTGAACGAATGCTTGTTGTATGAGATTCCCGCATTTGCATCGTGTTCGAATTTGTCGCATGCATGTTCCTCCTCGTTGCCATGCCGTAGTCTCGTGGGAACCCGGTAACCAGGATCACCCCACCATCTTGCATGACACGCTCCCGTCATACTTCTTTTGCACCGGTCTCTCAACGAGTTACCGGAACCGGAATGTTGTCGTGGCATCATTTTTGGTTATCTCCGCCGTCGAACCTTTCCTTCCACCACGGTGACGAGTTACTCCATATCATCTTCATGTCAACTTTTGACTAAATTGCGTAAAACTTGCATTTGTCATCCGCATCATGATAACAACCTTTAAATTCTTAAAATTGTTCTTTGCTTTAAGAATTGCTAAATATGATCATGGGGATTTTCTAGAATTGTTGTTTTTATTTCCGGCCTCATTTAAAAATGCATAGATAGTGTAGTTTGCTCATGCTTCACCTCTTGCCATGTTAACCAACTTTTAAACTTGTTGGGTTCATAACGAGATCAAACTAAATAATCTAACGTGGTGTTTTGTCAATATGCAACTCGTTGCATATTGAGCTCCACTTAACTTGTAGTATTGTTTATGCACTTTGTCATGCCATGCATATTTAAACCGGACATGCATCAAACTTGATGGTGCATCATGACATGTTTATGCTTGTGTGTTTACCATGTTGTTTGCTTCTTTCCGGTTTTCTTCTCTCGTTAGCTTCAGTTTCGTTCCGGAGTTGTTTGGATTTGTTCGACTAGGTCTGTTTGTCTTCTTCATGGACTCGTTCTTCTTCCTTGCGGGATCCCAGGCAAGATGACCGTTCCCCGATATCACCTCTACCTTTGCTTTGGCTAGTTGTCTTGCTCTATAGTTATGCCTTGATGCCTATTCTTATCTTGACAGCCTCCTATGTTGCCATGAAACACTCTAACCGCCTTCCTAGCAAACCGTTGATTGGCTAAGTACGCTTTTTCTCAGCCCCTCTTATAGCGTTGTTAGTTGTAGGTGAAGTTGAAGATTGCTCCATGTTTCAACTTTTTTAATTGGGATAACACAATATATATCTTAATTCATTAATGCACATTTATATTGGTAATGGGTGGAAGGCTTGGCCTTCTGCTTGGTGTTTTGTTCCACTCATGCCACCTTAGGACCCGATAAACCGGTGTTATGTTCCTTGATTTTGCGTTCCTAACATGGTTGGTGTTTATGGGCCCCCTCGATAATTCGCACTGCTTAAAGCTTTTCCAGCAAAGCCCAACTTTGGTACTACATTGGCCTAAAATCTAAAAACTTGCATAGGGAGTAATTAACCCGAGTTCTTAATCAACCCCCGGGCCAGTGCTCCTCATGAGTGTTGGTCCAAACTAGAGCATTGTGTGGGGCCGCCCCTTGGAAACTTGGGGTATTTTGGCACCTGTACGCCTAGCTCATTCGGTCGTGGCCTGAGACGAGATATGCGCGGCTACTATCAGGGTGTCGACACCGGGAGGTCTTGCTGGATTAGTTTTACCTCTGTCAAAATATCTTGAGCACGGGATTCTGAGAATACTCGGGTCTTCCCAACATGGAGTTGCGACCCGCGGATCGTGAGCTTGTGATGGGCTAAGTTGGGACACCCCTGTAGGGTTATGAACTTTCGAAAGCCGTGCTCGTGGTTATGTGGTAGATAGAAATTTTTTAATATCCGATTGTAGATAACTTGATTATATCCTTAAGAATACACTACCTATGTGAGTAACCGTGACGGTCTCTTTTCGAAGGGGTTTTCGAAAAGTGAACATGGTGGGGTTATGCATGAACATGAATAGCTAGGATCACTTATTGATCATCTTTGGCGACCGTTGGCACATATCCTCATCTTGCTCTGAATTTGTAGGCTAGTGCTTAGTGCTTGCTGCAGACACTTTATTTCCTCTCCACACCTATAAGGCTTTGTTAGTTTTGATACCCGGGAATGGGATTGCTGAGTCCTTGTGACTCACAGAAGAAGAAATACGAGGCTATAGGAAATGACGTATGGATAGATCTGATCATAAACTCACAATTTATCTGATCCCCGCAAACATACCGCAAGTTTTTTTATCAAATAGAGCTCCATGAACATCGAGGAGAACATTGTATTGAAGATCAAAAAGTGAGAAGAAGCCATCTAGATACTAAGTACGGACCCGTAGGTCTATGGTAAACTACTCACGCATCATCGGAGGAGCACCAATGAGTATGATGCACCCCCTCCGTGATGGTTACCCTCTCCGACAGAGTGCCGAAAAGAGTCCTCTAGATTGGATCTCGTGGCTCTGGAACTTGCGGTAGCTGGAAAAGTATTTTGTCGACTCCCCTAGGGTTTCTGGAATATTGTGGTATTTATAGAGCTAGAGGTCGGTGGAGAAGCATCCAATGGGCCTCACTACCCACACTACAAAAAAAGACACATCCGTGACATTTTGCCCCGAGCAATTTTCTTTCTATCATGCTTATGACACTTCCACTGGTATGCGTCGGTGCTATAAAAATGGTTTTTAACCCCTTTCCGCGACGACATTCGGAACCATTGCCAAGTGAGTGTGGGCGATAGGGGGGGTCCTTCCCACATGAGCCAGAAACCGTCGAGGATAGGGTACCTTGATGCATATAGTTGTCCCTATGTAACCATTTCCGAATCTCGAATATCCCAAACGCTTCATCGTTGCTACTTGTTTGTGCTCGCATTGCCATCGCAGTCAGAGTTTTATAGTTTTACCTAAAACCAGGCAGATTCCAGGCACTGGCGACGATGCCACAAACCTAGGGTGGGGTCAAAGCCCTTACCTAGATACCCCATGATAACCCACAAGTGTAGGGGATCGCAACAGTTTTCGAGGGTACAGTATTAAACCCAAATTTATTGATTCGACACAAGGGGAGCCAAAGAATACTCTTAAGTATTAGCAGCTGAGTTGTCAATTCAACCACACCTGGAAACTTAGTATCTGCAGCAAGGTAATTTAATAGCAAAGTAATACGGAAGAAACATTAACAACAATAAAAGTAACGATAGTGTTTTTGTAGTTTTTGTAGCAGTAGCAGCGGAAAAGTAAATAAGCAACAAGCAATATGTGAAAAGCTCTTGGGCATTGGATCGGTGATGGAGAATTATGTCGGATGCGATTCCTCATGTAATAGTTATATCCTAGGGTGACACAGAACTAGCTCCAGTTCATGAATGTAATGTAGGCATGTATACCGAATATAGTCATACGTGCTTATGGAAAAGAACTTGCATGACATCTTTTGTCCTACCCTCCCGTGGCAGCAGGGTCCTAGTGGAAACTAAGGGATATTAATGCCTCCTTTTAATAGAGTACGGACCAAAGCATTAACACATAGTGAATACATGAACTCGTCAAACTACGGTCCTCACCGGGAGTGGTCCCGATTGTTGTCACTTCGGGGTTGCCGGATCATAACACATAGTATGTGACTATTGACTTGCAAGATAGGATCAAGAACACACATATATTCATGAAAACATAATAGGTTCAGATCTGAAATCATGGCACTCCAGCCCTAGTGACAAGCATTAAGCATAGCAAAGTCATAGCAACATCAATCTTAGAACATAGTGGATACTAGGGATCAAACCCGAACAAAACTAACTCGATTACATGGTAAATATCATCCAACCCATCACCATCCAGCAAGCCTACAATGGGATTACTCACGCACGGTGGTGAGCATCATGGAATTGGTGATGGAGGAAGGTTGATGATGACGATGGCGACGATCTCTCCTCTCCGAAGCCCCGAACAGGCTCTAGATCAGCCCTCCCGAGAGAGATTAGGGCTTGCGGCGGCTCTGTATCGTAAAACGCGATAATTCTTCCTCTCTGATTTTTCTCCCCGAAAGTGAATATATGGAGTCCGGGGGTACGTAGGTGGAGCAACAGGGGGCCCATGAGGTAGGGGGCGCGCCCAAGGGGAGGGGGCGCGCCACCACCCTCGTGGACAGGGTGTGAGCCCCCTGGCTTGGATCTTTCCGCATATATTTTTTATATATTCCAAAATAATTCTCCATTGATTTTCAGGTCATTCCGAGAACTTTTATGTCTGCACAAAAATAACACCATGGCAATTCTGCTGAAAACAACGTCAGTCCGGGTTAGTTCAATTCAAATCATGCAAGTTAGAGTCCAAAATAAGGGCAAAAGTGTTTGGAAAAGTAGATACGTTGGAGACGTATCACCCCACCCAAGGTCACTACCCTAGAAGCTCAAAAGACAATTCGAAGACGACAAAAACAGTCGACTGGTATGGCCCAAGAGGACAATTCACTCGACCGCTTACCGTCACTCGGATGACCAAACTACACTCGGAAGGGCGAGGACACTCGACCATAGAAAATCCACTGGACCCACGAAGGTTAAAGGTCCCTCAAGATCAACAACGGCCGTACATTCAATCCATATTAACAATGGCCTTTACTATCCTTTATTACAGGCGTTATCAGTAACGTCCTGCCTTAATGTACATTGAACCCTTGGTAACGCGGGGACGGCTGGGGTCCTGGCGCACTCTATATAAGCCACCCCCCTCCTCCGGTACAAGGGGTCGCACCCGCTGTAACTTACACACACATATACATTCTAGTCGACCGCCTCCGGGCACCAAGACGTAGGGCTCCTACTTCCTCCGAGAAGGACCTGAACTCGTAAACACCTTGTGTACAATCTCACCGTAGCTAGGACCTTGCCTCCTCCTATGTACCCCTTATTCTTACTGTCAGACTTAGAAACACGACATTTGGCGCCCACCATGGAGTAGGTGTCTTAGCGACTTCCGATGAGGTTGCAAGCTTTTTTCTCCGATCACCATCATCATGGTCTCCGGCGGTCGTTTGGCGTTGGGATGCAAGATCCGTCTCGGCGCGCTCGTCTTCATCGCCGACGACTCCGCTTGGCTCCAGGAGGCCCCCCTCGACGTCGAGGCATTGCCCATCCGCGGAGTAGCACACTTCCGTGCTAGCGCCTACAGCGTCCATCTCCGGCAGCCGTCGACTCAGTATCGGTCTGCTCCCTCATCGTCTGCCGTCCCCGCCGGTCACCGCCGCAAGCGGTTCGGTCGGTCGCGGCTCCAGCAATGGGTGAAGCAGGCGGTGGCTCGCCAAACGGCCACCCCCAAGTAGTGGCCATCGAGCCCGACGAATACCACTACGGGCCGGTCGATCCGTCGACTGGTTCTGTAGACACACTTTCTGAGTGCGGGAGCAGCGACCCGCGGCTGAAGTCCTCACGGTCGACTCATGGCGCAGTCCGCTGGGGTACCCCTCACGGCGGAAATGGCAGCAGCAACGACGGTCAATCATATCACCACGACGGGTACATACCCAAGCCCCTCACTGCCGAGCAAAGGGAAGAGCTTTGCCGCCGCAACGAAGATGCACTCTACACCCCTATCTTGGGGCATTCTCCGGAAGCTCGACCTCTGGAGGCCACGCGCCTTGCCACCGTGGCTGATCGCACGCGGCTGGAAAACCTCCAGCGTTCACTCGACGATTGGGCCTGTCGATTGATTCCCGAATCCAGTCGACGGCCGCGGCAACCATTCCCGCGCGAACCTCAGGTATTCCGTACACTGATCCAGAACTTTGCATCTGCGGCCCGCATCGCAGATTCGATCCATCCGTCTTAGTCGGAGGTGGGGAGAGGCTTGCAGCAGATTCGGGCACTGCTCCGGACAGCAGGAGAGCAACACGCGGTCGTTTCTCAGTCGCGCAATCGAATTCACAGCAGATCAGTGGCGGCAGACACCGTCTGGTCCGCTCACAGCCCAAGATTGCCTCCGAGGCACGAGGGCCGTGGGCCCCGTCACGAGCAACATATGGGTTGGAATGATGAACAATTTGACCGTCGACTCGTTCACAACGATAGCCGCCGAGTGCCTATGCCTCCTCCGGGAAGCGGATCGTACTCGCCCCGGCGACATGACGACAGGCGTCTGCGTGATGACGAGCGGAGGATCCCCCCAGATCCCAGAAGACCAGGTTTTGATGCAAGATCGATTCTCGTGCAAGGCCTGGTCGATAGGAATCGAGCATATAGAGAAGAACAAGGCAGAGATCGTCCGAGTGGCAGTAGAGCGTCTGTCTCTGGGCCTGAGTGTTTCAGCAATGCCATCAGGGCTGCCGAGATTCCCCCCAACTTTAGATTGGCGGCGGGAGTAAGCATGTTTACCGGTGAGTCAAAGCCGGACACTTGGCTGGAAGATTACTATGTAGCTGTGCAGATCGGTGGCGGCAATGATGATGTGGCTATGAAGCATCTACCCCTGATGTTAGGTGGCTCAGCCCAAGCTTGGCTAAATCAGTTGGCCCCTGCGAGCATTTACAGCTGGGTGGAGTTGGCCCAAGTGTTTGTGAGGACCTTCGAGGGCACCTGCAAACGACCCGCGAGACTGGCAAAGTTACATCATTGCCTTCAGAAGCCGAATGAAACCCTGAGAGATTACATCCAGAGGTGGACTACCTTGCATCACATGGTGGAGAACGTGTTCGAGCATCAGGTAGTTTGCGCCTTGAAGGAGGGCGTACGATACAGAGAGCTGAACCTGAAGTTCGGTCGGACAGGATATATGTCTATGACTTGGACGATGGAGATAGCCAGTCGGTATGCTAATGGAGAAGAGGCCGGCCGACTCCGTAGCGGCAATAAACCAGTTAGCCAAGATGATCAGAATACCAATCGGAAGCCGAAGCGCAAAGCAGAGCCAGCGGTTCCAGGAGAAGCTGCAGTCGTTACCCAGGGAAAAGGAAAGGGAAAGCCTAAAGGTCCTTGGATCCCCAAGAAAGTGAAAGACCAAGCAGGGAATGACGTGCTTGACATACCGTGTCCTATTCACACAAAGAAAGATGAAGAGGGGAACTTGGTTTACCCCAAACATACCACTCGACAATGTCGGCTCCTAATTCATAATTTCCAGAAAGACCAACCCGCTGAGATGGAGAAAGAATCCGAGGAGACCGAGCACAAAGAAGGGGATGGAGGTTACCCCCAGATCAACTCCACCTTGATGATTTTTGCTGATGTCGAGAGCAAGAGTCGATTGAAAGTTATCAACAAAGAAGTCAACATGGTTGCTCCGGCAACAATGACGTACCTAAAGTGGTCCAAGACTCCCATTACATTTGTCCAGTCCGACCATCCCACGCACATTGCTACCCCTGGGCGGCAGGCGTTGGTAGTCGACCCAGTTGTCGACGGTACTCGATTGACTAAAGTTCTGATGGATGGCGGAAGTGGTCTAAATATACTGTGTGATGAGACCCTCCGAGGGATGGGCATTCTGATGTCGAAGTTAAGTGAGAGCAACATGAGATTCCACGGGGTCATCCCCGGAAGGGAACCTAACTCACTTGGTCAGATTTCCCTCAACGTGGTTTTTGGCGATTCGACACACTTCCGCAAAGAAAAGCTGACGTTTAAGGTGGTGGACTTCCACATCGCTTACCATGCCATATTGGGCAGGCCCGCCTATGCCCGTTTCATGGCTCGACCGTGCTATGTGTACCTCAAACTGAAGATGCCGGGGCCTAAAGGCGTGATAACTGTCACAGGGAATCGGCAGAAGGTAGAAGAGTTCTTCCAGAAAGGCTCAAAAATTGCTGACGAGCAAATGGCAGCAGTGGAGATGGAAGAGTACAAAAAGAATGTGGATCTGAGTGATTTGTTGCATGCTAAGAAGCCAGCTTCCGAGTCAGCGTTCGAGTCGGCGGGAGCGACGAAGGCTGTGCATATTCATCCCACTGAGCCCAATGCGGCTCCGACCCACATCTCAACCACAATCGATAGCAAATAGGAAGAAGCGCTCATCCAGTTCCTCCGTGAGAACTAGGACATCTTTGCATGGAAACCATCTGACATGCTAGGTGTACCTAGGGGACTGGGTGAGCACCGTTTGCGAGTCGACCCAAAAGTGAAACCCATGAAGGAACATCTCCATCGGTCCGCCACGGACAAGAGGAAAGCAATTGCGTGGAGGTGGCTCAGCTTCTAGCAACTGAGTTCATCCGCGAGATTCAC
The DNA here is from genome assembly GCA_902687465.1 of Secale cereale. NCBI lineage: Eukaryota > Viridiplantae > Streptophyta > Magnoliopsida > Poales > Poaceae > Secale > Secale cereale. The sequence goes on along the minus strand of LR738709.1, from coordinate 248,226,232 downwards.
CGCTCCGAGTGGCTCGCCAATGTGGTCATGGTCCCCAAGAAGGACAAATCCCTCCGCATGTGCATCGATTTCAAGCATATCAATTGATCCTGCCCGAAAAATCATTTCCCTCCCCCCCCCCGCATCGATCAGATAGTTGAATCGACTGTGGGGTGCGAGTGTTTGTCTTTTCTGGACGCGTATTCCGGGTACCATCAGATCCGGCTCTTTGGACCCGACGAAATCAAGATAGCCTTCATCACCCCATTCGGGTGTTTTTGTTATGTCAGCATGCCTTTTGGTCTCAAGAATGCCGGCGCTACCTTCATGCGCCTGATTCAAAAGTGTCTGCTAAAGAAAATCAGTCGGAACGTGGAAGCATACATGGATGACATCATGGTCAAGTCACATAAAGGTTCCGACCTACTAACTGACCTCGCTGAGACATTCGCAAACCTGAGAAGCTATGATATCAAGCTGAACCCGTCAAAATGTACATTTGGAGTTCCATGCGGCAAGTTACTCGGTTTCCTTGTTTCCAAACGAGGAATCGACGCTAACCCAGAGAAAGTCAGTGCCATCCTCCGAATGAAGCCCCCTGTGCGTGTACACGACGTCCAGAAGCTAACTGGTTGTTTGGCCGCATTGAGTCGGTTCATTTCTCGTCTCGGTGAGAAGGCATTACCTCTCTACCAACTGATAAAGAAGTCTAAAAAGTTCGAGTGGAATTGTGAAGCTGAAGTAGAGTTTGAGGAACTCAAAGCCCTGCTTCCCACCCAGCCAGTGCTTGTTGCCCCAGTTAGCAAAGAGCCTCTCTTACTGTACATCGCAGCCACTAGACAAGTTGTCAGCACTGTACTCATGGTCGAGCAAGAAGAAGAAGGCAGAGCCTACATAGTCCAACGCCCAATCTATTACATTTCCGAAGTTTTGATCCCCTCCAAGCAGAGATACTCGCATTGTCGCAAGCTTGTGTATGGGATTTACTTGACCGCCAAGAAAGTTGCACATTACTTCTCGGATCATTCAATTTCAGTCGTCAACGACACCCCATTATCAGAAATTCTGAACTATCGAGATGCAACCGGTCGAGTGGCCAAATGGGTGATTGAACTCCTTCCGCTGGATATCAAGTTTGAGGCGAAGAAAGCTAGCAAGTCTCAAGCAATAGCAGATTTTGTGGCCAAATGGATCGAACAGGAGCAACCGACTCAGATTCAGTCGGACCACTGGACCATGTTCTTCAATGAGTCCAAGATGTTGAACAGATCCGGTGCAGGTGTGGTCTTGGTGTCCCCCAGAGGCGACATACTCAGTTATGTCCTCCAAATCCACTTTGATTCTTCAAGCAAGGAAGATGAATACGAGGCGCTTTTGTACGGGTTGCGTATCGCCATCTCACTCGGCATCCGTCGCCTGATGGTATACGGTGACTCAGACTTAATGGTCAATCAGGCAATGAAGGAATGGGACGTCAGGAGCCCAGCAATGACCAGTTATTGCAGAGCGGTGCGGAAGCTAGAGAAGAAATTTGAAGGTTTAGAGCTCCACCACATGCCCAGGATCAAGAACCAGCTTGTCGATGATCTCGCGAAGATAGGTTCCACTCGAAAACCCATACCCAAGAATGTGTTCTTAGAGCATTTGCACACCCCATCGGTCAAAGAGGACCCCTTCATAGAGGAGCCCCCACAACCGATAAGTGCGTCTGATCCGACTGAGATCGATGTGCCAGCCGTGGTCGACCTAATCATGGAAGTCCTGGTGATCATACCCGACTGGACGGTGCCGTACATAACATACTTGCACATGCAAGAACTCCCAGAGGATGAAGAGGAAGCACGTCAGATCGTCCATCGGTCCAAAGCCTTCACGGTAATACAGGGTCTGCTCTACAGGAAAAGTCTCACGGGAGTCGCTCAGCACTACATCACCCCCGAAGAAGGTTGAATGATCCTAAATGAGATTCACTCAGGAACCTGTGGCCACCATGCTTCCTCTCGGACCATTGCGGCCAAGGCATACTGAGCTGGATTCTACTGCCCTCGATCGAATGAGATGGCAAAGGATATCGTCGAAAAATGCGAGGGCTGCCAGTTCTACTCCAACATGTCTCATAAACCTGCGTCTGCCTTGAAGATTATCCCGTTGGTTTGGCCGTTTGCCGTTTGGGGATTGGACATGGTCGGGCCCATCAAGAATGGCAGGAGCAGCTTCACTCACTTGCTCATGGCAGTCGACAAGTTTAATAAATGGATCGAGGCCAAGCCCATCAAGAACCTTGGCTCAAACACCGCCATCAGCTTCATCAGAGAATTGATATTCAGATATGGAGTCCCCCACAGCATCACCACGGATAATGGCTCCAACTTTGACTGGATGTATTCAGAGCATTCAGTTCCTCCCAAGGTACTCGGATCAACTACGCGTCTGTAGCACATCCGCAGTCGAATGGACAAGCAGAAAGGGCAAATGGTTTGATCCTTCAAGGCCTGAAACAGCGACTAATGCGTGATCTCAAGCACGCTGATGGTGCTTGGGTGACTGAACTACCGTCTGTCTTATGGGGGCTGAGGACAACCCCGAATTAGTCGGCCGATCGTACCCCCTTCTTCATGGTCTACGGCGCCGAGGCCGTATTGCCGAGCGATTTGCTGCTCAACGCCCCTCGAGTGGAACTCTTCTCCGAGGCAGAAGTAGAGCAAGCACGTCAAGATGCAGTCGACCTCCTGGAAGAAGAACGCGAGATGGCCCTGATCCGCTCGACCGTATACCAACAAGACTTGCGTCGATTCCACGCCCGCAATGTTCGAAGCCGGGCATTCCAGGAAGGGGATCTGGTACTCCGAGTACATGAGAAGTGACCGCACAAGCTTGTTCCGGCCTGGGAAGCCCCTTCATCGTCACCAAAGTACTACACAATGGGGCGTACCACATCTACAACATAGCCAAGAAAAAAGATGAGCCTCGCTCGTGGAACGCGGATCTGCTCTGCCGCTTCTACACTTGAGGCACTCGACTAGTCGAGTTGTAATAGGAACCTTCCAGTTTGTTTTTCAAAGACAAGTTCGCGACAATTCCATAATGATTGATGTTACAAAGACACATGTTCTCAAATTCCCCAGTGGGTGGCTTAGCCGCGAATCCGATTCACCTAAGTTTCAAAAACATTCCTAGTGAAGAGCAACCCTCTCACTCGGGGGCTTAGCTGTGGCCCCGTAATTGCCTAAGTTACAAAAACACTCCGAGTGAAGAGCAACCCTCTCACTCGGGGGCTTAGCTGCAACCCCGTAATCGCCTAAGTTACAAAAACACTCGGAGTGAAGAGCAACCCTCTCACTCGGAGGCTTACCTGTGACCCCGCAATC
>LR738709.1:248143271-248222649 GCA_902687465.1 Secale cereale | reverse complement strand
AGAGCAACCCTTTCACTCGGAGGCTTAGCTGCGACCCCGCAATCGGCTAAGTTACAAAAACACGCCAAGTGAAGAACGACCCTCTCACTCGGGGGCTTAGCTGTGACCCCGTAATCGCCTAAGTTACAAACACACTCCGAGTGAAGAGTGACCCTCTCACTCGGGGGCTTAGCTGCGACCCCGTAATCGCCTAAGTTACAAAAACACTCCGAGCGAAGAGCAACCCTCTCACTCGGGGGCTTAGATGCGACCCCCGTAATCGCCTAATTTACAAAACAATTTCGAGTGAAGAGCAACCCTCTCACCCCGAGACTCCGAGCTACTCCACAAGTACAATGTGGCTCAGCTCTACGAGCTACGCCACAAGTACAATGTGGCTCGGCCCTCCGAGCTGCGCGAGAAGTGCAAAGTGGCTCGGCCCTCCGTGCTATGCCACAAATACAATGTGGCTCAGCTCTCTGAGCTACGCCACAAGTACAATTTGGCTCAGCCTTCCGAGCTGCGCCACAAGTGCAAAGTGGCTCGGCCCTCTGAGCTACGCCACAAATACAATGTGGCTCAGCCCTCCGAGCTACGCCACGAGTACAATGGGGCTCAACCCTCCGAGCTACGCTGCCAGTACAAATGTGGCTCAACCCTCCGAGCTACCCACAAATACAATGTGGCTTGACCCTCTGAGCTGCGCCACATGTACAACGTGGCTCAGCCCTCTGAGCTATGCCACAAGTACGTGACTGGAACTCCGAGCGGCCCCACAAACATAATGTCGACTCGAAATTCAAAGAGATCAAAAGACATCAGAAGCAAAGCAAGCGCATTCTCAAGGAAATCAAGTTCAGATAAAGCCCCGCAAGATTCGGGTAGAAGTACTTGGGCATCGAACCCGCAAGCGTTTAACGGTTACAAAATCACTCGGCATTCCGAGGCAAATTGAATCAGAGCATCAAAGTTTGTTCACTCTTCGGGGGGAGGAGGACTTGCAGGAGCGACATACTCGTCCAGGTCGACCCCGTTAGCAATACGGGTAGCGACTTCCAGGAAAGTCTCCATGAATGACTGGAACTGGAGCTTCTTTGTGTTGGCAACCTTGAGCGCAACCAGTCTCTCCTCCTTCACCTCCTTGTACTGCACCCGGACCAGAGACAATGTGACGTCGGCACCGCACCGGGCGGATGACTTCTTCCACTCTTGCACTCGACCGGGTATCTCATTGAGTCAAGTCATTAGAGACTCGAGGTCGTTCTCGTGCACCGCTCCCCTCAAGAGTGTAGTGTCGATCCAAGACATCACCGCCTTCAGTCGAGCAGGGTAGCCAGTGGCGCTGGTAAGACGAGACTCCAGTCGCAAGACGTTCATCGCCACTTCATCCTTGACAAGAGAATTGGCAGGGTCCAGCCATGTCTCGACTCGCCCAGTCTACTCCTCGAAATTCTGACAGAATTATACATGGGTGAAAACTCACTGAGTTAGCAATCAGAATATGAATCGACAGCTTTGATTTAGTCGGACAAACGAACGTACCTTCAAGCATGAGGAACCACTTCTTTGCGAGGTCACCTAGATAAGTCTCGAACCCGTTCTTCTTCTGCGAGAGGCCCCCTACCTTCTCGTCCAGAGCAAGATTGGCCTTCTTCAGCCGCGTTACCTCCTTGTTGGCCTCACCAAGGGAGACCTTCAGCTTGGCGATCTCTTATTCAAGCTTACCGATCGAAGCCAGCTTCTATTCGGCGAGTTCAGCTTTCTCCCACGCCTTCTGCTGCGTTGCTGCTAGGTCAAGGTCCTTCTGCTCTAGAGCTGCCTTCATTTGATCTACAAGGAACAGTACTAGACAGATGAACATAAGGATGCACACGACACACTCACTGGAATTCAGTCGACGAGTTATGCCCTTTTCCTACCAGACGTTTCGTCCTTGGTTTTCTTCAAATGCTCCCTGGCCAGATCTAGGTCAAGATTGAGTTGGGCCTGCTTCTTCTCAAGGTCCGCGAATTTGGCTCCAAACTCACAAGATTTCTGCGGTAAACAAAAGAAGACAGGGTTCTAAGACTACAGCCGAGTCAAATACTCAACAGTAGCCTCGGGGACTACACCCAGTGGGTGCACTAAGCGTGCCCCCACTGTTTCTCACTCAACTGGATTAGTCTTGTTCGAGTTCAAAAAAAAGAGGGGTGCATTTTGGTCTTAGACCATGGCCGACTACTAGCAGTCGACCATGGCCTCGGGACTACACCCAGTGGGTGCACTAAGCGTGCCCCCACCGGTGCTCACTCGGTCAGATCAGCCCCACGCGAGTGAAAGGAGTTGAAAACAAGTAAACAACATCAATTCTAAGACCATGGCCGACTTACTTCAGTCGACCATGGCCTCGGGGACTACACCCTGTGGGGGCACTCGGCGTGCCCTCACCGGTGCAATCACCACAGAAAGACCGATTGCATTACAAGAGCTAAGCTACAAGATCAGGAACACCCAGTGGGTGAAACATCATCTTATGAACAAAGCAGAAACAACATCTTACGAACAACGCAGCAGTTTTCAGAATGAAGACCCCAACAGCACAGCAAGTTAGTCGGAATAGACGAACTGGGACATTGGTTCGAAGAGCCGAACTAGCATTATAGGCAGCCATGCTATCCTCGTATGCCGCCTTCGTCCGCTCCGTCATTAACCCTGCTTGACGAACGGCCTCCTTGCCCGTGCTCACGGGGTCCTCTCGGACGTGATGGGTAGTGAAAAGCACGGAGGGTGGGGTAGTCGGAGCGGCCGCAGGGTCCGTGACTTGGCAGTCGACGCGGATGGACGGTCAGTCAACACGGGAACAGCAAAAGAGACCGAGGCCCGAGCCACGTCCCCTTGTTGCTGGGCCTCCGAGCCGGAGGGTGTTTTTCAACCCCTCCTTCCCGTGCCTCTTCGAGACACCTCATCGCGCTCCTCCTCATCATCATCATCAGGCAGTTCAATGACATTGCGCGGCCGTACATGGAACAGTCAAGAAGAAATTCAGTCGACCGACAATCTGCTTAACGAAAGTCAAGGCAAAGCCGAAAAGTTGTACATGCATGGGACGTGGCCACGTCTGCGCTCTCCTCATCGTCACGACCCTTATCAACATCCATTGAGGTCCAGAGGTAGTAGCGTTGGAGATTTCATAGAAGAGTCGGCGCGATGAATTAGTGAGTCGACAAAGGCAAATCAGGTTTCTGGGACGAAAGAAGAGCGAAGCAGAGCAACACTTACGTGGAGGCAATCGGGACATCTACTTTTATCTTTAGCAAGGCCTTCCGAGGCTTGGAGGTGGCGACCTTGGGATGTTTTGGAGCTTTCTCAGTCGGATCTGGGGTAGACATCCGAGTGCGCTTCTGCACCTGAGAGCTGGAAGGACCTGTCCTGGCACGAACATTCTCTGGGTCGTGGCTCTTGTTGGAACGCTTCTCGACGCGGGGCGGTGACTCGACTTCTACGCCACTGCTGGAGTCCTCGCTCTCTTCCGCGGTCTCCTTGCCAGACTTCCAGTCGGAAGGCTCGCCTACACCCTCCTCCCCCTCTTGGATCTATTCGTCGTTGGGCACCGAGTACATTTCGGTAAATATCTACAGAAAGAAGAAACAATTGGACACCAGTCAGATTCGTCAACGCGTGCAAGGAAGAATCAGAAAATTCACTCGGAAACTAAGGCTGAACCTTGTCTGGTTCGTGGTCTGTGTCGAACGGGCGGACCCTCCCGGTCCCCTGAGGATTATCCTTGTTCCCCATCATGCACTTCAGGCATTATTCCACTGTCTTCGCGGCGGCTTCCTCTGGGTGGACCCAAGAAGTGTCGTCGACGCCCGAGTACATCCACATCAGATGGTCCCGAGCTTGGAGAGGCTGGATCCGCCGTTTGAGGAACACCTCCAGCAGATCCATCCAAGTGACCCCGTCGCGGACCAACTAGACCACCCGCTCCACCAGCATATCCACCTCTACCTTTTCGGCCCGACTCACAAGCAGCGTGGGTGGCTGGCCGACTCGATCTAAAAAATGGAGGGAGTCCGGTCGACTGACCGGGTGTCGGGATGTCACATCCCTAGCTTCACCTTGCACTAGGCCAGCACTTGTGTGTTGCATCATGTCTAAAATTCAAATCAATTTGAAATGGGGATGTTCTAACCCTAGCACCAGATGAATCCAACTAGGTTCAAATTCAAATACTTTTCAATGAACCCAAAATGCCCTTTGAAAATGTTCATGATTTTTGATAAAGGTGAAAACCTCTGCCAAAAATGATGCAAATATTCTTGGGCCATTCTGGATTGTTGAGTTAACTCATATTGTATTTGAATTGGAGCATTTAAATACTATTAATATATATTTTTAAATGCTCCAACAATTATGGAATTAGTTGAGGGCCTCTGGAATAATTAAGTTAGTGGCCATAACTATTTTCAGAATTGTCAAAAGTGATTTGGTGTGAAAACCAAATTAAAACAAATTTGCAAAATAGAAAACAGAAAGAAAATAGAAACGGGAAGAAACTAACCTGGGCTTTTTACCTGTAGTAGCAGCCCACCTGTCGCGGCCCAACACTATGCAGCCCATCTGGCCCACAGTGCTAGTCATCGGCTACCTCGCGCCAGAAGGACGCGAGGCGTGTGGCCGCCGAGCGCGGACACGCGCCCTGGCCACCTCCTGATTTCCGCCTCCCTCTCGACGCCCTGGAGACGCCATGTAGCACCTTGAACCCTCTCGCCCACTCCCTCGTCCTCATCTCCCCCTCTCTCTCGCTCCGCACCTTGTGGCCGAGCGCCACCGTCGCCGCCGCTCATCGTTGCCGCACCCAGAGCCTACCCCTCGACCTCTCGGTGTGCCCAGTAGCTCGGCTACCTCGTCCTCGACCTCCTCACCAAGCCAAGTGACGCTGGAAGCCCATAAATGCCGTCGTCCTCGTCTTCTTCAACCTCGGTCCGCCGAGATCGCCAGCGACCGTGCGCTCGCTCCGTTGCTTCTCCAAGCTCGCCGAGGCCACCGTTACACTCGCCGTGAGCTTCTCCTTCGATCCCATCTTCCCCCTTGATCGTTTGCACCTTGTAGTTGCTGATTCCACTGGAGCCGCAAGCTCGGCTCCGCCGGCCAAGTCGCCGCCATGGCCACAGCCACCGTAGCTTGTGTCCGAACACGCCACCGTGCTCAGCCCATTCTCATGGGCCCGTAGCCACCCACAGCTCCTCCTCCTGAGCTATGTAGCGCCACCCCGAGAATGCCCGAGCTGCTGCCGCCGCTGAACCTCGTCGCGGGCCACTTTTCCGGCCACCCCAGGCCCAACCACAACCACCACTCGACGCGGAAGAGTGCATGCGTCACGTAGATGCCTTCCGCTGGCCATTTGGTCACCGGAGGAGGATTTCCGCACCTCGCCGCCGTGTCTGGACTCGCCGGCGCCGAGTCGCCGGTGGGCTTGACCCCCCTTTGACCACGGCTGGACCCCCCTGTGTCTATGACATGTGGGGCCGGCTTCTGACAAAAAATAGTTTAGGTTTTTAGTTAAGTGTTAATTGATGTCATTAGTTTAATTAGACACTGAAATGTGGGCCTAGCCCTATTAGTTATTAGTTAGGTTAAACTAACCTTAATTAGTTAGCTATGTTAGACTTACGTGTGGACCCCACACGCCAGGTTTGACCTGGACCATGCCCTGTTGACTTGCTGACGTCAGCATGACCTAGTGCTGACGCAGTAAAGCCTTTTCTGGGATTTAGATAAATCTAAATGATTTAATTATTTTCAGAAAATGCTTTAAACTTCTAAAAATCTTATAAAATCAACCGTAGCTCAGATGAAAATAATTTATATATGAAAAATGATCAAAAAAATTCGAGGAATCTGTTTATGGCATTTTCATGCATGTTTGACCAACTTAAAACCACTGTTTAGGACAATTTGAGTAAATGGCATTTGAATAATCACATATGGAGTTTGAATTTGAACCCTTGGTTAAAACCAACTTCATTTAATATGGTTGCTATTTGCATTAGCTCAATCAACATCATATTGCCATGTCATGATCATGCATCATATTGTCGCATTGCTTTGATTGTGTTCTCTCTTGTTTGCCGGTGTTTGTTCCCTCTCAGTAGACGTGTTCCTACGATGTGATCGATGACACTGATGAAGAAACAGTGATATCTTCAGATGTGCCAGGCAAGCAGAACCCCATTGAGCATTCCGATACAGTCCCACTCTCTCGCTCTTGCTCTCTTTTAATGCATTAGGACAATAACGGTTCAATTGTTATTTGTTGCGGTAGCTGAACCCCTTTTCCTCTGCATGACCTGCCATTGCCAGAGTAAATAGTTGAAACCCACTAGCATGAGTGGGAGTTGTTTGAGCCATGATGTGCCTACTCATTCATGCTTTCTGGTTATGCCTGCTATTGCTTAGAGTTGTGTCAGGTCTGATTCATCGAGGATGAATTGGAAAGTGGTCATCATGTCCTACTGTTGAGAGCTAAGTGTGTGAACACGATTTGGTAAAGGTAGTGATGAGAGGCCATGTAGGAGTACATGGTGGGTTGTCTCATTGAAACCGTCCTCGGGAACTGAGTTCTGTGTTTGTTGATCCATGAACAGCTACTACCACACGTTGGGCCCTGAAATATGACCCCGCTTGATTTATTAACCGCCCTTGTCCTCTGTCCAGGAGTTGCAATTAGTTTCTGGTGTTTGTAGTATGCTGGAGGCTGTGCACAACGCTGACCGGAGGGGTGGGCTGTGATGCGGTAGGCATGTGGCCCGGTGTACCGAGTTGCCCGTTTGGTGGCTCGGGAACCCTGTACACATCGTTCGGGGCCGTAAGTGGAAACCTCAGCCGGACTCCCTTCGGATGGAACCTGAATAGGCGATAAACCTGGACTTGGGACTTGTGTGGTTATTCAGGTCATGGTCTACAACCATGTCGGCTTTCGCTTGAAGTCTGCCGAGCACATGTCGTGTGCAGACGCTAAGTGTTGGAAAACATGTGTGAAGAAGTACGCCCCTACACGGTTACAACTGATCTATTCGAATAGTGGTGTCCGTGGTAAAGGACTTCTGGGTTACATGTACAGTTCATAGACAAGTGGAAGTGGATACTCTAAAATGCGCAAGATAAGCGTGAGTGCTATGGATGGCCTTCTCGTAGGGAGACGGGAGCAGATCCATAGTGTTGTATTGATTGGTGAATATGTGGACTCGTGTGCGCCACCTCAAAAGAGTTACTTGTAGTCGTAGTTCAGAATAGCCACAGAGTCAAAGCTGGCTTGCTGCAGTCAAACTCCACCACTCCCTTTGTTGATACTGATGCATATGTAGCTAGTTCTGATGTAAGTCTTGTTGAGTACCTTTGTACTCACGTTTGCTAAATTTATGTTTTGCAGAGAGACTTTAGTCTCACTAGTGGTTCCACGTGGACTTCGAAGTTTAGCTTGTTAACTCAGCTACGATCTTGTACCATTGGGAGGGTCTTGTAGATAGTCAGGCTTCTCAACCCTTTTCATTTTAGTTGTCTGCACTCAGACATATTATGCTTCCGTTGCCTGTATGCTTTGTATGTTGGGTCATGAGACCCACTGCTTGTAATAAATGCTGATAGATCTTCTTGGCCTTATCTATATGAGTCATTGAGTTATGTTGTGATGCCATGTTGTACATCACATACTTGCATGTTATGCGTACGCGTAATGTGCATTGCTATGTGTGGGATCCGACACCTAGTTGTTTACCCTTGGTAGCCTATCTTACAGGGAAATGTCTCCTAGTGCTTCCACTGAGCCTTGGTAGCTTGCTACTGCTCCGGAACACTTAAGCTGGCCGGCATGTGACCTTCTTCTTTCCAGTGTCTGTCCCTTAGGGGAAAGGTCACGCGTTGTTCCTTTAAGTCCTTGTAGCTTGCTACGACTTGGGTTCATACGTTGATGACCGACACGTTCGTTGTTGGGTCATGTATGCATGCCATTGTAATTTAGTGCCACTTTTGGTTTATAACTAGTCATGTCGGCCCGGGTTCTCTGTCATATGGATGCTAGCGACACTATCACATACGTGTGCCAAAATGCGCAAACGGTCCCGGGCCAGGTAAGGTGGTACCCATGGGGATACCGTGGGTGAGGCCGCAAAGTGATATGATGTGTTACATGCTAGACCTGTGTGACTTACGATCGGGGTCCTGACAGCATTGGTATCAGAGCCTGACTGCCTGTAGGCTTACCAAGCCAAACTCGTCGAAGTTGAGTCTAGAAACTCTTTAGTTATATAAGGGAATTGATTGTGGAAGGGAACGTAAGGCTCTTTTTACTCCTTTACCCTATGACCTTCTGATCTGAGTCGTCCTCTTCTTTTCTACGGGGATTAAGAACTAGGATTCTCATTCTATTTATCAGGATCACGTTAATGGTGGATTCAACCATCAGTTCAGTTCCTACTACTTCCGTATGTTGACAGTTGATCTCGGAACCTTGATATTGCGAGGTCAAGTGGTTATGCCACCATTTTTGAAGGATGTCTCAAATCTTCTTCAAGCATTTACAGCCGTTATGCTGTCTGAGTTACCCAAGGTCTCTAAATAATCTGATGCAATTGCAAATCTTTCCTCCCTATTTTGGGCCAGACTAATCAAACTAATCGGTGTGTGGAGGTACTCCGTTGCCTTGACATATATGCTGGAACTATTATTATGACCCTAGGTATCTTAGGGAATCACCTAGTAATCTAGCCAAGTTTTGTGTTCTCAGCGTGATGATTCTGGCCATCATTCTCGAAAGCATCCCATGATGCCTGATACGTCCATTTTGCATCATGCTTATATGTTGATATTTATTGCATTATGGGCTGTTATTACTTGTTTTGTCACAATACTTATGCCTTTTCTCTCTTATTTTACAAGGTTTACATGAAGAGGGAGAATGCCGGCAGCTGGAATTCTGTGCTGGAAAAGGAGCAAACTCTGGAAACCTATTCTACACAACTCCAAAAGCCCCGAAACTCAATAGAACTCCGTTTCAGAAAATATAAAAAAATATTTGGTGAAAGAAGTTCACGAGGGGGGCCACCGGCTGTCCATGAGGGTGGGGGCGCCCCCCCCCCCTCTCAGGGCGCGGCCACCTGTCTCGTGGGCCCCCCGATGCCCATCTTCTCCTATATGAGCTGTTTTGACCTGGAAAAAAAGTATAAGGAGGCTTTCGGGACCAGACGCCACCGTCTAGAGGCGAAACTGAGGCGGAAACCAAACTAGGGCTCCTGAAGAGATGTTCTGCTGGGGATACTTACCTCCGGGAGGGGGAAATCGTCACCGCCGTCATCACCAACAACTCTCCCATCTTGGGGAGGGCTATCTTCATCAACATCTTCACTAGCACCATCTCCTCTCAAACCCTAGTTCATCTCTTGTATCCAATCTTTGAACCCAAACCTCAGATTGGTACCCGTGGGTTGCTAGTAGTGTTGATTACTCTTTGTAGTTGATGGTAGTTGGTTTATTTGGTGGAACATCATATGTTCAGATCCATTATGCATATTAATACCCCTCTGATCATGAACCATATTATGTCTTGTGAGTAGTTACTTTTGTTCCTAAGGACATGGGAGAAGTCTTGCTATTAGTAGTCATGTGAGTTTGGTCTTCGTTAAATATTTTGATGAGATGTATGTTGTCTCTCCTCTAGTGATGTCATGTGAACGTCGACTACATGACACTTCACCATTATTTGGGCCTAGTGGAAGGCATTGGGAAGTAATAAGTAGATGATGGGTTGTTAGAGTGACAGAAGCTTAAACCCCAGTTTATGCATTGCTTCGTAAGGGGATGATTTGGATCCATATGTTTCAGGCTATGGTTAGGTTTACCTTAATACTTCTTTTGTAGTTGCGGATGCTTGCATTAGAGGTTAATCATAAGTGGGAGGTTTTTCCAAGTAAGGATAGCACCCAAGCACCGGTCCACCCACATACCAAATTATCAAAGTACCAAACACGAATCAGATGATCGTGATGAAAACTAGCTTGACGATAATTCACATGTGTCCTCAGGAGCGCTTTCCTTTATATAAGAGTTTGTCCAGGCTTGTCCTTTGCTACAAAAAGGATTGGGCCACCTTGCTTCACCTTATTTACTTTTACCTTTTGTCACTTGCTACCAATTACCTTATCACAAAACTATCTATTACCTATAATTTCAGTGCTTGCAGAAAATACCTTACTGAAAACTGCCTATCATTTCCTTCTGCTTCTTGTTGGGTTCGACACTCTTACTTATCGAAAGTACTACGATAGATCCCCTACACTTGTAGGTCATCAAGACTCTTTTATGGCGCCATTGCCGGGGAGTGAAGAGCCTTTGTTAAGTGGAATTTTGTAAGGAATTTTTTATATAGTGTATTGAAATTTATTGTCACTTATTACTATGGCTCAAAATCCTTTGAGGGGCTTGTTCGGGGTATATTCACCCCGAGCAGAAGAACAAAGAGTTGCTCCTCAACCTACTGCATCTACTGAAAATGTTTTCTTTGAAATTCCTTCGGGTATGATAGAGAAACTGCTTGAAAATCCTTTTACACGAGACGGAACACTGCATCCCGATTTACATCTAATATATGTGGATGAAGTTTGTCAATTATTTAAGCTTGCAAGTATGCCCTAGGATGTTATGAAAAAGAAGGTCTTCCCTTTATATTTGAAGGGAGATGCATTGACATGGATTAGGCTATGTGATGATATTGGATCATGGAACTATAATCGTCTGAAGTTGGAATTTCATCAGAAATTCTACCCTATGCACCAGGTTCATCGTGATTGTAATTATATTTATAATTTCAGGCGTCGCGTAGGAGAAAGCATCGCTCAAGCTTGGGGGAGGCTTAAGTCAATGTTATATTCATGCCCCAATCATGAGCTCCCAAGAAAAATGATCATTCAAAATTTTTATGCTCGGCTTTCTCTCAATAATCGCACCATGCTCGATAATTATTGTTTTGGCTCTTTTATGATGAAGACTGTTGAATTCAAATGGGATTTATTGGAAAGAATTAAACACAACTCTGAATATTGGGATCTCGACGAAGGTAAGGAGTCGGGCATGACCCCTAAGTTTGATTGTGTTAAAGCTTTTATGGATACCGATGTTTTCCGTGAGTTTAGCACTAAATATGGACTTGACTCTGAGATAGTAGCTTCTTTTTGTGAATCTTTTGCTACTCATGTTGATCTCACCAAGGAGAATTGGTTTAAATACCACCCCCCTATTGAAGTAAAAGTAGTTGAACCTGTTAAAGTTGAAGAAAAGACTATCACTTATAATGTTGATCCTATTGTTCCTACTGCTCATATTGAGAAACCACATTTCCCTGTTAGGATAAAGGATCATGCTCAAGCTTCAACTGTAGTTCGTAAAAGTAGTACTAGAACACCTACACCCTATGAACAAATTAAAGTTGAACCTAGTGTTGCTATGGTTAAAGATCTCTTGGTAGAAGATTTAGATGAACATCTTATTTACCTCCAAGAAGAGTCTACTAGAATAGCCAAACCCAATGCTAGGAATAGACATAGACATGTTGTAGGCTTGCCTGTTATCTCTGTTAAGATAGGATATCATTGCTATCATGGCTTATGTGACGTAGGTGCTAGTGCGAGTATTATCCCTCTTGATTTATATCGAGAAATTATGCATGATATTGCACCTGTTGAGTTAGAAGGGATTGATGTTACGATTAAGCTAGCTAATAGAGACACTATTTCACCAGTTGGGATTGTTAGAGATGTCGGAGTCTTGAGTAGGAAGGTTAAATACACTGCTGATTTTCTTGTTCTTAGTTCCACACAAGATGAATTTTGTCCCATTATATTTGGTAGGCCCTTCTTGAATACTGTTAATGCCAAGATAGACTGCGTGAAAGATATTGTTACTGTGGGATTAGGGGATATGTCTCATGATTTCAACTTTGCTAAATTTCGTAGACAATCCCTTGAAAAGGAACCATCTAGTAAGGATGAAATTATTGGTCTTGCTTCTATTGCCGTGCCTCCAAATCATCCTTTAGAACAATACTTTCTAGACCATGAAAATGATATGCATATGAATGAGAGAAGGGAAATAGATGAAATATTCTTTAAACAGGGACCCGTACTGAAAAACAACTTGCCTGTTGAAATCCTAGGGGATCCTCCTCCACCCAAGGGGGATCCCGTGTTTGAACTTAAACCTTTACCTAATAATCTTAAGTATGTTTAGCTTGATGAAAAGAAAATATATCCTGTTATTATTAGTGCTAACCTTTGAGAGCAGGAAGAAGAAAAACTATTGAAAACTCTGAAGAAGCACCATGCCGCTATTGGATATACTCTGGATGATCGTAAGGGCATTAGTCCCACTATATGCCAACACAAGATAAATTTGGAAGAAAATGCCAAACCAGTTATTGATCATCAGCGACGATTAAATCCTAAGATGAAAGAAGTGGTAAGGAAGGAAATACTAAAGCTTCTAGAAGCAGGTATTATCTATCCCGTTGCTGATAGCCAGTGGGTAAGTCCTGTCCATTGTGTCCCTAAGAAGGGAGGTATGACTGTCGTTCCTAATGATAAAGATGAATTGATCCCACAAAGAATAGTTATAGGTTATAGTATGGTAATTGATTTCCGCAAGTTAAATAAAGCTACTAAGAAAGATCATTACCCCTTTCCATTTATTGATCAAATGCTAGAAAGTTTATCCAAACATACTCATTTTTGCTTTCTAGATGGTTATTCTGGTTTCTCTCAAATAGCTGTGTCAAAAGGGATCAAGAAAAGACCACTTTTACTTGTCCTTTCGGTACATTTGCTTATAGACGTATGCCTTTTGGTTTATTTAAAGCACCTGCTACCTTTCAAAGATGCATGATGGCTATATTCTCTGATTTTTGTGAAAAGATTCTTGTGGTTTTCATGGATGATTTCTCCGTTTACGGAACTTCTTTTGATGATTGCTTAAGCAACCTTGATTGAGTTTTGCAGAGGTGTGAAGACACTAATCTTGTCTTGAATTGGGAGAAGTGCCACTTTAAGGTTAATGAAGGCATTGTCTTGGGACATAAAAATTTCGAAAGAGGTATTGAAGTTGACAAAGCTAAAGTTGATGCTATTGAAAAGATGCCATGCCCCAAGGACATCAAAGGTATACGAAGTTTCCTTGGTCATGCCGGGTTTTATAGGAGGTTCATAAAGGACTTCTCCAGAATTTCCAGGCCTCTGACTAATCTTTTACAAAAAGATATTCCTTTTGTCTTTGATAATGATTGTCTAGAAGCATTTGAAATACTTAAGAAAGCATTAATCTCTGCACCTATTGTCCAGCCTCCTGACTGGAATTTACCTTTTGAGATTATGTGCGATGCTAGTGATTATGCTGTAGGTGCTGTTTTAGGGCAAAGAGTTGATAAGAAATTAAATGTTATCTAGTACGCTAGTAAAACTCTAGATAGTGGCCAAAGAAATTATGCTACTACTTAGAAAGAATTTTTAGCAGTTGTATTTGCTTGTGATAAGTTTAGACCCTATATCTTTGATTCTAAAGTAACTATTCACACTGATCATGCTGCTATCAAATACCTTATGGAAAAGAAAGATGCTAAACCTAGACTTATTAGATGGGTTCTCTTGCTGCAAGAATTTGACATGCATATTATCGATAGAAAGGGAGCTGAGAACCCCGTTGCACACAACTTTTCTAGGTTAGAGAATGTACTTGATGACCCACAACCTATTGATGATAGCTTTCCTGATGAACAATTAGCTGTCATAAATACTTCTCGTACTGCTCCATGGTATGTCGATTATGCTAATTATATATTATCTATCCCGTTGCTGACAGCCAGTGGGTAAGTCCTGTCCATTGTGTCCCTAAGAAGGGAGGTATGACTGTCGTTCCTAATGATAAAGATGAATTGATCCCACAAAGAATAGTTACAGGTTATAGGATGGTAATTGATTTCCGCAAGTTAAATAAAGTTACTAAGAAAGATCATTACCCCTTGCCATTTATTGATCAAATGCTAGAAAGTTTATCCAAACATACTCATTTTTGCTTTCTAGATGGTTATTCTGGTTTCTCTCAAATAGCTATGTCAAAAGGTATCAAGAAAAGACCACTTTTACTTGTCCTTTCGGTACCTTTGCTTATAGACGTATGCCTTTTGGTTTATGTAATGCACCTGCTACCTTTCAAAGATGCATGATGGCTATATTCTCTGATTTTTGTGAAAAGATTGTTGAGGTTTTCATGGATGATTTCTCCGTTTACGGAACTTCTTTTGACGATTGCTTAAGCAACCTTGATTGAGTTTTGCAGAGATGTGAAGACACTAATCTTGTCTTGAATTGGGAGAAGTGCCACTTTAAGGTTAATGAAGGAATTGTCTTGGGAAATAAAAATTTTGAAAGAGGTATTGAAGTTGACAAAGCTAAAGTTGATGCTATAGAAAAGATGCCATGCCCCAAGGACATCAAAGGTATACGAAGTTTCCTTGGTCATGCCGGGTTTTATGGGAGGTTCATAAAGGACTTCTCCAAAATTTCCAGGCCTCTGACTAATCTCTTACAAAAAGATATTCATTTTATCTTTGATGATGATTGTCTAGAAGCATTTGAAATACTTAAGAAAGCATTAATCTCTGCACCTATTATCCAGCCTCCTGACTGGAATTTACCTTTTGAGATTATGTGCGATGCTAGTGATTATGTTGTAGGTGCTGTTTTAGGGCAAAGAGTTGATAAGAAATTAAATGTTATCTAGTACGCTAGTAAAACTCTAGATAGTGGCCACAGAAATTATGCTACTACTGAGAAAGAATTTTTAGCAGTTGTATTTGCTTGTGATAAATTTAGACCCTATATCGTTGATTCTAAAGTAACTATTCACACTGATCATGCTGCTATCAAATACCTTGTGGAAAAGAAAGATGCTAAACCTAGACTTATTAGATGGGTTCTCTTGCTGCAAGAATTTGAGTTGCATATTATCGATAGAAAGGGAGCTGAGAACCCCGTTGCACACAACTTGTCAAGGTTAGAGAATGTACTTGATGACCCACAACCTATTGATGATAGCTTTCCTGATGAACAATTAGCTGTCATAAATACTTCTCGTACTGCTCCATGGTATGCTGATTATGCTAATTATATATTATCTATCCCGTTTCTGATAGCCAGTGGGTATGTCCTGTCCATTGTGTCCCTAAGAAGGGAGGTATGACTGTCGTTCCTAATGATAAAGATGAATTGATCCCACAAAGAGTAGTTACAGGTTATAGGATGGTAATTGATTTCCGCAAGTTAAATAAAGCTACTAAGAAAGATCATTACCCCTTGCCATTTATTGATCAAATTCTAGAAAGTTTATCTAAACATACTCATTTTTGTTTTCTAGATGGTTATTCTGGTTTCTCTGAAATAGCTGTGTCAAAAGGGATCAAGAAAAGACCACTTTTACTTTTCCTTTCGGTACCTTTGCTTATAGACGTATTCCTTTTGGTTTATGTAATGCACCTGCTACCTTTCAAAGATGCATGATGGCTATATTCTCTGATTTTTGTGAAAAGATTGTTGAGGTTTTCATGGATGATTTCTCCGTTTACGGAACTTCTTTTGACGTTTGCTTAAGCAACCTTGATTGAGTTTTGTAGAGATGTGAAGACACTAATCTTGTCTTGAATTGGGAGAAGTGCCACTTTAAGGTTAATGAAGGCATTGTCTTGGGACATCAAATTTTTGAAAGAGGTATTGAAGTTGACAAAGCTAAAGTTGATGCTATTGAAAAGATGCCATGCCCCAAGGACATCAAGGTATACGAAGTTTCCTTGGTCATGCTGGGTTTTATAGGAGGTTCATAAAGGACTTCTCCAAAATATCCAGGCCTCTGACTAATACAAAAAGATATTCATTTTGTCTTTGATGATGTTTGTCCGGAAGCATTTGAAATACTTAAGAAAGCATTAATCTCTGCACCTATTGTCCAGCCTCCTGACTGGAATTTACCTTTTGAGATTATGTGTGATGCTAGAGATTATGCTGTAGGTGCTGTTTTAGGGAAAAGAGTTGATAAGAAATTAAATGTTATCTAGTACGCTAGTTAAACTCTAGATAGTGGCCAAAGAAATTATGCTACTACTGAGAAAGAATTTTTAGCAGTTGTATTTGCTAGTGATAAGTTTAGACGCTATATCGTTGATTCTAAAGTAACTATTCACACACATCATGCTGCTATCAAATACCTTATGGAAAAGAAAGTTGCTAAACCTAGACTTATTAGATGGGTTCTCTTGCTGCAAGAATTTGACTTGCATATTATCGATCGAAAGGGAACTGAGAACCCCGTTGCACACAACTTGTCTAGGTTAGAGAATGTACTTGATGACCCACAACCTATAGATGATAGCTTTCCTGATGAACAATTAGTTGTCATAAATACTTCTCGTACTGCTCCATGGTATGTTGATTATGCTAATTATATATTATCTATCCCGTTGCTGATAGCCAGTGGGTAAGTCCTGTCCATTGTGTCCCTAGGAAGGGAGGTATGACTGTCGTTCCTAACGATAAAGATGAATTGATCCCACAAAGAATAGTTACAGGTTATAGGATGGTAATTGATTTCCGCAAGTTAAATAAAGCTACTAAGAAAGATCATTACCCCTTGCCATTTATTGATCAAATGCTAGAAAGTTTATCCAAACATACTCATTTTTGCTTTCTAGATGGTTATTCTGGTTTCTCTTAAATAGCTGTGTCAAAAGGGATCAAGAGAAGACCACTTTTACTTGTCCTTTTGGTACCTTTGCTTATAGACGTATGCCTTTTGGTTTATGTAATGCACCTGCTACCTTTCAAAGATGCATGATGGCTATATTCTCTGATTTTTGTGAAAAGATTGTTGAGGTTTTCATGGATGATTTCTCCGTTCATGGAACTTCTTTTGATGATTAATTAAGCAACCTTGATTGAGTTTTGCAGAGATGTGAAGACAATAATCTTGTCTTGAATTGGGAGAAGTGCCACTTCAAGGTTAATGAAGGCATTGTCTTGGGACATCAAAATTTTGAAAGAGGTATTGAAGTTGACAAAGCTAATGTTGATGCTATTGAAAAGATGCCATGCCCCAAGGACACCAAAGGTATACGAAGTTTCCTTGGTCATGCCGGGTTTTATAGGAGGTTCATAAAGAACTTCTCCAAAATTTCCAGGCCTCTCACTAATCTCTTACAAAAAGATATTCCTTTTGTCTTTGATGATGATTGTCTAGAAGCATTTGAAATACTTAAGAAAGCATTAATCTCTGCACCTATTGTCCAGCCTCCTGACTGGAATTTACCTTTTGAGATTATGTGCGATGCTAGTGATTATGATGTAGGTGCTGTTTTAGGGCAAAGAGTTGATAAGAAATTAAATGTTATCTAGTATGCTAGTAAAACTCAAGATAGTGCCCAAAGAAATTATGCTACTACTGAGAAATAATTTTTAGCAGTTGTATTTGCTTGTGATAAGTTTAGACCCTATATCGTTGATTCTAAAGTAACTATTCACACTGATCATGCTGCTATCAAATACCTTATGGAGAGGAAAGATGCTAAACCTAGACTTATTAGATGGGTTCTCTTGCTGCAAGAATTTGACTTGCATATTACCGATAGAAAGGGAGCTGAGAACCCTGTTGGACACAACTTGTCTAGGTTAGAGAATGTACTTGATGACCCATAACCTATTGATGATAGCTTTCCTGATGAACAATTAGCTGTCCTAAATACTTCTCGTACTACTCCATGGTATGCTGATTATGCTAATTATATATTATCTATCCCGTTGCTGATAGCCAGTGGATAAGTCCTGTCCATTGTGTCCCTAAGAAGGGAGGTATGACTGTCGTTCCTAATGATAAAGATGAATTGATCCCACAAAGAATAGTTACAGGTTATAGGATGGTAATTGATTTCCGCAAGTTAAGTAAAGCTACTAAGAAAGATCATTACCCCTTGCCATTTATTGATCAAATGCTAGAAAGTTTATCCAAACATACTCATTTTTGCTTTCTAGATGGTTATTCTGGTTTCTCTCAAATAGCTGTGTCAAAAGGGATCAAGAAAAGACCACTTTTACTTGTCCTTTCGGTACCTTTGCTTATAGACGTATGCCTTTTGGTTTATGTAATGCACCTGCTACCTTTCAAAGATGCATGATGGATATATTCTCTGATTTTTGTGAAAAGATTGTTGAGGTTTTCATGGATGATTTCTCCGTTTACGGAACTTCTTTTGATGATTGCTTAAGCAACCTTGATTGAGTTTTGCAGAGATGTGAAGACACTAATATTGTCTTGAATTGGGAGAAGTGGCACTTTAAGGTTAATGAAGGCATTGTCTTGGGACATAAAAATTTTGAAAGAGGTATTGAAGTTGACAAAGCTAAAGTTGATGCTATTGAAAAGATGCCATGCCCCAAAGACATCAAAGGTATGCGAAGTTTCCTTGGTCATGCCGGGTTTTATGGGAGGTTCATAAAGGACTTCTCCAAAATTTCCAGGCCTCTGACTAATCTCTTACAAAAAGATATTCATTTTTTCTTTGATGATGATTGTCTTGAAACATTTGAAATACTTAAGAAATCATTAATCTCTGCAACTATTGTCCAGCCTCCTGACTGGAATTTACCTTTTGAGATTATGTGCGATGCTAGTGATTATGCTGTAGGTGCTGTTTTAGGGAAAAGAGTTGATAAGAAATTAAATGTTATCTAGTACGCTAGTAAAACTCTAGATAGTGGCCAAAGAAATTATGCTACTACTGAGAAAGAATTTTTAGCAGTTGTATTTGCTTGTGATAAGTTTAGACCCTATATCGTTGATTCTAAAGTAACTATTCACACTGATCATGCTGCTATCAAATACCTTATGGAAAAGAAAGATGCTAAACCTAGACTTATTAGATGGGTTCTCTTGCTGCAAGAATTTGACTTGCATATTATCGATAGAAAGGGAGCTGAGAACCCCGTTGCACACAACTTGTCTAGGTTAGAGAATGTACTTGATGACCGACAACCTATTGATGATAGCTTTCCTGATGAACAATTAGCTGTCATAAATACTTCTTGTACTGCTCCATGGTATGCTGATTATGCTAATTATATATTATCTATCCCGTTGCTGATAGCCAGTGGGTAAGTCCTGTCCATTGTGTCCCTAGGAAGGGAGGTATGACTGTTGTTCCTAACGATAAAGATGAATTGATCCCACAAAGAATAGTTACAGGTTATAGGATGGTAATTTATTTCCGCAAGTTAAATAAAGCTACTAAGAAAGATCATTACCCCTTGCCATTTATTGATCAAATGGTAGAAAGTTTATCCAAACATACTCATTTTTACTTTCTAGATGGTTATTCTGGTTTCTCTTAAATAGCTGTGTCAAATGGGATCAAGAGAAGACCACTTTTGCTTGTCCTTTTGGTACCTTTGCTTATAGACGTATGCCTTTTAGTTTATGTAGTGCACCTGCTACCTTTCAAAGATGCATGATGGCTATATTCTCTTATTTTTGTGAAAAGATTGTTGAGGTTTTCATGGATGATTTCTCCGTTCACGAAACTTCTTTTGATGATTGCTTAAGAAACCTTGATTGAGTTTTGCAGAGATGTGAAGACACTAATCTTGTCTTGAATTGGGAGAAGTGGCACTTTAAGGCTAATGAAGGCATTGTCTTGGGACATAAAATTTTTGAAAGAGGTATTGAAGTTGACAAAGCTAATGTTGATGCTATTGAAAAGATGCCATGCCCCAAGGACATCAAAGGTATACAAAGTTTCCTTGGTCATGCCGGGTTTTATAGGAGGTTCATAAAGGACTTCTACAAAATTTCTAGGCCTCTCACTAATCTCTTACAAAAAGATATTCCTTTTGTCTTGGATGATGATTGTCTAGAAGCATTTGAAATACTTAAGAAAGCATTAATCTCTGCACCTATTGTCCAGCCTCCTGACTGGAATTTACGTTTTGAGATTATGTGCGATGCTAGTGATTATGTTGTAGATGATGTTTTAGGGCAAAGAGTTGATAAGAAATTAAATTTTATCTAGTATGCTAGTAAAACTCTAGATAGTGGCCAAAGAAATTATGCTACTACTGAGAAAGAATTTTTAGCAGTTGTATTTGCTTGTGATAAGTTTAGACCCTATATCGTTGATTCTAAAGTAAATATTCACACTGATCATGCTGCTATCAAATACCTTATGGAAAAGAAAGATGCTAAACCTAGACTTATTAGATGGGTTCTCTTGCTGCAAGAATTTGACATGCATATTATCGATAGAAAGGGAGCTGAGAACCCCGTTGCACACAACTTGTCTAGGTTAGAGAATGTACTTGATGACCCACAACCTATTGATGATAGCTTTCCTGGTGAACAATTAGCTGTCATACATACTTCTCGTACTGCTCCATGGTATGCTGATTATGCTAATTATATTGTTGCTAAGTTTACCTCCTAGCTTCACATACTAGCAAAAGAAAAAGTTCTTCTATGATTTGAGACATTACTTCTTGGATGACCCACATCTTTATAAAGAAGGTTTAGATGGTATTATTAGATGTTGTGTACGTGAGCATGAACAGGAACAGATCCTATGCAAGTGCCACTCCGAAGCTTATGGAGGACACCATGCGTGAGATAGAACTGCACACAAGGTATTGCAATCCGGTTTTTATTGGCCTACTCTCTTCAAGGATGCCCGTAAGTTTGTCTTATCTTCTGATGAATGTCAAAGAATTGGTAATATCAGTAGACGTCAAGAAATTCCTATGAAATATTCACTTGTTATTGAACCATTTGATGTTTGGGGTTTGATTATATGGGACCGTTTCCTGCCTCTAATGGGTACACACATATTCTACTTGCTGTTGATTACGTTACTAAGTGGGTGGAAGCTATTCCAACTAGTAGTGTTGATCATAACACCTCTATTAAGATGCTTAAAGAAGTTATTTTTCCGAGGTTTGGAGTCCCTAGATATCTAATGACTGATGGTGGTTCACACTTTATTCATGGTGCTTTCCGTAAGATGCTTGCTAAGTATGATGTCAACCATATAATTGCATCCCCTTATCACCCACAGACTAGTGGTCAAGTAGAACTAAGTAATAGAGAGCTGAAATTAATTTTGCAAAAGATAGTTAATAGGTCTAGAAAGAATTGGTCCAAGAAACTTGATGATGCATTATGGGCCTATAGAACTGCATACAAAAACCCTATGGGTATGTCTCCATATAAGATGGTATATGGAAAAGCTTGTCACTTACCTCTTGAGCTAGAACATAAGGCATATTGGGCTATCAAAGAGCTCAATTATGATTTGAAACTTGTCGGTGAGAAGATGATATTTGACATTAGTTGCCTTTATTAATGGAGAACTCAGGCCTATGAGAATGCCAAGCTGTTTAAAGAAAAGGTTAAAAGATGGCATGATAAAGGATACAAAAGCGTGAGTTTAACATAGGTGATTATGTCTTGCTATTCAACTCCCGTTTAAGATTTTTTGCAGGAAAACTTCTCTCCAAGTGGGAAGGACCTTACGTAATCGAGGAGGTCTATCGTTCCGGTGCCATAAAAATCAACAACTTTGAAGGCACAAATCCGAAGGTGGTGAACGGTCAAGGAATCAAATAGTATATCTCAGGTAATCCTATAAATGTTGAAACCAATGTTATTGAAACCATAACCCTGGAGGAATACATAAGGGACACTTTCCAGAACAATATAGCCTCCGAAAAGGAAGAGGTATGTGATACGGTAAGTAAACCGACTCCAAAACAGCTCTAAAGGCAATTTTTCTCCGTTTTGGAATATTTAGAAAAATAGAAAAATAAGTAGCAGTCCGGAAGAGACACGAGGCGTCCACGAGGGTGGAGGGTGTGCCCCCTGCCCAGGGCGCGCTCCCTGTCTCGTGGGCACCCCGTGTGCCTCCAGGACCCTGTTTTCTTGTGGGTTACTCCTTTTGGTCGGTAAAAAATTCATTAAATATACTGTCGGCGTCCTGGGAACCAGGGTACCCAGACTTGCCTGTCTGTGGGCCGTGACACGCTCCTTCAAGCGGCCTGGTACGGCCCATCTGATCGACCAGCTTCTCAAGACCCTCGCGACGGGCCAGGCCTCGCGAGGAGAACGACGCCAAGACCCCCTCGGGAGTGGCCTCGGCAAGGCATTCCGGAGGGGCGGAGAATCCAAGGCCAAGCCTGCCTCAGGAGGAGCACTGATGTCAGCAGTGATGCACCACGCCAGCAGGTGCCAGCGTCCGCCAGCAGCGCAGTTGCCATTTCGGTGCAAAGGAGACAGCGCAGCCGTTGGTTCCCAAGGAGCGGGGCAAAGGTTTCCTCTCTGGTGCAACAAGACCGAAGACCGCAAGGATGATAAGGAGGATGTCACCGTCGAGCCCACCACCGTGTCACCGCCTGATCCTTTTGCAGGAGAAGACTACTTTTGTCAGGGTAGGAACGTCCTTGTGTTCCCGCTCAAAATGGCCATTATGGAATCCCTTCCCGCCTAAACATTTCGGGGGAAGAGGACCGTGGCCGCCTATATAAAGTAGCTAGGACCTCCACTGCAGAGGGGGGGGGGAAGAATCATCGACTCACACATTTGACCACCACACAAGGAGAAAGAACACTAGCCTCCTGACCCTCCTGAGCTCAGGAACCCTTGTACCAGTTCATACCCTAGATCACTCGGAACCAATCCACCAAAGGAGGAAGTAGGGTCTTACACCTCACGGTGGCCCGAACCTGGATAAACTCTTGTGTGCTTGTTCGTTGTTTGCTTGAATCCTTCCACCGAGACGAGAGCGAGGCGCTAGGTAGACGTGAGTGGCCGAGATCTTCGTTCACGCCCCTGTGTTCGAACTTAACGGTTCTTGCGGAGCCCTGAATCCGACATTTGGCGCGCCAGGTAGGGGGCGTGTCGAAATCTCGCCTCTCCGACGACCTCGTCGCGTTCTCGTCACCTACCCTGCTCCACAACCATGGTGGACACACGCCGAGCTCGCGCCGCCCGCCGCGCTGCGAACGACTCTCGGACGGCGCCCGCGGGCAACGGCGCACCACTCCGCCCCAACTCACCGGTCGCCAACGCCGCCACCGCCCCGGCTGTCCATGAGCAGCAGGACTCCTCTCTGCCGCTGTCCGTGCGGCGGGACGGCCGCACGGCAACGCCTTTGCCCTCGCCGATCGCAGCGTCGTCCTCGTTGTTCCGCCGCGGGCCGGTCTACCAGCAGCCTACACTACTGATGTCGCGGGAGCTCTTGTGCTACTGCCCAGCAGATGATCTCTATGACGAGTGGGTCCACCGCATCACCGAGCTCGTCAACGTAGGTGGGGAAGCGCCTGCACCATCACACTCTTCGCGTCCTCCGTCGCCCCCGCCGGCAAACGAGGGCCGTGGGGTCCCGGCTCCGCCTCGCCCTCACCCCGCCAGCCAGGAGGGCCTGCGTGAGGCCCCTCGACGTGAACAACCCCACAGAGCCCACGCCCGCGATGAGGAGAGTTGCCAGGTGATCCCGCACCCACATGCAGGGGCTCATGGGCCCCCTGGCCCGCAACGCCCAGACTGCACGCCACAGGAGGTGGTGGCGCCAGCACCTCAAGAACCAGTGTCACAGGTGCAGGGGGCGCATGTGATCCTGAGCGTACGCGGGTGTGGCGCCCTAGCTCCCGAGCTACGACGCCTCGTCTGGCCTGGCAAGTTCAAGCCAGACCTGCCTCCGCACTACGACGGCACCACCGAACCCACGGAGTTCATTCAAATCTACAAGCTGAACATCGAGGCGGCCAAGGGCACTGAGCAGGTCATGGCGAACTGGTTCCCCATGGCTTTGAAGGACGGCGCATGCTCCTGGCTCCTGAACCTCCTGGTGGGATCCATCTTCCAAGGCACCCGCGACCGAGCCCCGGCAGCTGCTGACCTGCGTCGCGTGAAGCAGCAGCCGGGAGAAACCCTGCAAAAGTACATTCAACGCTTCAACACCATGCGCCTCCGTATCCCGAGGGTCTCGGACGAGGCCATCATCTCTGCGTTCTCCGATGGCGTCCGCGACGTCAGGATGAGGGAAGAGCTTGCCATGACCTGTTCATGGCCCTCGAGATGTTCAAGTTTGCGGCAAAGTGCGCCAGGGCGGAGGAAGGCCACCTCTCCCTTCATGAGCTGCCTGAGGTGGAGGCAGACAACAAGAAAACCAAGGCCAAGGAGTCGAAGCGCAAGGGACCAGCCGTGTTGGCTGCTGAGCCAGAAGTGAAGCGTGGCTGCGGCTACGATGACCTCCCTAGAGACGACCGACCGTACTGCGTCTTCCACAACGTCCACAACCACAACACCAACGACTGCCAGGAGCTCAAGGCGATGCGCGGCAGGTGCGTCGGGCAGCTCCCTGAGCGTGACAACCGCGGCTACGGACTTGGAGGAGGCCGAGGAGGAGGACTCTGGGACGGCAGGAACTCGCGCCAAGGGTGGCGTGAGCAAGCTCGTGAAGACTAGTGGCAGGAGCAGCCTCGTGACGCCCCCTGGCGCGACCAACTTCCTGAGGGTTGCCCTCAGGGTAACAGAGTCCTGCCTCCGCTGCGACCACCTCCAAGAAGGAACGACGACGACCGCCAGGGAGACGGGGCAGGGGGCTTCCAGGAACCGCGTGCAGTAGCGTGCATTTTGGGAGGAGCCCATGCCCCGGCTTCTCACCGCATCTTCAAGCAGTTCGCCCGTGAGGTGAACGCGGCGCTCCCCAGGCCTGACGCAACGCGCAACCTCAGGTGGACCAAGCAAGTCATCGCTTTCGACCCAAAGGACCAGCTCAAGTGCACTGCGGCCCCAGGCGCACTCCCGATGCTCTGCACCCCGACCATCATCAACGTCCTCGTGACCAAGACCCTCATCGAAGGCGGGGCAGGGCTCAACGTACTCTCCGTCCAGACCTTCGAGACACTCCAGGTTCCATACGATCAGCTCCACCCCACCAAGCCATTCTACGGAGTCACGGACAGCTCCACGCTCCCGATGGGGCAAGTCCGCCTCCTCGTCACCTTTGGAGACCACGACAACTACCACACCGAGCTCATCAACTTCGACGTCGCCAACATCCACCTCCCGTACAACGCCATCCTGGGGTATCCTGCCCTTGCCAAGTTCATGACGGCGACCCATCAGGGCTACAACGTCCTCAAGATGCCCGGAAGCGGCGGAATCATCACGATCGCCTCCGACGAGAAGGAAGTGGTGCGTTCACTGGAGCATGCCTACCAGACCGCGGTAGTTGAATACCCCGATGAGGATGAAGCCGTCCTCGCCCTGCTGACCGCCCCCAAGAAGAAGAAGAACCTACCCGTCAACGGACCCCAGGACATGGGCGCTCCCGACGACCTGGCCTCAGGACTCGCGCCTGGGGACGAGGCGCCTTCCACCCTCGCATAGGGAGGCATGCTCGACGCCCCTCTCATGACGGGCTCGTGGGCTCTCCTCTGGAGTGTCCCTGAGCTGACCTGTGCCCCGAGGGAGGTGTTCGAGCACCACCTGCAAGCGTATCTTGATGCGTGTTTTTGTGAGCCCAACGCGAGCCGTCCAGCGCTAGGGGCTCAGGACTTCATCGACCAAGTTACGGAGGAACTTCAGTATGCAAGACTCATCCACGGTGGGCGTAACCGCACAACCCCAAGTCCACCTGCTCGTAGCCCGAGCGACTGCTTTCGCGTCTACGTCGACATCGCGGGTCTCAACCGAGCGGCTTCTCAGGAGCCCTTCTGGCCGACGGCGGTCGGCCGGATTAGGGCCCTCCCCTGCAGCTACATCTGCGCGCTCTTCGGCTTCCGCAACACAGCAGCCACGTTCCAGCATCTCGCGCAACAGGCCTTGGGGGCTCAGGAGGCTCAGTGGCAGGCGGTCCGGACGGAGCGGGAGCCGGACCTGCGCGACCATTGAGCGCCTCAGGAACCCCTGGGCCTCAGGAGTCCGATGATCCTCGGGAGCGACCTGCACAGCTCGCTTCTTCAGCTACCCCAAATCTCCTTTGGCAAGTATCAGGTGACACTTCAGGTATCTAAACGAGGGCGCCTCTCAGGCTGCATCATCCTCGGGCCGCTGGGGGCTGTTCCCCCATGGTTGTCTCCCTTTTTGCATGATCAAGGCCAGATATTTCTTTCCATTCGCATTATTTATATGCTTGGCGCCCTCACCGCCACTAAGGTCATGAGCCCTTGTGAGCCCACTCTCGACCGCCCCACGATTAAGTACTGGCACGACGTCTGTGCTCGGGTCCGTCCCTACAGTGTCGATAAACCCAAGGGCTGAGCTCTGCCTAGCGAGCCATTTCTGTGACGGCACCTCCCATAGTCCTTGGTGCCTTGTTCTCGCATGGGCTAATCATGGATGGGTAAGTAGGGGCCCGTGGAAGGTGCCTCGCTCATGCGGGAACCACGCGCCGGCTGTTTTTCCTTTGGATCGTGGCATGAGAAGACTGGGCACGGCGTCTGTGCTCGGGTCCGTCCCAGCAGCGTCGACAAATCCAGTGGCTGAGCTCTGTCTCACGGGTTAACCCCGTGACGTCACCTCCAGGGGTCGCTGGTGCTGCGGCCTTCTCATGCAATATCCCCTAGGGATGCACTCGGCGCAGGTCGACACAACACCTCTCTTTTCACATTTTGCAGAAGAAGACTCAGGCGCAACCCACCTCAGGGTAGGGTCTCGTGAGTGATGCGTAAGCTCACGAGAACTTCCTCAGAGTCGTTCAGCTCATCCTGAGGAGGGCCCATATACACCTTGGCTGTCCTACCGTGCTAGCCACGCGTCAGGGCGGGGCTGTACACGCCCCGGAGTCTCTCCCGGTGGGAGGCTCCCTCCCACGGTCTAGTGGAAGTACCAAGCTCCGCGCTAGCAGATCCAACCGAGGAGCGATTATGCCCACGAACCAGTGGAAGCACCAAGCTCCGCGCTAGCCGATACGACCGAGGCGTGGTTATGCCCACACTCCGCGCAAGTGTGGTAGCTCTATGCTCCGCGCTAGTTATAAACAACTGAGGGTGGCCCCCAGTGGCCGCACCAACCTCAGGGAGCTTTTCAGCTCACGACGCTCATAGCTTCTCCTTGGATGGGTGTCGCAAGGGGGGCTAGGCACGGGGGCTATGCTCAGGTCACGCCTGGCAGACGCCACCCTACTAGGTGCCCAGACACCTGGCCTTCTCGTGCCCCATCCCAGGCGAAGGCTCGTGGGCAAGGTATGGTGCTTGTTCTCCTTCATGAAGAGCCGTTCGTACGTCAAGGGGGACCTCTGGGCATCACGACCCAGGGGCCTAACTGGCCACGTAGCCCCTCATCCCTTGAGCCTAGTTATGACGATAACCCCGGTCCTCCGGAGGGCTCAATGGCGATCGAGGTATGCGCGGGGTTGGGCCCTGCCGACGCAGAACGAAAATGGGATCACTTGAACGTTAAGGGGGACCCTTTGGGCATCGCGACCCAAGGGCCTCACTGGCCACGTAGCCCCTCACCCCTTGAGTCTAGTTACTACGGTAACCCTGGCGTCCGGAGGGCTCAGCAATGAGTCTAGTTACTACGGTAACCCCGGTCATCCAGAGGGCTCAGCGGCGGTCGAGGTATGCGAGGGGTTGGGCCCTGCCGACGCAGAGCACCTAAAGCAAACATGAAAGGAAGCAAGCATGGAATCATCTAGCTATTACAATAACGTCAAGTTTTTTTCAAATTCAAACCAAGTTCTTACGCCTCCCCGAGGCACTCGCACTTCTCTCACTAAACAGGACGGATAAAGCATCGACAAGCACAGTATCACCAGTCTACACCTTTTTAGGTTGCGATGGTGGCAGCCTGGAGAAACGTCTCCATCGACCATGTGGCTTCTGTTCTAGGGCCTCGGGAGCGATCATTGCCGCCGCCTCACGAGGGCGCTTGGACGCCAAACCTTGCCTCATGGGAGAGGCGACAGGAATCAAGCACCATCTGACCTCAGGAATTGCTAAAGATAAGTTTTCAACACCGCACCCGCTTGCACACGTACACCACCACTTACTATAGTTACGAAGCCCTTCTTGACGGACCAGTGAGGAGCTGCCTGGACGCCAAGAGGGACCTCCCGAGCGTTGCGCCTCGGGGGCTCTTACCAGATCCTGGACCCCTCCCCTCCTGGCTTTGGCCATGGTGTCGTGACTTGGCATACCAGCACGGGCCGAGGCTGGTTCCAGGATTGGGTCTCGCAGGCATAGGGCCTTAAGCTACCACGGAAACAAAAGAAAGGGGAAATCGTGCTTAAACAAGGGAATCATGCAGGACACAAGTTTATGACGCTAGATAATAACAAAAGTACTACGAGAATTTACATGTCCTTGTGAAGCCCTCGATGATGTCCCACAGGAACTAAGCTAAGGAAGACGCTCCCAAGGAGCTCGGCTTGAACTCCTTCAACAACGGCGACGCCGGGAGGACACCGTTTCCCTCCGGTGATAGGGAAGGCGGCTTCGCGGTTCGTAGCTCTCGTCAAAGCTCGAGGTCGTCTCAGGGGTAGCGTGGCTCCTATCGGGAGAGTCGGAGATATAGCCGACAACGAGCACTTTGTCTCCATGATGACGCAGGGAATAGTCGCAGGCGAGCCCATTCTCTGCGCCACACGGCAGTCGGAGGCCGTCCGCCCCGAAGACTTTGACGGTTATCGCGCCCGTCGTGTCCAGCGTGAAGTGAAGAATGTGCCTCCCGGTGGGGGCGCAGGCGCGACGCACCACAACCCAGCCCCAGGTCATGAAGACCTGGCCAGAAGAAACCACCTCCACGTCGGCGTGCGAAGGAGGAAGGCGACACCCTTCGTGCCTCAGCTCCATCGTCACTCGTCCACGAGCCGGGAGTACCTCCCTCAGGAACGGAGGAAAAAGGATCCAGGAATGCGGAGGGCCCCCCGCCCATATGATGAACTCGTGGGCATCATCCTCCGAATGGGATGGTAGCAGGGTGCGAGGAGACACCCGTCTCGGGCGACTGGCGGCGCCACCCCTATCGCCGCCCCCGCTCGATCTGCCTGCCGATGAGATGTGCAAGGGAAGCGAAAACCCTGGTGGAGCCCGCGTGCACCATGTGCGAGCGTCCACCGGCCTCAGGGGCGTGCACGGGGAATCACGGCGCCTCTTCTTCGGGGGGAGCTGTTCGGGATCCACCATCAGGCTCTTCCCTTTCTCCGTGGCCGAGAATCAGCGAATCGGCGCCATGGAATCCTGGGAGCAATGGAAACGTGGGGATCGGCCTGCAACGGTCAAGTGAGAGGCGTGAAGCCTCACCCCCTGTTTATAAGCCGAGAAGACCAACCGGCGGCCACTCGCGCGCGGCCGTAGTGGCCCCGCTGCCCGTGCCAAGGAGTTTTCAAGTCACACGATTGCCAAGATTGCGTGGGAAGTGGAGTTGCTCGCGTCCCATCCAACCGTCACGCGCCAGCCTGGCCCGCAGCCTTTTTGGGGCCCGCGGCGCTTCGTCCTGGACTAAGGCTTCGCCCCGAAGCCAACTCCGCGCGTGCCTTGGGCCCGGGGGCTACTGTCGGCGTCCTGGGAACCAGGGTACCTAGACTTTCCTGTCTGCGGGCCGCGACGCACTCCTTGAAGCGGCCTGGTACGGCCCAGCTGATCGACCAGCTGCTCAAGACCGTCGCGAGGGGGCAGGCCTCGCGAGGAGAACGACGCTAAGACCCCCTCGAGAGCGGCCTCGGCAAGGCGTTCCGGAGGGGCGGAGAATCCAAGGCCAAGCCTGCCTCAGGAGGAGGCAGTGATGTCAGCAGTGATGCACAGCGCCAGCAGGTGCCAGTGTCCGCCAGCAGCGCAGTTGCCATTTCGGTGCAAAGGAGACAGCGCTGCCATTGGTTCCCAAGGAGCGGGTCAAAGGTTTCCTCTTTGGTGCAACAAGACCGAAGACCGCAAGGACGATAAGGAGGATTTCACCGTCGAACCCACCACCGTGTCACCGCCTGATCCTTTTGCAGGCGAACACTACTTTTGTCAGGGTAGGAACGTCCTTGTGTTCCCGCTCAAAAATGGTCGTTGTGGAATCCCTTCCCGCCTAAACATTTCTGGGGAAGAGGACCGTGTCCACCTATATAAAGTAGCTAGGACCTCCACTACAAAGGGGGGGGGGGAATCATCGACTCACACATTTTACCACGACACAAGGAGCAAGAACACTAGCCTCCTGACCCTCCTGAGCTCAGGAACCCTTGTACCAGTTCATACCCTAGCTCACTCTGAACCAATCCACCAAAGCAGGAAGTAGGGTCTTACACCTCGCGGTGGCCCGAAACTGGATAAACTCTTGTGTGCTTGTTTGTTGTTTGCTTGAATCCTTCCACCGAGACGAGAGCAAGGCGCTAGCTAGATATGAGTGGGAGAGATCTTCGTTCACGCCCCTATGTTCGAACTTAACGGGTCTTGCGGAGCCCTGAATCCGACATATACTCCCGAGGTTTTGACCTCTGTATCACGCAAAAATCCTCTGTTTTCGTTTCGAGCTGCTGTTTTTGACAGGTCTAGATCATCATGGCGTCCTCCAACACCCCCAAGGACAAGTTCTTCGAGAAGGTCATCAACCCCTACCTTGCGGAGGTGCTGCACCACCCTAAAACCATGGAGTCGCATGAGGGGGTGCTGCACATCCGTGATGTTGAGGGGCCAAGGAGGACTGGAAGCATGGAGACAAGGCACAAAGCGATGGAGCAGCAAGTTTTCAAGTGCCAAGGTATGGTGGAACGAGGACTCAACGCCAACCACATGATGATCTCGGAGCTTGCCACAACCTCAAGCTGGACTCAAGGATCTTCGGGGAAGCTATCTCCAATCATCAAGAGAAGATCGAACACCTCCAAGCCCAGATCTATCACCTGCAAAACCAAAACTGTGAGTATCAATATAGATTCAAGAAGATGAGTTTGGCTGCAGATTTGAGTATCCCGGAGACTCGATCATCCTTCTACGATGGTGAACCCATGCTTTGGAAAGTGGACGACAGGCCTGCATCATCAATAACTCCTACATCACCACCCCCGAAGAAGGAGACATAATCATATGGGTATGGGCACTCCCCTTAGAAACTGCCAAGCTTGGGGGAGTGACCCCGGTATCATATCACCATCACTCCTATCTTTACCGTTTTACTTAGTTCGATCCTTTTGGTGGTATCTTGGTCTAGTAGAATAAAGTTAGCATGATCTAGTTGGGATCTTTTGTCTTATGATCTGTACCCTTTGTAATCGAGTCCGTCAGCTATATAATAAAGATTAGTGTTGAGTCAAGGGCTTGATTTCCTCACTTGGGTCATGATAAAAAGAAAGAAAATAAAGAGAGTATCAAAGAGATCATATCGATCTTATGGGAAGTAATGACTTCACATATAAGAGTATGATAAATAAAGTTGTTGGGAGTTTACAAACATAGTTTTGGTCATCGTTGCAATTAATAGGAAGTAATAACAGAAGAGAGGCTTCACATACAAATATACTATCTTGGACATCTTTTACGATTGTGAGCACTCATTAAAGTATGACATGCTAAAGTGTTGATGTTGGACAAGGAAGACAACATAATGGGTTATGGTTTCTTGTATCCGAAATAAATTATATTGTCATGGATCATCCAACATGTTGAGCTTGCCTTTCCCCCTCGTGCTAGCCAAAACTCCTCGCACTAAGTAGAGATACTACTTGTGCTTCCATACATCCTTAAACCCAGTTTTTCCATGAGAGTCCACTATACCTACCTATGGATTGAGAAAGATCCTTCCAAATAAGTTGTCATGTTGCAACCTCGCTAAAATATGTATGATTTATTAGTGTGGGAGAAATTAGCTTTATACGATCTTGTTATATGGAAGTAATAAAAGCGACGGGCTGCATAATAAAGGTCCTTATCACAAGTGGCAATATAAAGTGAAGTTCTTCTATGCTAAGAATTTGTGCATCCAACCATAAAAACACATGACAACCTCTGCTTCCCTCTGCGAAGGGCCTATCTATTATTCTTGTCTTATAAGAGACAAGGTGAAATTCACCTTTCCTTTTTACATTTTATCCTTTGGCAAGCACACTGTGTTGGAAAGATCCTGACATATATACCCACTTGGATGTAAGTTTTCATGATCTATTACTGTTGACATCACCCTTGAGGTAAAAGGTTGGGAGGCAACACCATAAGCCCCTATCTTTCTCTGTGTCCGATTAAAACTCCATAAACATAAGTATTGCATGAGTGTGAGCAATTGTGAAAGATTCTATGATAGTGGAGTATGTAGGCTTGCTGAAAAGCTCTTATATTGATTCTTTCCGATGTTACGATAAATTGCAATTGCTTCAATGACCGAGATGAAAGTTTGTTAGTTTCCAATGAAGTTTATGATTCATGCTTGATATTGTGAATGAATTGTTACTTTAGCATAAGAATCATATGACAATGTATATATGTTGTTGCTATGAAAATGATCATGATGCCTTCATGTCCGTATTTTGTTTTTATCGACACCTCTATCTCTAAACATGTGGACATATTTTTCGTTATCGGCTTTCGCTTGAGGACAAGCGAGGTCTAAGCTTGGGGGAGTTGATATATCCATTTTGCATCATGCTTATATGTTTATATTTATTGCATTATGGGCTATTATTACTTGTTTTGTCACAATACTTATGCCTTTTCTCTCTTATTTTACAAGGTTTACATGAAGAGGGAGAATGCCGGCAGCTGGAATTCTGGGCTGGAAAAGGAGCAAACTCTGGAAACCTATTCTGCACAACTCCAAAAGCCCTGAAACTCAACAGAACTCCGTTTCAGAAAATATAAAAAATATGTGGTGAAAGAAGTTCACGAGGGGGGCCACCGGCTGTCCACGAGGGTGGGGGGCGCGCCCCACCTCTCAAGGCACGCCCCCCTGTCTCGTGGGCCCCCTAAAGGCCCACCGATGCCCATGTTTTCCTATATGAGGTTTTTTGACCTGGAATAAATTATAAGGAGGCTTTCGGGACCAGACGCCTCCGTCTCGAGGCGGAACGGAGGCGGAAACCAATCTAGGGCTCCGGCAGAGCTGTTCTGTCGGGGATACTTC
The DNA here is from genome assembly GCA_902687465.1 of Secale cereale. NCBI lineage: Eukaryota > Viridiplantae > Streptophyta > Magnoliopsida > Poales > Poaceae > Secale > Secale cereale. The sequence goes on along the minus strand of LR738709.1, from coordinate 248,189,526 downwards.
CCTCCGGGAGGGGGAAATCATCACCACCGTCATCATCAACAACTCTCCCATCTTGGGGAGGGCTATCTTCATCAACATCTTCACCAGCACCATCTCCACTCAAACCCTAGTTCATCTCTTGTAGCCCATCTTTGTACCCAAACCTCAGATTGGTACGTGTGGGTTGCTAGTAGTGTTGATTACTCTTTGTAGTTGGTACTAGTTGGTTTATTTGGTGGAAGATCATATGTTCTGATCCATTATGCATATTAATACCCCTCTGATCATGAACCATATTATGTCGTGTGAGTAGTTACTTTTGTTCCTGAGGACATGAGAGAAGTCTTGCTATTAGTAGTCATCTGAGTTTGGTATTCGTTCAATATTTTGATGAGATGTATGTTGTCTCTCCCCCAGTGGTGTCATGTGAACGTCGACTACATGAAACTTCACCATTATTTGGGCCTAGAGGAAGGCATTGGGAAGTAATAAGTAGATGATGGGTTGCTAGAGTGACAGAAGCTTAAACCCTAGTTTGTGCGTTGCTTCGTAAGGGGCTGATTTGGATCCATATGTTTCACGCTATGGTTAGGTTTACCTTAATACTTCTTTTGTAGTTGCGGATGCTTGCATTAGAGGTTAATCATAAGTGGAGGTTTGTCCAAGTAAGGACAGCACCCAAGCACCGGTCCACCCACATACCAAATTATCAAAGTACCGAACGTGAATCAGATGATCGTGATGAAAACTAGCTTGACGATAATTCCCATGTGTCCTCGGGAGCTCTTTCCTTTATATAAGTGTTTGTCCAGGATTGTCCTTTGCTACAAAAAGGATTGGGCCACCTTGCTGCACCTTATTTACTTTTACCTTTTGTCACTTGCTACCAATTACCTTATCACAAAACTATCTGTTACCTATAATTTCAGTGCTTGCAGAAAATACCTTACTGAAAACTGCCTATCATTTCCTTCTGCTCCACGTTGGGTTCGACACTCTTACTTATCAAAAGGACTGCGATAGATCACCTACACTTGTGGGTCATCAATGCCATATAGTTAGTAGGCATTCTATTTTTGGTTTCTTGAACCCATGATTTATTCTACTTACTTCATGTTGATAGTATTTGCTCGTACCTTTAGGATATTAGTAAGCTTGTGATAATCCACGAGGTCCGTGGTTATCGTTCTTCCAATACCATGAACCATGATGGCAGAAGTTCTTGTGAACCAAAAGACCACAACCAGGGTGCTCTTGATGAGTTCTCCATTCTATATGGTGACTCTGCCAATTCTACCTTTCTGCATGGGTTATCCGGAAGAAATATGTTGAACTAGTTCGACATGCTAACCTATGCACCCACAACTCAGAAAGCTATATGTTCATTGAGTTCTCTCCCTTTAGTTGTATTCCGGCCTTCGTCTATCAGTTGATAGCCATGAGTAGTTGTGCATTCGTGTTCACCGATGTCTTTTACTCTTGTGGTCCGTCAAGCCATTCTATTCTGGAATAACTAGGAGAAACAAACTCCAGTACCTCATCCATTTCCAGGTTTGGGTCAAAGTGGTTGTACTCCGCAGATCAGAATGCCAACCCAGCCTCTAATGTGTTCTACCTTGGAGTGTTACCCTCTTTTATGTCAAGAATGTCATGGGAGTTGCACCACCTCCCATGAACTCTTGATACAGTGACACTTCTCGCCATCATCGTTCATTCCTCGGTCTCCGTGTTGTTGTAACCGGAATACTGACAAGTGAATCGTGATGTGTGAAATCAATATTCGTAGCAACTCCGTTGCCTGGTAGTTAATGGACGATAATCTCATTCTTAGCATGCTGGTTACTGAATCATCATTCTAAGAATGATCGTGCTACCTAGTCCATTTTTCTGGTGCACTCTTCGATCAATGAGTTAGGATTGTGTCAATCCCTCGCTCTTTTGATCATATCATCTTGCCCTGAAAAGCAACATTGTTCTCGAGCTTCAAAACATATCGGTGGTTCATGATTTTCCAAATATCTTCTCGGAAGTATTACCAGGTTGTTCCCTGGCCATTATGTTGAGCTCGTGATCAAGATGGTTTACATATAAACCACCCCTTCTCCAAGAATCTGTGATGGATACCCCTAAGATAGTTGGCTAAGCTAGACAACAACTTGGAGAGTTGCATGATAAAAGCTTGCCTGACTTATATCATTTGAAGGGATATCTTGTGTGTATGTGTTGTAGAAAGATAATATCCCCATCAATTACTCCTCGTGATCAAATTGTTGGAGCTATTGTCCTATCTAGTCTTTGATTTGAGAACGGGCTATCGTCAAATCAAATCAGAACCAATCATGTTCGTAATGTTGTCTTACTCGTGGTTGTTCCCTCGAGCATACACCATTATATCTTTGGGTCTGACCAATAGTATCACATTGTTCACATAACTAGTAGAGTGGCCCGCTCGATGTGCGGGCTAGGATTTCATGAAGTTAAAATTTGCGAAGTGTGGACAAAACATTAAAAAAAATAAGTATGATTTTGAAGTAATTCATAGTCTTCTGTCAATAAAATGTACAAAGGTTTTTATATTTATCACAATTTTATTTTATAAGATACATATATTTTTTTATTTATAAGTCAACTCTCAATAGCATTAAAAACCTAGAACAATGTTTCGCTTTTGTCAACAAAATGATAGGCAATTGAATAATATTCACAATAATGCCTAGATTACGCTTTGAGACGAAGGGCAAGTAATAAAGCCTTAGTCTCTAAATTCTGACTATTTTTTTAGATATATTTATTTAGTCTGGTATATTTTTGGTGATAACTGTTTGAAAATTTTGGGTATGGCTAGAAATGAATGAGACGATTGTCTTGATCGTCTAATTACAGGTATAATTATTGTTTATTTACACCTTACTCCTCTATGTTCAGGTTTGCACATATTGCTTGGACCTCACTTATTTTTAAAGTCAAACCTTGTAAATTTTGACCAAAAATATAATAAATATCAACATTTATAATACCAAATCAATGCCATTACATTCCTCATAGAAAGATATTTTCATATGGTATGTATTTTGGCATTGTGGATATAGATAATTCCTGTGTAAAATTGGTCTTTGTTTGTGAAGATTGACTCCTGCAAGAAACCAATCACACTATATGATGGAATGGAGTACATAAATTTCATTATCATCTCAGGATAACAATCAAATAGATAGAAGAGTAACATATAAATAGAATTGGAGGCTTCATTGACTACCCTTATAAATTGCACATCTGGTTGAAAGAGAGACAAATGAACACATAGTGTAGGTCACACCACATTGTCTTTGTTGAGAGATAGGTTTGTCCACTCCATAGGTGTCTCTGTAAGTTCAATGGTGAGTCGAACTTATATTCAGTTTGCTGCATAGGCGTCTCTTGAGGTCGCTGGGTGGTCAACCAACTATTTTTTCCACACTGTGTGATTAGTTATCGATGTACTCCCTCCGTCCGAAAATACTTGTCGGAGAAATGAATGTATCTAGACGTATGTTAGTTCTAGATACATCCATTTTTATTCATTTTTGTGATAAGTATTTCCGGACGGAGGGATTGTTAAGGAGAGAAGTGTGAATCTATATGCAGACTTTCCAACCAACAATTCTAAAAAGCATGTCTCATAGGCTCGTATTAAATGATGTCATATGTTCCCTCTCTTCTAAACAGAAACAATCATAGGAGTAGATATTTTCTAGTTATAAAAGGTGTGACTAAGTTGCTTGAAAGGTAGGCTAAAATAAATTAGGCACTGATTTAATAGGAAAACTGAACCGAAGAACTTCTATGAAGTTACACATTATTGTAGGATGTAGCACCTTTGCATCTTAGTCTAAAAACTCAATATGTATAGCTTAGATCTTACAGTTCTAGTACCTCCCAGATCAAAACAATTTCCATCACAATATAGGATCATCAGTGAACTATTGCTAGTCCGTGATTTGATCAATCCAACCCCCCAACGGGATGCAAGTCTATACCCACAGCCCTATGCTATCCATGCTACAGAAAAAATTCATAATATTTGTGTAGTCAAATTCATCTGGAACGCCCATCAGAGCTTGCTCCTTTGCACATTATCCTCCCTGACACGATCTTATTTCTTTTAGAAAGAACCTACACTGCTACAGTGGCACTACTAATTAAGGTGTCTTTACTGGTCACTGTCTAGTGATGTCTGACCACAGGGGATGTCCAGGAGCTGCAAGCTATAGTGAGGAGCAAGGCTGCAATGGCAGATATGAGGGAGCGTGAGGATTCCCACGGTTGCACACGATGGCCGGCCGCACGGTTACTCCTTTGCGTTAATTATAGCTCATGCAATCTGATTATGAAGCACGTGTGGAAAATTGTACTACAGTACACATCTTATGATTTTTGCATGCCTGAACATGAACACCAACCTTCGACATGAAATTTAGTGCACGCCCGATACCACAACAAAGCAGCGCCCAGAATCCTAAACTGAATGCATCATATTTATCTTTCTTATCGGCATACACATTGCCATGATACAAACAGATCTCTTGCTTTACATGTGGCTATTGATACAGCAAAAAATTCTCGAAACGTATGATGCACATGTATAGTAAGGACAATACGTACCTAGCTCTGCCATGTTAGTGGATGAGTCTTCTATGGAGATATTGCAGGGATGCATGGTGCACATGCATGGACGAGGGAGTAAGATTGAAAACATAGACCATAGTGTGCATCTATTCGGAGACGATCTACCGGCTGCACTGAAGCGAATACACGGGAAGCGTATTACCACAACTTTTGAATCATAAAAATGCTTTTTGATGCTATTTATTTTGATATATTGCAACAATATAAACCAATAACATGGCATCCTGAAAAATAAAGAACAGTAGCAATACGAAAGTTTTAACATCAAGATTGATACGATGACATATTTGGAAATTGAAGCATGTTGAACACCGAGACCTCAATAAAGGATCATCTGTAGGTAAGAACAAAATATCTCTGTCCGTATTCTCTTGCAGATGAGTTATGGGAAAAGTAGTTGAGAATCTAAAAATATACCAGAAGGGATACTCTGAAGTGAAATTATCAACCATCAAATATATCATTTTCCCATGATTGCCTAGTGCATATAATGCAATTAGGACAAATGTTTCCATTGAAATAATAAACATGATGAAAGACCTCAAGATTAATGTAACCTAGATTACGTAAGCATGCAATGCGCTGACTTATAAAATTGCAGATATAACTTGGACTGGGTATTAGAGAATAGAGATACATCATATGACTCATAATTATTTAGAATAGGAAATTTAGAATAGATAGCTTCCTGTCGAGTGGACATAGGGGAACCGACAAGATCCAGCAAACTTCCATAGTTCTTTGACTCGACAGCCTTCTCAACGGCAATGGTCGTCCGATCTGCTCCAAATAGTCCTGGTATATCTCCTTTGCTGCTACATCTTCATGGCTAAAACATGGAAGCTTATTAGTTAGATTGTACCATGTTTTTAGATTGTTCCTAACGTGGATCTGGCTGTAGAGGACACTCAAATCTCGATCATGTGTCGGTCAGTAGGAACTGCAAAGTGGAGGGCCATAGAGGAGATTGGGGAGTTCTCGGCAAACTGCGAGGGCGTTCCAGCGACATCGGCAGCTCGACCTTGATCGAAACAACAATAGCAAGTTGGCTCTACTGGGATTTATCTCACAAAATTATGGGGATTGAGATCGTACTTACTCAAGGACCAACATGTATACTATTAGATGATAGTACATGAAAGAGCTTTGTATGTGACATTCCTAAAAAAATATTTTACACATATCTAATGTATGTGACTTTCCCAAAAAAAATATGTTACACATATCTAACGGTTACATGATTATAATTTTAAAAGACCGACCAGACCGAGGGCTAGTATTTTCTGATTAACGTGGCATTTTCTATACTAATTCTCTTGCTTCTAGTTAACCCATCATTTACTTTATATATATAAATAGATGGTGGAATTCCAGTGATATGGAAATTTCGATGAGTTCCATTGAGCACATCAGCAGGATCTTGTCTCCTCCATGATTCTTATTGAACATTGAGCTAGTGTTGGAAACTTTCTAAGCATTACCTTCGTGTTCTACTCATGAGGTATATGTTTTGGTGAAAGAAGTGACTTTCTCGAACTTCACGTGCATTAGGTGTAAGTTGCCGCCATGAATTTGGGAAAGGTTTGTTTTGTTTCCCTTGGAATCATCCCAAATCAGTCATGCATACGTGCGAAGTATTCTATGGTTTGGTAGATTAATTACCTCCACTCCATACGTATTCCCTAGCACCCCAAGCCACTGGTTGATTTGTTCAGAGATTATAAGTTCTAAGTGCTAGTCCTGAAGGTACCAGACGGATTTGTACAAGATTCCGTTATCCTCGATGGTGGTTCCCAACCTGAACTCGGTAGTGTTTTATTATAAGACTACAACATGGTCATGCTCGTCTGGGACAGCATGTTCACATGCATGTATGAAGTAGAACCAGCTCATGTTTTGGAGCTTGCTATCGTAGTTCATTTTTCGAGAATCTCGCAACATCATCTCGACGATTTTCGATGCTACCTCCCCTTTTCCAGACATGATGTCTGAAATGTCCCGTTGCCAACCAGATATGAAGGTTGGAACATTCCAACATTTGCATTTTGTTCCCATCTTGCACCCACCATTGTGCCATTTACCAAGGGCTACCCTTCTCAGTACTTGTTGTTCAGGTTTATGTTCAAAAGTGGGCTTACCATGGCTCCCATCAATTTCCGGTGATAAGAAAAAAATCACTCATTGCGTTGTCTTCAACAAGGTAGTCCATATCATCTATTCTAGTCTAGGTATGCAATTCTTACATACTCCTTCGAACGACCGTTGTGAGTTGCCTTAGGCTGGTATAGAGAGTTTCAGTAATCTCTATATCAAAAGTAATTCTTTTTGCCACTTAAGGGAATAATTCTAAGAGTCACCTTCTCTAAGGTGCCCCGTCTGGTGACATCGATCGCCATCTTCTGAGGTGAGGAATTATTGCCACTAAGTGAACATTCATCGTTTGTTTCACTCCATCCCTCTGGATGTGTGCTCCGTGCCTCAGCTCAAGAGATGTTTCAACGCCTCACTCCATGAGGTGATCTTGAGTTGCTCGATCTTTCAGAAGATCAATTTTGTAGAGTTTCTTTCATCGTCACTGTGTTGGACAAAGATCTCGATAGCAAGGATGTCAGGATCGACATGAGGCAAGCAATCAACATTCATATGAAGGATAGTTGGATTATGAACATCGTGTTAGCCTTTTGTCCCCTCTGATTTATTACCTCACGTCTAGAATCTCAGGACGAGACTCTTGTTTACTGGGGGTGAGTTGTCACATCCCTAGCTTCACCTTGCACTAGACTAGCACTTGTCTGTTGCATCATGTCTAAAATTCAAATGAATTTGAAATGGGGATGTTCTAACCCTAGAACCAGATGAATCCAACTAGGTTCACATTCAAATATTTTTCAATGAACCCAAAATACCCTTTGAAAATGTTAATGATTTTTTATCAAGGTGAAAACTTCTGCCAAAAATGATGCAAATATTTTTTGGGCCATTCTGGATTGTTGAGTTAACTCATATTGTATTTGAATTGGAGCATTTAAATACTATTAATATTTTTTAAATGCTCCAACAATTTTGGAACTAGTTGAGGGCCTCTGGAATAATTAAGTTAGTGGCCATAACTATTTTCAGAATTGTCAAAAGTGATTTGGTGTGAAAACCAAATTAAAACAAATTTGCAAAATAGAAAACAGATAGAAAATAGAAATGGGAAGAAACTAACCTGGGCTTCTTGCCTGTAGCAGCAACTCACCTGTCGTGGCCCAGCACTATGCAGCCCATCTGGCCCACAGTGCCCGTCATCGGCTACCTCGCGCCAGAAGGACGTGAGGCATGTGGCCGCCGTGCGCGCACACGCGCCCCGGCCACCTCCTTCTTGCCGCCTCACTCTCAACGCCCTAGAGACGCCACGCAGCACCTCAAACCCTCTCGCCCACTCCCTCGTCCTCATCTCCTTCTCTCTCTCGCTCCGCGCCTCGTGGCCGAGCGCCACCATCGCCGCCGCTCGCCATTGCCGCCCCCTCGACCTCTCGGTGTGCCCAGTAGCTCGGCTACGTCGTCCTCGACCCCCTCACCAAGCCAAGCGACGCCGGAATCCCTGAAACGCCGCCGTCTTCGTCTTCTTCAACCTCAGTCTGCCGAGATCGCCGGCAACCGTGCGCCCGCTCTGTTGCTTCCCCAAGCTTGCCGAGGCCACCGCTGCACTCACCGTGAGCCGGCCAAGTCGTCGTCGTGGCCACGGCCATCGTAGCTTGTGTCCGAGCACGCCACCGTGCTCAGCCCGTTCTCATGGGCCCGTATCCACCCGCAGCTCCTCCTCCTGAGCTCTGTAGTGTCAGGACCCTGATCCTAAGTCACATCGATCTAGCTTGTAACACATCATATGACTTTGCGGCCTCACGCACGGTATACCCACGGGTGCCACCTTACCCGGCCCGGGACCATTTGGGAATTTTGGCACGGGTATAAGATAGTGTCGCTAGCATACATATGACAGAGAACCCGTGACGACATGGCTAGTTATAAACCAAAAGTGGCACTAAATTACAGAGACCGGCATCCATGACCCAGCAACAAACGTGTCGGTCATCAACGTATGAACCCAAGTCGTAGCAAGCTACATGGACTTAAAGGAACAACGTGTGACATTTCCCCAAAGGGACAGATACAGGAACGAAGAAGGACACATGCCGGCCAGCCTACGTGTTCTGGAGCAGTAGCAAGCTACCAAGGCTCAGTGGAAGCACTAGGAGGCATTTCCCTATAAGATAGGCTACCAAAGGTAAACAACTAGGTGTCGGATCCCACACATATCAAGCATTTCAAACATACGCACAATATGCTCAATATGTGCAAATACAACATTGCATCACAATAGAACTCTATGACTCAAAGTACTTTATTTAAGAGGCTCCGAAGAGCCATACATAACATATCCATACAGATAGGCGTCACATGACCCAACACTAAAGTCATACAAGCATACAAGCACAAGCGGAAGCTAACATGTCTGAGTATAGACAACTTGGAAATAAAACAGGCTTGGTGTAGCCTGACTATCTACAAGGCCCTTCACAAGCTCAGGATCTCTGTCTGGGTAGCAAGCTACTCGTTGATGTCAACGTCTATGTAAAATCCATCAGAAGGGGCAGGGTTCTCCTCTGCAACAGTTATTATGCAAACATGAGTACAAAGGTACTCAGCAAGACTTACAACAGAACCTATCATACATGCATCATTATAAACAAGGGTAGTGGAGTTCATTGCAGCAAGCCAGCTTTGACTCTTGGCTAACCTATACTACAACTCTCAGCAGATTTTAAGATGAGACAACGCAAACGAGTCCTCTACTCACCACAACAATACACTACCGTGGATCCACTTCCGTCATCAGACGGAAGGGCCATTCACGACACTCACACTTGTCTTGAGACTTTTAGAAGCAACCATCAACTTGTCTATGAACTGTATCAGCAACCAAGTGGTCCTTAACCACGATCAACGGCTATTCGAATATATTGGTAACCCTGTAGGGGTGTACTTCTTCACACATGTTTCCACCACTTAGCGTCTGCACACGACATGTGCTCGGCATACTTCAAGCGAAAGCCGACGTGGGTGTGGACCACGACCTAACCAACCACTCAAGTATCTAGTCCAGGTTTATTGTCTATTTGGGCTCCATCCATGAGAAGATCCGGCCAGGCTGTCGCTCACGGCCGCAAACACACATCACATGGCTCAAACAACTCCTACACATGCTAGTGGGTTTCAAGTATTTACTGTGGCAATGACAGGTCATGCAAAGGAATAGGGTTCAACTACCGCAGCAAGTAGCAGTTCACACGCTATTGCCTTAATGCAGTAAAACAGAGCAGGAGCGAGAACATGGGTTTGTATCGGAATGATCAATGGGTTGCTTGCCTGACAGATTGGTTGTCGGGTACTGCTCTTCAGTTGGATACGCAGATGTATCCTCGGGAGCAGGACCTACCACGGAGAACACCGATGATACAATCAACACACAAACAAATGCAACAATATGATGCATGCTCATGACATGGCAAGATGAATGTGTTTTGGGCTAATGCAACTATAAATAGAAGGGTTTGAGCTCATTTGAATCAAAGATTCAAATTTATACCCAAACTATAATTATTTAAAGTGCATTATCATGTTTTGATGTGAACAGCAAGGTTAACTTGCTTAAACATGCACGAAACCAGTGCCATTGGAAAGATTGGATTTTTTGATCAATTTTCATATATAAAACTTTTCCGTCTGAGCTACTGTTGAATTTATATGAATTTTAGAAGTTTAAAGCATTTTCTAGAATTTCCTGAATTGTTTTAAATCAAATAATTCCAGAAAAGCCTTTAATGCGTCAGCATGACATCATGCTGACGTCAGCAGGTCAACATACCTGGTCCAGGTCAAACCTGACAGTGGGTCCTGCGTGTCAGTGTCATTAACTTAACTAATTAAAATTAGTGCTAATCCTAACTTAATTAGCCGGCTAGGCCCCACCTGTCATTGACTCCAGGGGGTCAAACCAGGCCCACACGTGGTCAAAGGGGGTCAAACTGGGTGGTGTTTAGCCGCTGGTAGGCCAGACGCGGTGGTGCGGTGCGGGATTCGTGCTCCGGCGACCAAAACGGCGGCGGAGCACATCTACGTGATGTGGGGAGTGAGCCGCGACTAGTGGTGGTGGTGGTTGGCCTCGGGGTTGCCGGAAACGGAGCCGACGACGACCTTGGCGGCTGCCGGAGCTCAGGTGAGCTCGGGCTCGTCGCTAGGAGGCACGGCGAGGCTCGTGGAGAGGTGCGTTGGGCTCCTGGGGGTGCGGTGGAGCTGGTGGACAGGGTGGCGCGGCCGTTGGGTGGCCTGAGTCTCATCGGCGACGAGCTCCGCGGCGGCGCGTGCGTGTGAGCTTCGTGTAGACATTACAGATCTCGATAGGGAGAACGGAGAGGATGGGGAGGTGGCCAAGCTCACGGCGGTTGCGACGGAGATGACGGCGAGGTCGGGGACAAGTCGTTGCGACGGTAACGGCGGAGGGGATCTCCGGTGGTGGTCGACGAAGACGGGGTCGGTGCAGGCGCTGCAGGGCGTGCGAGCGCTTGGGGCTCGGTCGAGGCGAAGTGTCGGACGACGGCGGAGCTCTCAAACACGGAGGGGAGGCGAGGGGAGCACGGCGCCTGCGGCGGTGCTCGTCGGTGTGGCGGCGAGCGCTTCGGCCATGGCGGAGGAGTGCGAAGGAGAGAGTGGGAGTGGAAGTGGTCATGTCCAGCAGCTTCAGGGCGCGACGTGGAGGTCGTCCAGCCCGTTCCCGCGGCGAAGCAGCAAGCAGGTGGCGCCGTGGCGAGCTCGCGCTCGTCGGCGTCACCTCCCTACCTGCTTGGCGGGGACGAAGCAGCTGGCTGGCTCGGGCCAGCACAGCGCTGGGCCGCCAGGTGGGCCGGGGTGATCCAGGTAAGTGGGATGTGGCCTTCTCTCTCTCTTCTCTATTTTGTTTTCTGTTTTGTTTCTTTTTCAACTTTGTTGAATTAATAAAAATGCTAGAACATTTTTATAAATCATAAAACCACTCATGCCCACTGTATATAATATGAATAGCATGGAACATTTTAGTTTATGATTATTTGGGCACCTAAAATATTTTATAGCATTTAAATGCCCAAATGCTAATACAATATGAATTAATCTAGTGACCTTTGGATGTCCTAGAAAATTGTGCACCATTTTTATCAGAGGTTTAAGACCAAGGCAAAGATGATGAACATTTTTGAAGGGCATTTTGGGTACATTGGAAAAGATTTTATTAAACCCTAGTTGTTAGAAGAGGGGTGCTGGGGTTTCTGTCATCCCCATTTCAAGTTTCCGCAAAAAATTAAATATGATGCACACTCTAGCTAGTCCTATAGCAAGCACTGACTAGGGATGTGACAACTCACCCCCACTCAAAAGAATCTTGTCCTGAGATTCAGGTTCCTCCGGAAAAAGAATGGGGTACTCAAGTCGAAGACGGTCCTCCCTTTACCAAGTAGCTTTGTTCTCGGAATGGTGTGACCATTGAACCTTGAGAAACTTGATATTATGACGTCGAGTAGTACGCTGGGTTTGATCAAGAATACGAACGGGGTATTCTCGATATGTGAGATTGTCCTGGAGATCAAGCGTTTCGTGGTCCACTCCGCGGATAGGATCCGAGTAGCAACGCCTGAGTTGAGAGACGTGGAAGACATCATGAACTCTGGAAAGATGTGGAGGTAGTTCCAATTGGTAGGCAACTTCTCCTTGTTTGGCAAGAATGCGAAAAGGACCGATGTAACGAGGAGCCAATTTGCCTTTGATACCGAAGCGATGGATTCCCTTAAGAGGGGTAACCCAAAGGTAAGCCTTATCGCTGACTTCATAAGTCACAGCCTTATGATGACTATCATATTGGCTCTTCTGGCGAGACTGGGCTGTTTTCAATTTCTCACGAATGATGCGAACTTGTTCTTCTGCTTCCTGGATCATATCCGGACCAAAGAATTGTCTTTCCCTGGTTTCTGACCAGTTAAGAGGCGTTCGACACCTTTGTCCATACAGAACTTCGAAGGGAGCCTTGCCAAGCTAGCTTGATAACTATTGTTATAAGCAAATTCGGCGAATGGAAGACACTTCTCCCAATCCATACCGAAAGAGATGATAGAGGCTCGAAGCATATCTTCCAGAATTTGATTGACTCGTTCTACTTGACCACTTGACTGAGGATGAAAGGCGGTGCTAAAAGAGAGACGACTCCCCATAGCATTTTGGAAACTTTCCCAAAATCGAGAGGTGAAAAGACTTCCACGGTCTAAGTTAATCTCCAATGGCACACCATGAAGAGAAACTATCCGAGAGATATACAAGTCTGCTAGTTGGCTAGCGGTTATACTCTCTCGAATAGGCAAGAAATGGGCTACTTTGGAAAGGCGGTCGATAACGATGAAGATAGCACTATTCCCTTTCCTGGTCCTGGGAAACCCGATAATGAAGTCCATACCGATCTTGTCCCATTTCCATTCAGGAATAGCTAAAGGTTGAAGGGTGCCAGCAGGCTGTTGATGCTCTGCTTTAACTCGACGACAAACGTCGCAGTTAGCAATGAACTGAGCGATTTCTCTCTTCATCCTAGTCTACCAGAACCTCTGGGATAGGTCCTGATACATTTTGGTACTACCAGGATGAATCGTGAGAGGAGATTCATGAGCCTCCTTAAGGATCAACTACCATAGATGTTGGTTCTTGGGAACCACTAGACGGTTCTCAAAGAAGACAACACCTCTGTCATCCATAGAGAAACTTTTAGCAACTCCGCTAGCAATGCTCTCTTGGAGTCAGGATATACCCTTATCACGCTTCTGGGCAGCTATGATTTGATCCGTAAGGGTAGGTTTCGCCACCAAGGTGGAAAGGAATCCTCGAGGAACAATGTGAAGGTTAAGCTTATGAAATTCCTCGTGGAGGAGTGGTTGCCCTTGTTGTAACATCAGATTGTTACAATAAGACTTACAACTTAGTGCGTCAGCCATGACATTGGCCTTCCCAGGGGTGTAAGTGATTCCTAAGTCGTGATCCGTGAGCAACTCAATCCAACGTCTTTGCCTGAGATTCAGATCCGGTTGGGTGAAGATGTATTTCAGAATTTGGTGATCAGTGAAGATTTCACAATGATTACCAAGAAGGTAGTGTCGCCATGTTTTGAGTGCGTGGACTACAGCTACAAGCTCTAGATCATGGGTAGGATAGTTATCATCATGTGGACGCGACTGTCGAGATGCGTAGGCAATCACTTGACGATCTTGCATGGGTATGCAACCTAGTTCTTGTCGCGAGGCATCACAATAGATAATAAAGTCCTTGGAAAAGTCTGGTGGTACCAGTACGGGTGCAGATGTCAGACGTCTTTTCAGTTCCTGAAAGCTGGACTCGCACTGTGGGGTCCACTCGAACTTTTTATCTTTCTCGAGGAGTTCAGTTAGAGGTTTGGCAACCTTGGAGAAATTCTCGATGAAGCGTCGGCAATAGCTCGCTAACCAAGGAAACTCCTAACTTGCTTGACCGATTCAGGTGGAGTCCAATCAAGGACGGCCTGAACTCGCTCGGGATTGACAGCAATACCCTTATCAGAGATTACATGGCCTAGATAGGTCACTTCTGGCAACCAGAATTCACATTTGGAGAATTTGGCATATAGGCCATGCGCTCGAAGTTTCGTCAATACCAGCCTTAGATGCTCGGCATGATCTTCCTTGTACTTGGAGTAAATGAGTATATCATCGAGGTATACCACGACGAATTTATCCAAGTACTCCATGAATATAGAATTCATTAGCCGAGAGAAAGTGGCTGGGGCATTGGTTAACCCGAAGGACATGACGGTGTACTCATATTGGCCATAACGAGTAACAAAGGCCGTCTTGGGAATGTCACCATTCTTGATTTTGATTTGATGGTAGCCCAACCTCAAATCCTTTTTGGAAAAGATTGAGGATCCAGCGAGCTGATCATACATGTCGTTGATCCTGGGGAGCGAATACTTGTTCTTTATGGTGACCAAATTTACAGGTTGATAATCTACAACCAACTATTCCGTTCCATCCTTCTTCTTGATGAAGAGGCCGGGACAAGCCCAAGGAGAAGAACTAGGATGGATGAAACCCTTTTTCAAGGACTCATCGTGTTGTTTCTTAAGCTTAGCTAGTTCTAGGGGTTCCATCTTATAAGGTCTCCTAGAGATTGGGACAGTTCCTGGAACAAGATCTATCACGAATTCGACATCTTTGTGAGGTGGAACACCTGGCAGTTCCTCTGGAAAGACATCCGGAAAGTCACGGACTACCGGGATATCTTCGAGTTCTGGTAGAGGGCTGGCATTAAGGGAGTAGAGCTGATGCTCAGCCATTCGGGCCAAAACATTGACTGTCTTGCCGGATGGGTGTGTAAGTTGAACTGTCCTAGTGTAGCAATCAATCTTGGCATAATGAGCTGTCATCCAGTCCATACCCAAGATGATGTTTATGTCCGAGGACTTGAGAGCTATTAGTGATGCATAGAAAACAAGTCGATCGACAAGAATTTCATTTGCATGGCTTACCCTAGAGGTTTGCCATTTTGAACCAGGATTTTCAATAACCATGGAAGTGGGCATGTCACAAAAAGTCATGTTGTGCATTCGAGCATAGCTCTCAGATATGAACGAATGAGATGCTCCAGTATCGAAAATAACAAATGCCGGATGGCAGTTAACAAGAGGTGTACCAAGGACGACGTTAGGATCCTCATAAGCTTCCTCAGCAGAGACATAGTTGACATGACCACGAGCAGTGGGGACTGGCTTGACATAGTTCACCTTGCCTGTTGGCTTACCACGGCCAACGGACCTTCCTGGCTAGTTCTGAGGACACTCACGCATGTAGTGCCCTGGTTCTCCGCACTTGAAGCATGTCACAGTGCCAGTGCGTGGAGCAAAGTTGGAAGGTGGTCCTCCATAAGTCTTGGTCGGTGCATACTGCTGGGTTGGGAGCGGTGCCTCATAGGATGGCCTCGAAGTGAACCTGGGTGGCAGGGCTGTGTTTGGAACCCACACACGGCGCTTGTGAGAGCCAGAGCCGGATGTGGAACCAAAGTCACGAGGATGCTTGCGTGTGGCTTGAAAATCAGTCTGACCTAACTTAGCACTGATGTCTTTGTTCACTAGCTTCTGGAAGGAGGTGCACTCGTGCAGGCGTAGATCTCGACGAAGTTCAGGCCTGATTCCCTTGCGGAACCTCGCCTGCTTCTTGGCATCGGTGGACACTTCTTCGGGAGCATAGTGTGCCAAGTTGTCAAACTCACGACTATAGCCATCCACGGTTAGCCTGCCCTGGGTGAAATTGCAAAATTCCTCCCGCTTGGGATCCATGAGACCTTCCGGAATGTGATGTTCACGGAATGCCTCGCTGAACTCTGCCCAAGTAGTGATTTGGCTAGCAGGACGCATAGCCTCAAAGTTTTCCCACCAGAGGCTAGCAGGGCCCTGAAGATGGTAGGCAGCGTAGGTAACCTTGTCAGCTTCGGCCACATGGGCAGAGTGTAACTTGTGGGTGATACTGTGAAGCCAGTCATCCGCATCAAGAGGTTCAGCGGAATGATGGAACTTCAGTGCGCACATCTTGATAAAGTCATTAATTGACACCACGTCATTCCTCTAGCGAAAGGCAGTATTCTGCTCCATGCGTTCCAGCAGACGGTTGGTCTCTCTCTTGTTCCTTTCTACCTCGAGCATTACTTCAGCCAAGGAGTTTGGTTGAGGCAGATTCTCATCTCTAGCCCCACTGGCCTCACCCTGCTCCTAAGCAGCAGGAGTGCTGCGAGTGTTGACCATCCTAGGAAAACAAAACAATGGTTTAGACAAGGATGGCAAAACTTTGACATAGGAGTGCAGGATGTAATGAATTACACGAAATGCAGAGATGTTCATCTGTACGACATGGTAATATAGAAACTGCCATATATACACCATCGGTCATACACACCATACATACTTTAGTACAAGCCAAGGCAAAAGTACAACCGCGGTGAAAGACGATACATATCATCAGAGGCACCCCAAGCTCCTATACATTATTTATCTACGCCTCCGGAACTCAGGACACACTAAGTCACATTCCACAAGACACGCAGGACTGTGGAAATACAACTACTACGACACTACTACTACCACGGTCTAGCTCAGACATTTCCGTAGTAATCTTCATAAAGATTACTCCCGTAGCCTGGAAGTGGAACATGTGGATTTGGAAACTCTCGAGCACTCGAAGGCTGTGGACCATAGGGACACAGATGCGGTCTCGGTCCCGCTACTGGTAGTAACCGACACCCACGTGGAGGTGTAATACCCCCAACGTCACGCCAATCCATACGATCAGGCAAACGAGTCCGCACGGGGTACAAATCCCGCATATCCAGATATCCGGCCTGCACGGCAGGTGCAAGCCATGTCAGAGTGGTCCAGTGGGAGGCTTGAGTGTTATAAAGCTCCATCCGGAGGGCACGGACCTCACGGTCCCAATCCTCCAGCATCTGCGTGGTAGTCTGAAGCAGTGGCTCCTCATGAGCGGCATCAGTATACAGACCAGTGTAGTAGCCTTCCTCTCCGGGAAGTGAGGCTGGCATGTAGCGGAACTCACTATTCAGTGGCAGGGCATGCCTAGCCCGGATGATGGTCATCATCGAGTAAGCGGCATCCTGCACTGCCATCTCGATGGTAACCCCGAGTCCATACGACCAATGGATGGGGTCGGTAGCTCCGGGATACGAAGGATATATCCGGACTGTTCAGAAATACTGACTCTCGTTGAAATCCTGGTACTGGTCCTCCACAGTGTACTCAGGATACCAACGGTAGCCGGTCTCAGTCAACACACGAACCAACATGGCCATGTGACCTGGCACATTAATGCACCTGGTCAAACGGACCACCTGGTGAGGTGTGCGGTCAGACATCTGAATCACGAAATAATGCAAAGGCATTAGAATTTCTAGACGAAATCAGGCAGCATAACAACTGTAAATGCTCAAAAAAAGATTTTGAGACATCATACAAATGATAGCATAGCCACTCAAAAACATCATATCCAGGTTCCGGTCGAACTAATCAACATACTGGAAGGGTAGAAACTGAACTGAGGCTTGAAACCAACAATCCTAAGAGTCTACGGATTAGTAACACGTGAACCTAGTAAAGATGAGAGGCCTAGTCCTAAACCCCCGTAGAAACAATAGGCTGACTCAGATCAGAAGGGCATAAGGTAAAGAAGTAAAAAGAGCCTTACGTTCCCTTCCACAATCAATTCCCGTACATATAACTAAGAATTTTCTAGACTCAACATCGACCAGTTTGGCTTGAAGAACCTACAGGCAGTCCGGCTCTGTTACCAATGTTGTCAGAACCCCGATCCTAAGTCACACCGATCTAGCTTTTAACACATCATATCACTTTGCGACCTCACGCACGGTATCCCCACGGGTGCCACGTTACCTGGCCCGGGACCATTTGCGCATTTTGGCACACGTATACGATAGTGTCGCTAGCATCCATATGATAGAGAACCCGGGCCGACATGGCTAGTTATAAACCAAAAGTGGCACTAAATTACAGAGACAGGCATCCATGACCCAGCAACGAACGTGTCGGTCATCAACATATGAACCCAAGTCGTAGCAAGCTACATGGACTTAAAGGAACAACGCGTGACATTTCCCCTGAGGGACAGACACAGGAACGAAGACGGGCACATGTCGGCCAGCCTACGTGTTCTGGAGCAATAGCAAGCTACCAAGGCTCAGTGGAAGCACTAGGAGGCATTTCCATGTAAAATAGGCTACCAAAGGTAAACAACTAGGTGTCCGATCCCACACATATCAAGCATTCCAAACATACACACAATATGTGCAAATACAACATTGCATCACAACAGAAATCTATGATTCAAAGTACTTTATTTAAGAGGCTCCGAAGAGCCATACATAACATATATATATAGATAGGGGTCGCATGACCCAGCACTCAAGTCATACAAGCATACAAGCACAAGCAGAAGCTAACATGTCTGAGTATAGACAACTTGGAAATAAAACAGGCTTGGTGTAGCCTGACTATCTACAAGGCCCTTCACAAGCTCAGGATCTCCGTCTGGGTAGCAAGCTACTCGTCGACTTCAACTTCTATGTAAAACCCATCAGAAGGGGTAGGGTTCTCTTCTGCAACACTTATTAAGCAAACATGAGTACAAAGGTACTCAGCAAGACTTACAACAGAACCTATCATACATGCATCATTATAAACAAGGGTAGTGGAGTTCATTGCAGCAAGCGAGCTTTGACTCTTGGGTAACCTATACTACAACTCTCAGCAGATTGCAAGATGAGACTACGCACACGAGTCCTCTACTCACCACAACAATACACTACCGTGGATCCTCTTTCGTCATCCTACGGAAGGGCCATTCACGGCACTCACACTTGTCTTGAGAATTTTAGAAGTAACCATCAACTTTTCTATGAACTGTATCAGCAACCAAGTGGTCCTTAACCGCGAACAACGGCTATTTGAATAGATTGGTAACCCTGCAGGGGTGTACTTCTTCGCACATGTTTCCACCACTTAGCGTCTGCACACGACATGTGCTCGGCAGACTTCAAGCGAAAGCCGACATGGGTGTAGACCACGACCTAACCAACCACTCAAGTCTCTAGTCCAGGTTTATCGCCTATTTGGGTTCCATCCGTGGGGACATCCGCCCGGGGTGTCGCTCACGGCCCCAAACGATGTATACAAGGTTCCCGAGTAACCAAACGGGCGATCGGTACACCGTGCCACGTACCTGTCGCTTCACAGCCCACCCCGAGGGTCAGCGCTGCGCACGACCACCAGTATACTACAAACACCAGAAACTAGTTGCAACTCATGGACAAAGGACAAGGGCAGTCAATAAGTCGAGCGGGTTCATATTTCAAGGCCCAATGTGTGGTAGTAGCTGAAACTTGAATCACACATACAGATCTCAGGTCCTATGGACGGTTCCAATGAAACAACCCACCATGTACTCCTACATGGCCGTTCATCGATACCTTTACCAAGCATATTCCACACTTCACTCTCTTTACCAGACATGATCATTTCACTCTGATCCATCACCTAGATGAACCAGACACAACTCTAAGCATAGCAGGCAGCATAAACAAATAGCATGGTAAAACACACATCACATGGCTCAAACAACTCCTACACATGCTAGTGGGTTTCAACTTTTTACTGTGGCAATGACAGGTCATGCAAAGGAATAGGGTTCAACTACCGCAGCAAGTAGCAGTTCACACGCTGTTGCCTTAATGCAGTAAAAGACAACAGGAGTGAGAAGATGGGTTTGTACCGGAATGATCAATGGGTTGCTTGCCTGACAGATTGGTTGTCGGGTACTGCTCTTCGGTTGGATATGCAGATGACTCCTCGGGAGCAGGACCTACCACGGAGAACACCGATGATACAATCAGTACACAAACAAATGCAACAATATGATGCATGCTCATGACATGGCAAGATGAATGTGTTTTGGGCTAATGCAACTATAAACAGAAGGGTTTGAGCTCATTTGAATCAAAGTTTCAAATTTATACCCAAACTATAATAATTTAAAGTGCATTATCATGTTTTGATGTGAACAGGAAGGTTAACTTGCTAAAACATGCATGAAACCAGTGCCATTGGAAAGATTGGATTTTTCTGATCATTTTCATATATAAAACTTTTTCATCTGAGCTACTGTTGAATTTATATGATTTTTAGAAGTTTAAAGCATTTTCTAGAATTTCCTGAATTGTTTTAAATCAAATAATTCCAGAAAGCCTTTATTGCGTCAGCATGACATCATGCTGACGTCAGAAGGTCAACAGACCTGGTCCAGGTCAAACCTGACAGTGGGTCCCGCGTGTCAGTGTCATTAGCTTAACTAATTAAAAATAGTGCTAATCCTAACTTAATTAGCCGGCTGGGCCCCACCTATCATTGACTCCAGGGGGTCAAACTGGGCCCACCCGTGGTCAAAGGGGGTCAAACTGGCCGGCGTTTAACCGCCGACAAGGCTAGACGTGGCGGTGCGGTGCGGGAATCATGCTCCGGCGACCAAAACGGCGGCGGAGCACATCTACGTGATGCGGGGAGTGAGCCGCGACTAGTGGTGGTGGTGGTTGGCCTCGGGGTCGCCGGAAACGGCGTCGGCAACGACCTTGGCGGCTGCCGGAGCTCGAGTGAGCTCGGGCTCGTCGCTAGGAGGCACGGCGAGGCTCGTGGAGAGGTGCGTTGGGCTCCTGGGGGTGCGGTGGAGCTGGTGGACAGGGTGGTGCGGCCGTTGGGTGGCCGGAGTCTCGTTGGCGACGAGCTTCGCGGTGGCGCGTGCGGGTGAGCTTCGTGCAGACGTTACAGAGCTCGAGAGGGAGAACGGAGAGGATGGGGAAGTGGCCAAGCTCAAGGCGGTTGCGACGGAGCTGACAGCGAGGTCGGGGACGAGCTGCTGCGACGGTGACGGCGGAGGGGATCTCCGGCGGTTGTCGACGAAGACGGGGTCGGTGCAGGCGGTGCAGGGCGTGCGAGCGCTCGGGGCTTGGTCGAGGAGGAGTGGCAGATGACGGTGGAGCTCTCGGACACGGAGGGGAGGCGAGGGGAGCACGACGGCTGCGGTGGTGCTCGTCGGTGCGGCGGCGAGCGCTTCGGCCATGGCGGAGGATTGCGAAGGACAGAGCGGGAAGGGAAGTGGTCGTGTCCAGCAGCTTCAGGGCGCGATGTGGAGGTCGTCCAGCCCGTTCCCGCGGCGAAGCGGCAAGTAGGTGGCGCCGTGGCGAGCTCGCTCTCGTCGGCATCACCTCCCTGCCTGCCTGGAGGGGATGAAACAGTTGGCTGGCTCGGGACATCACAGTGCTGGGCCGCAAGGTGGGCCGGGGTGATCCAGGTAAGTGGGCTGTGGCCTTCTCTCTCTCTTTTCAATTTTGTTTTTTGTTTTGTTTCTTTTTCAACTTTGTTGAATTAATAGAAAATTCTAGAACATTTTCATAAATCATAAAACTACTCATGCCCACTGTATATAATATGAACAGCATGGAACACTTTAGTTTATGATTATTTCGGCACCTAAAATGTTTTATAGCATTTAAATTCCCAAATGCAAATACAATATGAATTAATCCAATGACCTTTGTATGTCCTAGAAAATTGTGCACCATTTTTGTCAGAGGTTTAAGACCAAGGAAAGATGATGAACATTTCTGAAGGGCATTTTGGGTACATTGGAAAAGATTTTACTAAACCCTAGTTGTTAGAAGAGGGGTGCTGGGGTTTCTGTCATCCCCATTTCAAGTTTCTGCAAAAAGTAAACATGATGCACACTCTAGCTAGTCCTAATGCAAGCACTGACTAGGGATGTGACATGTAGCGCCACCCCGAGAATGCCCGAGCTTCTACCGCCACTGAACCTCGTCGCCGGCCACTTTTCCAGCCTCCCCAGGCTTTACTGCATCACGTAGATGCCTTCCAGTGGCCATTTGGTCGTCGTCGGAGGATTTCCGCACCTCACCGATGTGTTTGGACTCGCCGGCATCGAGTCGCCGGTGGGCTTGACCCCCTTTGACCACGACTGGACCCCCCCTGTGTCTATGACATGTGGGGCTGTCTTCTCACAACAATTAGTTTAGGTTTTTAGTTAAGTGCTAATTGTTGCCATTAGTTTAATTGGACACTGACATGTGGGCCCAGCCCTGTTAGTTATTAGTTAGGTTAAACTAACCTTAATTAGTTAGCTCTGTTAGACTGACGTGTAGACCCCACACGTCAGGTTTGACCTGGACCGTGCCCTGTTGACTTGCTGACGTCAGCATGACCTAGTGCTGACGCAGTAAAGCCTTTTCTGGGATTTAGATAAATCTAAATGATTTATTTATTTTCAGAAAATGCTTTAAACTTCTAAAAATCTTATAAAATCAATTGTAGCTCACATGAAAATAATTTATATATGAAAAATGATCAGAAAATTCAAGGAATCTATTTATGGCATTTTCATGCATGTTGACCAACTTACAACCACTGTTTAGGACAATTTGAGTAAATGGCATTTGAATAATCACATATGGAGTTTGAATTTGAACCTTTGGTTCAAACCAACTTCATTTAATATGGTTGCTAGTTGCATTACCTCAATCAACAGCATATTGCCATGTCATGATCATGCATCATATTGTCGCATTGCATTGATTGTGTTCTCTCTTGTTTGCCGGTGTTTGTCCCCTCTCAGTAGACGTGTTCCGACGATGTGATCGATGACACTGATGAAGACACGGTGATATCTTCAGAAGTGTCAGGCAAGCAAAACCCCATTCAGTATTTCGATACAATCCCACTCTCTCGCTCTTGCTTTCTTTTACTGGATTAGGACAACAATGATTCAACTTCTATTTGCTGCGGTAGCTGAACCCCTTTTCCTCTGCATGACATGTCATTGCCACAGTAAATATTTGAAGCCCACTAGCATGAGTAGGAGTTGTTTGAGCCATGATGTGCCTACTCATTCATGCTTTCTGGTTATGCCTGCTATTGCTTAGAGTTGTGTTAGGTCTGATTCATCGGGGATGAATTCGAAAGTGGTCATCATGTCCTACCGTTGAGAGCTAAGTGTGTGAACATGATTTGGTAAAGGTAGCGATGAGAGGCCATGCAGGAGTACATGGTGGGTTGTATCATTGAAACCGTCCTCAAGAATTGAGTTCTGTGTTTGTTGATCCATGAACAGCTACTACCACACGTTGGGCCCTGAAATATGACCACGCCGACTTATTAACCACCATTGTCCTCTGTCCAGGAGTTGCAATTAGTTTCTGGTGTTTGTAGTATGCTGGAGGCCGTGCACAGCGCTGACCGGAGGGGTGGGCTCTGATGCGGTAGTCAGGTGGCCCAGTGTATCGAGTCGCCCGTTTGGTGGCTCAGGAACCCTGTACACATCGTTCGGGGCCGTAAGTGGAAACATCGGCCGAACTCCCTTCGGATGGAACCTGAATACGCGATAAACCTGGACTAGGGACTTGTGTGGTTAGTCAGGTCGTGGTCTACACCCATGTCGGCTTTTGCTTGAAGTCTGCCGAGCACATGTCGTGTGCAAAGGCTAAGTGGTGGAAAACATGTGTGAATAAGTACGCCCCTACAGGGTTACAACTGATCTATTCGAATAGCCGTGTCCGCTGTAAAGGACTTCTGGGTTACATGTACAGTTCATAGACAAGTGGAAGTGGATACTGTAAAATGCGCAAGATAAGCGTGAGTGCTATGGATGGCCTTCTCGTAGGGAGAAGGGAGCGGATCCATAGTGGTGTATTGATTGGTGAATATGTGGACTCGTGTGCGCCACCTCAAAATAGTTAGTTGCAGTCGTAGTTCAGGATAGCCACCGAGTCAAAGCTGGCTTGCTGCAGTCAAACTCCACCACTCCCTTTGTTGATACTGATGCATATGTAGCTAGTTTTGATGTAAGTCTTGCGGAGTACCTTTGTACTCACGTTTGCTTAATTTATGTTTTGCGGAGAGACTTCAGTCTCACTAGTGGTTCCACGTGGACTTCGACGTTTAGCTTGTTACCACAGCTACGATCTTGTACCCTTGGGACGGTCTTGTAGATAGTCAGGCTTCTCAGCCTTTTCATTTGTAGTTGTGTGTACTCAGACATGTTATGCTTTTGTTGCCTGTATGCTCTGTATGTTGGGTCATGAGACCCACTACTTGTAATAAATGCTGACGGCTCTTCAGGTCCTTATCTATATGAGTCGTTGAGTTATGTTGTGATGCCATGTTGTACAACACATACTTGCATGTTATGCGTACGTGTAATGTGCATTGCTATGTGTGGGATCTGACACCTAGTTGTTTACCCTTGGTAGCCTATCTTACACGGAAATGTCTCCTAGTGCTTCCACTGAGCCTTGGTATCTTGCTACTGCTCCGGAACACTTAGGTTGGCCGGCATGTGTCCTTCTTCGTTCCTGTGTCTGTCCCTTAGGGGAAATGTCATGCGTTGTTCCTTTAAGTCCTTGTAGATTGCTACGACTTGGGTTCATAAGTTGATGAGCGACACGTTCGTTGCTGGGTCATGTATGCCTATCTGTGCAATTTAGTGCCACTTTTGGTTTATAACTAGTCATGTCAGCCGGGTTCTCTGTCATATGGATGCTAGCGACACTATCATATACGTGTGCCAAAATGCACAAACGGTCCCGGGCCAGGTAAGGTGGCACCCGCGGGGATACCATGCATGAGGCCGCAAAATGATATGATGTGTTACATGCTAGACCTGTGTGACTTAGGATCGGGGTCCTAACATAGGACGTCCTTGCAATAAAACCATGTCGACTGCCATCCTCGGACCGACTCAGGAAGGACCATGGCAGGGAAAGTGCTCCTACCCCTAGTCTGAATACCCAAACCACCGCACATCTGGATAACGTGCATCTTCTCGTCACTCGGGTTTGCTTTCGTGACAGTTTGGGAGCGACAAGTGAAAATGTGCTTAAACAAGCCCCAATGCGGTCGGCACCCCCGAAAGTTCTCACACAAGGAAATGAAGGCGTCCAGGTACGTGATGGTGTTGGGAGTGAAATGGTGCAGCTGGGCACCGTAGAAAGTCAAGAAACCGCGAAAGAAAGGGTGTGGAGGCAAGGAGAAACCTCGGTCGATGTGACCCGCGAGGAGAACACACTCGCCCTCTTGCGGCTGTGGCTCGAGCTCATCCTCCGGTAGCTGCCAGGAGTCACGAGCGATCAGACCCTCCTCCACCAGCTCCTCCATGTCCTCCAGCTGTATCGTGGACTTGATCCAGTCCCCTAGATCCAACCAGGTCGGAGCCCGGTCCTCGACGATGATCCCCGATTGATTGTCTTCCCCTTCCCCGTCGCCGCCGCTTTCTTCGAGCGCTCCAGGGCCACCGTCTTGTCCTTGCCCACGAGGGCGCGCCGGCGCTAGCTGAGCGGTGGAGAGCAGCGGGAAAAGGCGCGACAGAGGAGCAGAGGAAGAAAAAGCAGAGAATGGGCGGACAATGCCTTCGCCTCAGCCGCGGTGCTCCTTTATAGCATGGTGGTCGAGTGGCTGACCGGTGGGCCCAGACAATCCTGTCAAATCCCGCAACAGACGCGCACCCGATACGTGGCGAAAAAGGCGGCACCGAAATCGAGGCATCCGACATATCTGATTCGATTACTACGGCACGCCCTGTCCCGTGCACTTCCCCGAAATTGAAATCCCGCAAAATCCAGATGCCAGAGAGCAACCAATCACGCCAAAAGTCGTGTGCCCCTCCGACGCTCGGAGCTATGCGTGGAATTTCACTCGACGGATTACACATGCAAGTTCACTCGACGTCTCTTGAATCTATTAAGGCGACTGAGTTGAGTTTGAGGAGTCAGCCCGGTCCGAGGATTCGAGGGAGATTCCCCAGGGACATCAAACTTGGACCAAGACCGACCTCAACCCTCTTTTCCATTCGGACCTCAATCCATTTGGGGGCTACTGACGATGCCATAGACCTAGGGTGGGGCTACAGGCCTGACCTAGATACCCCACCCAAGGTCACTACCCTAGAAGCTCAAAAGACAATTTGAAGACGAAAAAAACAGCCGACTGGTATGACCCAAGAGGACAACTCACTCGACTGCTTACCTTTACTCGGATGACCCACCCACACTCGGAAGGGCGAGGACACTCAACCATACAAAATCCACTCGACCCACGAAGGTCAAAGGTCCCTCTAGATCGACAATGGCTGTACATTCAATCCATATTAACAACGGCCTTTACTATCCTTTATTGCATGCGTTATCAGTAACGTCCTGCCTTAATGTACATTGAACCCTTGGTAACGCGGGGACGACTGGGGTCCTGACGTACTCTATATAAGTCACCCCCTCCTCCGGTACAAGGGTTCGCACCCCCTGTAAATGACACACACATATACATTCTACTCGACCGCCTCCGGGCACCGAGACGTAGGGCTGTTACTTCCTCCAAGAAGGGCCTGAACTCGTAAACACCTTGTGAACAATCTCACCATAGCTAGGACCTTGCCTCCTCCTACGTACCCCCGATTCTTACTGTCAGACTTAGAACCACGACAACTGGAGTTTTCCACGCACGTACCAAACTAGCTCTACATTTACGATGTCTGGCACAACAAAAATAGTTGATGATTATAAACCGTGTACGATAGGTAGATAATCACACACATTTAGTTTTCCCGCACCATATGTGATAGTGTCTGACATCACACACGCTTTACAAACGGCAACTGTGTGCATTGTTACACATGTTTCCTCTCCATGAACCATGTCAAATTATGATGTATATCACACACGCTGTGCTTTATTAACTGTGTGCGCCATAATGACCTGCACACCGTAATTTCGCCCTAATTTGATTGTTGCTATTTAAAATTGTACCTAATTTAAACTTGAAAGTAGGTTATAGGTTTATTCATATCCATCAGGTTGAAACAAGCAATGCATTATTCGATTCACATGTAGATATATTTAAGAATTACATAAGCACCAAATAAAGAATGATGAAAGAGAGTTCTATACTTGTACTATTACTGATGGTAAAGAAAGAGGCGACAGACATTCTGGTTGATGAACAAGGTGAAACGGAATGGCCCTATTGTGCTCTCCTGGATGCAGAAGGCACGCACGACTCTAGTCTAACCCCTTCTGATGGCCGGCCGCCAATCATGTAGTTTGAGAGGTAATCTTGAGGAAACTGCTTCAGGATCCACTGCAAAGGAAAAAAGATTCAGACATTGTCATCTAACACAACTCATTATGGGCAGTAAAAAGAAGGCTACATGTTTCTTACTTACCATCCTGCAGTTCACTGTTGTCATGCATAAAGTGTAAACAAATAGTTCGATTGACATCTTTTGACCCATTTTAATAATAATCTTTATCAGTTTCCTCACTTGATGCTGGTTCATGAATATCTCATTGCCCCATACGCAAAAATGGTCGAAATGGGGATCTTTGGCAATGACATATGTACCTAAAAGCACCAAGTCAATATTAGAAGCTAAACAACAATTGCAAAATGATGTAGTACATCACTCCCTCCATCCCATTATATATGATTTTATTACATGTATATCTAGACATCATCAGAACATTTAGGTAACACTCTTCCTTGTTGCTATGTAGCCTGGGATTGCATATTTAGTCATTCAGTACAATGCATTTTGCTATGTAGCTTGAGTGTGCAGGCTTCAGCACGCTAGTTAAGCAAAACAAGAAGTGGAAAGGTGTGTTAACTGCATCAGGCATAACATTTAAAAACAAGGAAATAGTCATTCAAACTGGTATTGTGCAGGTCTAAAGTACACTAGTTATCATTAAAAAATGAAAAGGCTTGTTAACTGCAATATCCTTAACATCAACGAAATATCATAATTCATACTGGTATTGTTGAAACTGATATTGATGAAACTGAACTGCACAACAAATAGTTGCACATATAGAGCATCATATTGTGAAGAACTGAAATAAACAAGGCATAAGGCCATCTGTAGTCGATCCTTTAAAAGTTAAAGGACTAAAACCCTTAGGTTGATATATATATATATACAGCCGGTCTATTCTCATAACATTATGAGAATACTATTCTCATAACACTTCTGAACTACATTGAAAAACTGCATTGGAAAACTATGCGCACTGCTTCCTTCTTCTGTTGCGAACCACATAGAGGTGCAGCAGGAAACCTTCATTTAGCAGCATGTCTGGCTAGTTTGATAGATTTCTATTGGTTTATTTGTGCGTGCGCTGATTTAATATGTGGTTAAGCACTGAATTCAGCGAGAAAACGACGGAAATCCTTTGATTTGGCGGATCTGCGTCCGTTCTTCCGCTGGTGGAGGAGTTTCGCATCTTGCTGTTGGCTATTCGTATTCTATTTTATAGCGTGATCCTAGTGTGTTACCATTATCGCGTTGATGTTTGTGTTATTCCGCGACAGATTAATCTGCTAATAGGATTGAAATTTCAGTATAATTTGTCGAGTATCTCTCTGTTCTAGTGGAAAAACGTCTGTTCTCTGTTCTTCCCCGTCCGGATCGAAATTGTTGTGTTTTGTATGTAATATTCTGTTGTTTTCGACAATTACCGGCTGCTTTTGATCTATCAGTATGAATTGGAGCGGATTAAGTTGTTAATTTTGAAGAATTTAAGTTTTTTGTCCATGTTTTTTGCGGCGCCACTGGCTCTAGTCGTTTCTCAAAGATGTTTTTTGAGATTTTTTGCATTATATAGTTGTTAGAACTGCATTGCAGGCTGTGTTTTTCGTCTGTGAATTATGGTCAAGAGCGGTGGACTGCAGTAATATGCAATGCGCGGTGAACTGCAGTACTATGCAATGCGCGGTGAATTTTTGTAGTGCGGCGAACTGCATTAATATGCAATGCAAGCCTGTATGAACTGCATTACAGCCACGGGGGTGTGGGGGACTAGTTTGATAAGTTTTTTTGATTGGTCAAGCGCGGTGGACTGCAGTAATATGCAATGCGAAATGCACATTGTTATGTAACCGCACTGCTTTATTTGTCGTTTTTTTATGTTGTTTCTTTTACATATATATATACTGGTGGGTCAATTGGCTCCCCTCCCACCTTATCCCTGGCGGCTCCCATCACACCTTATCCCTGGCAGCGCCACTCTTCCTTGATCTATTTTTCTCCCAACCAGATCTGTTTTTCGCCTAGCAATGGATTGCGAGTGCGGCTGCCTGGCAAGGTTGGAGCCCATGCTGGAGACATGCGTTTTTTCTGAAGGTTTGGTTCTGAACCAGAGGCAGCGGCACAGCGCTCTCTGTTCTCTTCTATATTCTTCAGGTATTGGATTTCGGGCTCCATTCATCCATCAGATGACTGACGACGATGTCAGTGTTTCATGGGTATGTATTTCTGGCATATTCTTTTTCATGTGTTGTTTGTAGTTAACGCTATCTGAATTTTTGTAGGAGTATAAGTGCACTAACTATAAGTGAACTGCTTTTCACATAGTAGTTTTATTATGAACATTGTAGGAGCAGCAGCAATTTTGTCTAGTCAATATTATTATGTGTTGACATCAATATTTTTTTGTGAAGATTGTAGCAGCAATTTAGTTTCTGAAAGATTGTAATATTTTTCTTATTTGTTCTTATTTTTTTCTGTTCTTGTTTGTTTTGCTTGCAGAAATTCCCTTCTGGTCTAGTCAGGGTAACAGAAAGCTGTGTTAATTTGGTGTTGGTCAGCAAGAATGGATATCATGATGTTGATGTTATGTATTCTGTTGGCTCTGATGATTGTTTGGTTCTCAAAGATGGCTGGAAGGAATTTGTGGAGGAAGCTGGTCTTCAGGCTGGGGATGTTGTTATGTCTATGTTTTATAGGCATGCAAAGTGTTTGGAAATCAAGTTAAATTTGCTTTAGATCAGTCTTGCTTGAGCAGCAGCAGCATGAGACAATTTTGTTGTAATAATTTGACATTTTTTACGTGGCTTCTAGTGTATTTTCTTATGAGAATTCTGAGTATAAGTGAACTGCTTTTTTACATATAGTTTTTCATGTGCATCCTATCAGCAGCAGCAGTTGAAGAACATCCATACTGGAAACCCCCACCGAGCTTTTCCTTTTTTTTCACCCACATACGGAACTAGAGTTTTTTTTAATAAAAGAGGACTGCATCAACCTTCTTAATAGCAGCAGTTTTGTGAAAGAATTCTCTATGTGAACTGCTCTGATAGTTTTGTTTTTTATGTGTATCCTAGCTACAGCAGCAGTTTTGAAGCAATATACATACTGAAAACAGACTACTGAGAACTGCATATAGTTGATAGATAGAAACCAAGGTTCTGCGCTCATAATTAACATAGTACATCATCAAGCAAACTAATGCAACATAAGCAAACATTGTCCCAAAGCAAACTACAACGAAAGCAAACTAATCTACATACGCAGAGGGAAACTAATCGAGCACTTGCGACAGGAATCCTTGGCTTTCAGCATCTGGCCTGCTTCACTAGTTCCACCCGTTGGAGTTGGAGGTGGAAGTTGATGCCCCCTTGCCCCACCCCCTCCAGGATCACCTCGAGCGCTTCCTGGTCTTCTCTGTTTCAGCGCGCGCGAGGCCTTTCTTCATTGTGGTGATTCGGTTCCATATCTCGAACGCAGTGTAGGTGTCCTTGGCAGCATACTCGATGTGCTTGGTGCTGAGAATCGAAGTCCACAGGCTGTGGTTGTGGTCTGTCATCTTCGTCTTCATGTATGCGTACTCGCCGTCGATGATGGCAGCAGCTACATCACCAAGCGAGTCCAGTGGCTTCGTTCCATCAGGCACCCTCCAGTTCGTCTGGATGTCGATGAAGTTGGGGATGTGGAGGTTGCAGCGTGCGAGCTTCTCCTTGTCCTGCTTGATGGCAAAGCCAGCGAACTCGAACCTAAGGAAAGTGAACCGCAAGTTATACCTTTCGGAACTGCATACATAGGCATATAGAACTGCAACACGTACTCGGCAGAGAGAATTGCTTACCTTGGGTCGCCGAGGAACCTGTCGAAGGGGATGCATCTCTTGCCCAATGTACCACATACCTGGAAAAGAAGCACTGTGTGGTACTTGCCGATGGATAGTTGAACCAGGGCCGCCCTGTCGTGGTCGGGTGTGTACTCCACGTCGATGCCGACGATCTTCTGGCGGCACCGCTGGAGAACTGTCTTGAACTCTTCAACGTACGTCGCCATGGCGGCGACATCGGTGGTGTAGATCACCTTCAGCTTCGTGTTCCCGTGCGCATGCACGTCGTCGTAGGTCCTGCTGAACCCCATGGCTGCAAAGAGGAGGAAGAGGAGGAGGAAGGGGCAGCGTCATGTGTTTTGTGCGGACGGTCTGGTTGATGGAGCACGGGATTTAAATGGGAGCGGCAGCAACTTCTGCCGAGGCCACGATCTCGTCTCCCAACCGTGTTGGCGATCGTGGGTTCGTGATGATCGTGGCGTTCGTACGGC
The DNA here is from genome assembly GCA_902687465.1 of Secale cereale. Classification (NCBI taxonomy): domain Eukaryota; kingdom Viridiplantae; phylum Streptophyta; class Magnoliopsida; order Poales; family Poaceae; genus Secale; species Secale cereale. Next base: position 248,157,775 of record LR738709.1, on the reverse strand, counting down.
GTGCAACCGGCGGGATAGAGGAGGGGGGGCGCGGGCGCTTCGGGCGATAGTGGGCGCATTTATTTTAGGGCAGGCGAACCGAATCGTCCGCCGTAAGCGAACTGCATCGCTTCAGAAGCGGAATCGTTTCCCGTAAACGAACTGCAACGCTTCAGAAGCCGAGTCGGTTTTCCGTAAGCGAACTGCATCGTGTTACAACACCGAGACGTTTTTTTATTTTTTGTCTATGACCTGTGGGCCTGTCGGTCAGGGCTTTTATTCATTAAGTCTCTCTTGTAGCCCCCTTGCCTGCTTCCGCTTCCCTCTCCCCTGTGCCCGCACAGAAATCCCCCCCGCCCTTGTGCTCTCGTGGTGAAGAGCGACGACGCCCGCAGCCGCCGCCGTCCGTAGGGGCTCTCTCGTGGTGGACGGCGACGACGCCCGCAGCCGCCGCTGTCCGTAGGGCCCTTCCTCCGCCGTTGCCGTCCGGACCCGCCTCGTCCGGCCGTCACTTCGTCCCACGGTGAGCCCCAAATCGCCCCTAATCCGTTCCAGATCTTGTGCTAGGGTTATTTTTCGTGCCAGCATTCTCTTCTTAAGGTTGTTTTGTATGCTTGAAATTGCAACGCCATATGGATTGAAAGTTTTTCTCTGCCTGAATTTGGGGTTTGCTGTCTAGGATTTAATTATTATCCCTTGCTGATTGGAGGCACGGTATGGCTTCTTCCTCCCCAGTTGATGCGTCACAAGTTAGAACGGCTTCTCCATCTGGTAACTACATCAAAGTGAACTGCATTTTCATTCAGGGTCAATTTACTTCTTTTTGTTGTACGAAATAGTGCATTGCATCTTAGATTCCTTTTTAGTAAGGCCTTTTTTTAAGACACGTGTGGCAAACTGATATGAACTGCGTCAAGTTAATTGTTTTTTACTTTTTCGGAAGGACATTAAGTTAGTTGTTATGTTTTTTTGTTAAACATAAACTGCTAAAAGAGCACTGCATTTTGGACACTGCTTTGTATTTTTTTTGTCTATCGATATGAGCTGCATTAAGTTTTAGTTTTTGCCTCTCACAGAACTGCATGAATTTGTTTTGTTTTGCATATCTAAGCGCACTTCTTTTTTTTATATGCGGTCAATTGGTCACTTGAACGAATTAGTGCACTGCATCATATATCCCTGTGCCAATGTCCACTTTCAGACACGCGACATGAACTGCATTTTTTAGGTTTACTATTATGTTTTTAATTGTTAAACATAAACTGCTGGAAAAGTGCACTGCATTTCTACATTTTTTTTGTTTTTCCAAGTTGATATGAGCTGCATTAAGTTTAGGTCTTCATCACACACACACATCTTTTCTTATGTTTTTTCTCACCCACAGTTTTATCTCCTGGTGGGTCAGGGGGTGGTGGCGTTAACTATTCGATTACACGTTATTTCACAGCGGATGTTGTCGGTGGCGGTACATCTGATCAGGTCAACATTCCACCTGAGTTGAGTGAAACCCAGTCGCAATCTGTTGAAGGCACAGAGCCATTTACACAGGATTGGATGGTCCCTGATCAGATTGCAGCCGATGTTGAGAGGAGAAGGCAGAAAGCTATTGCGCTCGGTAATACTTTCGTGAAGGCTCATAGGGCGAAGCAAGTAAAGTTAGGGGAGGGTAAGGAGATAGGAAGGAGGATTGCAGATTCAAAGAAGTCTGCTAAATTTGCCCCCGCACAGAATCCTGTGAAGAGGAAACTCGACACTGTCGCAGAGCAAGGTTTAAGTTCTCCACGCCGGAGCCCGCGTGTTGATTACTCAAAGAGACCTAATTACGCCGAGGTTGATGTGGGTGGGATTCAAGGAAAGCGGAGACGGGTGGACGATCACTCTGGTGTTGATTCTGAGCGTCGATCTAAGCTTGCGCGGGAAAATGCAGCTGAAGAAGCTCTGGACAGTGATTCTGATGCGGAGGATGTTGATGTTAGTAAGGTATACGCTGTTTATTTACTTTTTCTTCTGTTTTTTTTAAGTTGTTTTTGCATGAGTTTGCTGATGTGGACTGCATTTTTTATTCTTTGTTTTTTTGTAGGCTGCTAAGAGTACGAAGAGGAAGAGGTGTGAAGATGATGTTGCGCATGAATGGCGTTTCAACAAGACTGTTCGGCTGTCCATTCCAAATGTAATCAAAGTTGTCGCTTTGTTGGGTGAGGTGCACAGAACTTTGGTGTGGCAAGCAGGTTTTGGCATTGTCTTTGACCTGAAATTAGAGAAGAATATTTCTCGTGTTTTGATGTGCAAGCTGATGGGAAAGATCGACCCCGACACGATGAGACTGGACTGTGAGCCAAACAAGGTTCTGGAAATCAATCGCGAGGCTGTCCATCACATTTTTGACTTCCCTATGGGTTCTCACACTGCTCCCAGGCCTGCTGCCAGTGGCCATGATGATTCGCTGACTAATCTGAAGGATGAACTTGGTTTCAACCGTTCTCGCAGCATAGATGCGAAGTACCTCCTTACCTTTCTTCGCATGCTGGCTGCGGATCCTGCGAAGGTTGATAAGACGGTGAAGGTTTTTTTTCTCATTGTCTTCCAGTGCTTGCTTTGTCCTAGCCCCGCAACTCGGTTGTCCAGGGTAGCTGCTATGGTTGAAAACTTGGATATTGCATCTATGGCTAGCATGGATTTTTGTCAGCTTGTTGTCGATGAGCTGCAGGCCGCTGTGTACAAGTGGAATTCTACAGGGAGCAAGCAGAACTGCGCTAATGGTTGCACCATCCTTCCCCTGTTCATGTACCTGGATTCCTTGAATCTTCGAAAAGTATCGGTGATGGATAAACGCACTCCACGCGCCGCAATACTGTCCCATGTGCAGTTGAAGAAGATTCACAACGCCGACATCATTGTCAGGGGAAAGATACACCTGGACTCTTACAAGTTTGGCAAGCTGCCGGTGAGTGCATAGCCATGTTTTGTTTTTGTTTTTATTCCTTTTTTCGCGCATGCTAAATGTGAACCTCTTATGTACTTTTTTTTGTGAACTGCATCTCATTTTTTTTGTTAATTTTTTCAGTGGAAGGCGGAAGCGGACATTGTGTATAAGCGGACTGCAGTTGCCGAAGCCCCTGAAATGTTTTGTGAGCCTCTTGCTAGGGCCGCTCCAATTCAACGGGGTCGTGGTTTTGCTAGGGTGGCTGTTGGAGGTTTTTCTGGCCATGCTTCTGCTCATCGTAATAAATTTGTTCAGGTCGATGAGCTTCTCGATAGGGTCATCAATATAACTAGTGATTTCCCAACATCCGGTTCCAGGATGAGGAATATTGTCGGTTTGTTTCCTGAAGGCAAAGACCCTTCTGAAGCAGAAATCGAGGCCGCTCATAACTTTGACCGTGGGCAGCTTGAATTCCTTAAGCAGGCTGTAACGAATATCAGATCTTCATTCGTTCAGTTTAAGCAGTCTCAGGATGACAGGTGTGCTACGTATGAGCAGGAAGCGGATGCAATCGTGAAGGAAATGAACATGCATGAAGATGTTGTTCGGCCTTCTCTGCCTGACCTCGCAGATGTGGATGTATGTCTTTTTTCCATATGTGAACAGTTTTTTTACCCATATTTTGTTATCTATTTTTTCTGTGCGTTTGTGGCATTGACTATTTGTTTTTTCTATCCTTTTGTTCTTTTCACAGTGTGTTGGAGAATCTTCCAAGGCTAACGCTGGTCGTGTTGATGACCACCAGGACCACGACGGTGTTGATTCTGATTACTTGTTTGACAGGCCATTATCCCCCGTTGACGAAGCTGCCAAAGACAATCCTATTGACGAAGTTGTCATCGACAAGGTTTGATTTCTTCCTATTTTTTTGTTACAGTGAACTTCATTGTTTGTTTTTTTTTTTGTAGCGTCCAAAACAAACAATCATATTTTTTTTGCACCAGCAGTGGCAGCGAACTGCAGTTTTTAACTTTTTTTTTGTATTTTTGTGCACCAGAAGTGGTAGTGCACTGCAGTTGTTGTTTAGAGAAGAAGAATCATCTTTTTTTTAGCAGTGAACTGCATGATCTGGTGTTGGTTTTTTAGTTGTAGAACTGCAGATTTGGATAATAGTTTTATTTATGTTTTAATGTTTTTTAGGTTGCCGAATCAAACGTGGAGATACATGGGAAGGAGGCAGATGGTGACGATGCTAACAAGGATGAGAAGGCTGACAAGTGTAAAGAGATGGAAGGCGACGACGCTCCCCTGGTGAGTATAGAGAATTTTTGCATTTTTGTGTTTTATTTTTTATTTTTCGTGGTAGCTTCATGGTGCGTTTTTATCAGTGAACTGCATTCTAGCTTTTTTGTGTAATGTTTTTTATTTTTTAACTCATCAGCACTGCGGATTAAATGTTGAAATCCAAGCGGAGCGCAACATTGGGGATGATAACGTGGAAGGGAGAGGAGGGGAGGAGCCTGATGCGGAGGTCGATAAGGCAGAAGGTAGAGAAGGAGGGGAGGAGCCTGTTGCGGAGGTTGATAAGGCAGAAGGTAGAGAAGGAGGGGAGTGTCCTGTTGAGGCTGATAAGGCACAAGAGAGAGAAGGAAGGGAGGATATCCTAGATTGTGATAAGCATGAAGAGAAAGAAGGAGCTCCTGGTGTTACAGTTGAAGTTGCAGAAGAGACAGAAGGAACTCGTAGAGTCGGATTTGACGATGCCGGGACATCCGCTGGCATCGATGGTGTTGTTGGGCCTACTGTTTTGTTGGTTGGCGACGAGGTGCCTGAGAAATTTTGTGTGGTCCCTCGCGCCCCCGAGCAATCTGTCGGCAATCTGGCTTTCCCAGCCGATACAACCAAAGTCCCATCTGAGACAGTTTCGATTGATTCTGAAGATGAACAACCAAGACTCTCTCAGGACATGAGCAATCAAGCGCCGCTTGACGATTATATTACCGGGCTGGAGCACTTGACGCTCAACGAAGATGTATATGAGCAGCAGAAGGAAGTTTATTCTGAAACCGAAGGTAAGCGAACTGCATTATTTTTTGTTCTTTTTCCCGGGGGCGAAATGGACCGTGTGTGTTTTATAATCTGATATCGTTCCCACTCTGTATGCAGATGAGGAATTACCTGTTGTTACTCCTTCAAGGATTGATCCAGCTCTTATGAGGAGATACAATGAGTTGTATGACGCTGTTACGAGGGCTAGGAGGGACAAGAAGAAGCAGTATGACATTTTTTGTCTTACGCCCCGGTTAATTAATATGTTTATTTTTCAGGGACGCTCCCATCTTATCACTTTTTGCTGTGCTTTTTTCTTTTTGTCTGAAGGCATCTAGTTGCGTTCAAGGGAGAGTTTGGTGATATTACTATCAGCCATGTTGGCGAGTCTTTTTGGTCGTATGGAACGCTGAGCACGCGCCTCGCAAACATTGGCGTCTCTATGCTAGCTGAAAGGTTCAAAGGATCTCAAACTATAATTGTCCCGTACAACCTATGTGTAAGCATTTTCATTAATTTATATTTTATCCCCTCGTCCAATTTTTATTTGTGCTATAACCATTTTTCATTAACTATCTGGTTTTGTCTTTTTTGCAGAATTCCATTTGGAACGGCGGTGCCACAAATAGGGCTTTGAAAAAGATGTTTTGTTCAAGCGCAGAGGAACGTGTGGACAAGAAAAACTTGGTAACGCATCTTGACCATTTTTCGTCATCTTGAATATAAGGTTTCTGTTTTTTCTATTTTTTCTTATCTGGTTTGTTTTATTCTTTTTTGTATTTCAGATTATGTTTGCAACATTTGACCCTCCTCCCGCAACAATGAAGGACGCGATTGGCCACTACTGCTTGGTCACTTTGAACCTGCGAGAGAAGCGTTTTGAGCTTCTCGACTCATTGAACGAAGGAGACAGCGCTGCTGCAAATGTTGTCTTCAGGAAAATGGTCAGGAACATCAAAAAAGTCTGGAAAGATGGCACCGCAAGCTGCGACGAGCCGTTGAACCCTCCCACCCTGGACGGCTTTGCGCTGACTCATATTAATGTCCCGCAACAGGGAAACGGGTTTGTACCTGTTCTCCTTTTTTTTCCTTCTTCAGTTTTTTTTGTGTAAGTGAGCTGCATTGTTTTTACTAAATTAGAAGCACCTTTTCCCTTGAGCGAACTGCATTACTAATGTGTTATTGGTTGTTCTCCCTCGGTCTCTTGTGTGTATGGAGCTGCATTGTTTTACTAACATCAGTAGCACTTTTATTAATGAGTGAACAGCATTATTAATGTGTTTTGTGTTGGTTTTCTTTTGCAGGCATGATTGTGGATTTTACATGTTCCAATTCATGCAGACCTGGGATGGTGAAATGATTGCCAAGTTTGGGAAGGAGCACATTGGCTACATCAGGAAGGCTATGCTCTATAGTTGGCTGACCTCGTCGCATTGCTGTCTGGACCTGACATCACTTTTAATTTTTAAAGAAGGTTATTACATTTTTTTCCAGTCACAAACCTTTTTTATTAAGTGAACTTCATTGGTATAGAGAGGGGAGGTCCACTACTTTTGTTAAGCTTTTTAGTAGAACCCCATTTGTGTGTTTAAAATGACTTTTCCTTAGGGAACTCGATGATTCTTTTTCATTTTGCTCATCCATTTTTTTGTGCAGGCTTTGATGAAGGCGCACACCAAGGTGGTATTTCCTTGTTTGAAACTCAGGTTCATACTCCAACTATTCAGAAAGTTGTCCTTGATGAACCCCCGTTAAGGTCGTGAAAGAACCGGTGCGTAAGATGTTGAGGAGTGGCGCCGGCACTTCGAATGAAAAAGCTCTTGAGAAATCTCCTGTCAATGTCAAGCATGGGAAGAAAGCTGCGAGCCCTCCTAATGCTGAAGATAGCGATGATGATTTTGAGAGGCCACCACCAGTGCCTAGGAGGACCAGGAGCGCAGCTGTGGAACGCCCGACGGACAGCGAGGCACTAATTCTATCAAATAGGAGGCCTGTGTAGAAGCCATCAAAGTTTCGATCTCCTGTACAGAAGTTGAATCCTGCGAGATTCAGCCATCTTGTGGAGATGTGGAAAGTCTTGCAACTCATCATGAGCACACAATTCAGGCAGAAATACAGCGAGTCAGTTCTTTTTTCGTTAGGTTTTTATATTTTTTTGATTTTTAATGTGTGTAATGTTTTTCTGTGTTTTTGCTTTTGTGCTACTAACCCCCCCCCACCTTCGCCGTTTCTTTTGTGCAGGTGTGCGCTTTTCATGCACGGGAATCCTATCGAAGTCTACACCGTGACTATGGACTACTTGTTCTTAACTTTCACCAAAGGTGGTTTTATGGACTCGGAATTGATGGATCATATCATCAGGTTCTGGAAGAATGACGAGAGTATGAATGTGGTTTATCGATCTGGCGAACGCGTTCTGCTGTCCCCTTTGTTCATCACGGTATTTCTCTTTTTTCTTTTTTTTTTCTGCTCGAGTGAACTGCAGTAAATAGTGTATAATAATTTGTTTTTAGAATGTACTGAACTGCATACATTTTTTTTGTGTCTTAACCCATGCATCTTAAAACGAAACAAATTATGGTGGGAATTTGTGAACTGCATACTGTTTTTTAGAGAAGCGTGATCCGTTTTTTTATTAAGCGTCGGAGCGAACATCTTTAAGGTGAAATGCATTAACTTTCTTTTGTGAATTACCCACACGCAGTATGTGCTTCAAATGAAAGATCACGCGGATAGAGATGAAGATGGAAATGTTGTGTTGCCTTTTGTCCACGGCAAGTTTAACGTCGAAGATGCAGCACAGCAGTTCGAACTTTATGTTCGTGATGACGAGAACCTTCTTGATTGCAAATTAGTAAGTTATCAGATTTGCTTTTGTTCAGCCTTTTTGTATTTATTTTCTCTCCCAATTTTTTCCAGTAATCCTTTTTCACTCATCAAACCCATAACAAATTTGATGAAACAAAATCAGTTCTGTTACCACGGATGAAAGACCAGCATTATTAGCTATACATGATGAATAGGCACCGCGAGACCCTTGACATTCACGACACTAGGAGGTACAGCGGACCGGTTGATCAAACGACGAGGTGGCATAAGTCTCAATACCACAGCGACCGCATTGAAATGGTAAAAAAAATCCTTTTTTCACCTTTCTTTGTTTTTTTCATGCGTGCGCGTGTTGAACAATATTTTTGTTGTGATGTGTATTTTTATTTTTTTTCTTTTCCACCAGATGATCAGGATGACTGCATTGTTGAAGAAGGTTTATGGAGAAAAGGAGTACAAGAGAAAGGAGTCGGTAGACTGGGTCGATGTTTCAAAGAAAGCTAGCTATTTGGGCACCCCTGAGCAGGGCCCCAACGAGTGCGGCTTTTATGTTCTGAAGATGGCTCAGTATTACGATGGCAAAACCTTTGTTGTGAAATTCGCAAAGCGTAGTGTAAGTATCTTCTTTTTAACCCAACAATAACTCCTCATTCCTTGATTTTTTTTGTCAGTGTCTTTTTTTGTAGATGATGTTGTATATTTGTTTATTTTATTTTTTTCTTCATCGCAGGAAGCTGTTATTCAGGATTGGAAGGCTGAGTTTTTGTTCTAGATTCTGTTCCACCCAGAAAACATGGTCGTTGTCACCGAGTTCCCGGAGGATCCAAGAAATCTCTGCATTTCTCTTGGCTTTTCTCCAAGACTGCATTCACAGGAGCAGGATAAGGCATAAATGATAACAGATCTTTTTCTATGAGTGTTGATGTCTTTTTCGTGCGTGCTCCAGAACTTTATGTAAACAGTAATGTATGGTCGCTGTGTGTAGTTCTCGATGTGCAAAACTGTTAACACCATGCTGTGTGCTTTTGTATATACCGGTCTAGTTAGTTTTTGTGTTTTTTTTTGGTGGCAGATGGTGACAATGTCAAATATGTACATAATGGAGCTTTCAGCCAACTCCTCCTTACGAGTTGTAACATGTTCGCAGCGCACTGCATTCTCTCATATGAGTAGCAGCCAAGTTTTTTTTAAATATACGCATCCACACTGCATCTCACCTTATCACATGGGACTGCAAAGACGAATTCAACGTGTTTGTCGTCGAGTTTCAAAATTCATCCGCACTGCAGCCAAATTTTTTTTACATTTTTTTTGCACTAAGCGCACTGCACTGTGTACTCGAAGCGTACTACAGTGCAAGCTTTAAACGCACCACGCACGCACTGCAGTGTACGTGAATCCTAGTCTGAATCTACATTTTTTGTCTTCTAACTGCATTCTGTATTGATTCATGGTCATGTCAGATTCTATACGACGAAGAGAACTGCATTCTCCAAATGACATTCCGATCTCAGTGTTTTCATACAGAAGAGAACCGCATTCTGAGAATGACATTCTCATCTTATTTTCTATTTCATATAGAAGAGAACTGCATTTTATCAAGCATACCCCCCCCCCTGTAGCACATTGGTCACAAAGTATGTATGGCATATGTTATATCTATTCATTTTTGAACTTCAGTATTACATGTTGAATTCTTTTTTTTTGCAGTCCACTGAACGCAAGCTATATATATTATATACGATACGATATATATAAAGGACGAAGTTAATATGTTTTTTAAAATGTAAAACTGCATATGTGTTGATCTACGTCCTTTTCCTGGTGCTTCTTCTCAGATTGTGCACTGCATTTGTTTCAATGGTTGTTGCTGCTTCTGTCTTGCTCTTGTTGTTCGTATTACCCCTCGTAACGGGACCGTGCGACCGCGATGCTTGCCTACGCGCTGGATTCTGCGTTCTGTCTCTCCCCCTCGTTTTTGATGATGGTTCTTCGATTTGTTCATCTGCTTCTTCTTCTTCCTCGTCTTCTTCTTCTTCTTCTTCCTCATCTTCCTCCTCGGTTTCATCAGCTTCGCTCGCTTCCTCGCTCTCTTCTCTGTCAGCATCTTCTTCGTCATCTTCTTCATCTTTTCCTCTCTTCTATTTGGACAAGTTCTCGCGTTATGCTTCTCTCTCTTGTTGCAGACGCTACATAGTCTTCTCTTTGTCGTATCATCTTGTTGGTCAGCTCGGTGATCTGTGGTGGCATTTTCAGCCTGGTTTTGTTTCAGCCTCTCCTTACATGTTCTTGAGTTGTGTCCTGCAATCTTATTGCATGATTTACACATCCTTACCCCCAGTGGTCTTCCTCCGCTGTCCAGTTCTGGCTCAGGCCTGCTATTTTTTTCAGGGCTTTTTTCATTTGCTGTAGCTTTTTTATTGGCTGATTTGCTCTCTTTCTTTCTCCCTTTTGTGTTTGAAACTGGCGGGGGAAGAATTGTGTCATCCATATTATGAACTACACCATCAGCAGCATGTTCGTGCTCCTTTCCTTGTTCTTCACCCCGCGCATCCATGATCTTCTCTGCCTCTTCTTCTTCGTTTATTACGCTCACTTCTTCTATGAGTTTTCTCATCCCAGCTAAAGCTCTGTTATACCCTCTATCCGATTTGACACCCCTGTTCGCCAGGTCCATGGCAGTTTCTGCAAGTAGTCTCCTACGGCAGAACATCGAACTCCCATCTGGAGCAATTTGCTCATAGTCTCGGCGGTCAAAAGTTGGATTTTGGAGTGCGTTCCTTGTGTATCTCTTCAATATGTACTCTTCAGGTATCTTGTCCACCCGCAGCTGATCCAACATGCAAATGATGTGCACGCAGAACATGCCTGCAGCAAAAGAAATTTTTTGGGTTATTCGTGCCAGCAAACTTCACATAAATAGGCAACATTTTTTCATTTCTTGATTTTGTGAACTGCATTATAAATAGGTCCTGGGTCTGCTGCTGTAGTGAACTTCACTAAATATTTTTTTCTTTTTCATCTCTTTTTTGCTACCAGCAATAAGTGAACTTCATTATGTTTTCTGTGTGCTTATTTTTTTGTTTTCCTGTCTCACCTACATGTGTGTGTCCACAGCTTGCATTCGCATTCGTAGATACCGTTCGTCACATCAGCAACCACCTGGAACTCGTGTCTTGCCCAATCAAAATCATCAGACCGGTTGTAGTGGCGCACCAAATATTTTGTTGGGTTGTCAGTGGACTGCTCTGATCTGAATGCAGTGCTGCGGTAGTGCGCTTGCTTGAAGTCAGCAAAGACCGCCCTGGTGTAAATCTTGGAGAGCTGAACCTCGAAACCAAACTGAGAAGTAGTCTTTATTTCCGTCTGTGAAACAAAGAAAACCAGTTAAGTAGTTGTCTTTTCGCAGCAAAAATCAAGAAAGCGAGTAGTGTTTTTTATTAATTGCTCATCCATCTAAAAAACTTTGCTCTGTTTATATACCTCATTAGCTATGGTCTCCGCGTGCTCGACGCCCTTCCTTGTCTGGATGCACCTGTCCACCTGCGACGCAAAGATGTGTAGGTCGTGTCTTTCCTTGACTAAGTTCCTCTTCAAGATCCGGTTCATGCTTTCACTTCTCTGTGTCGACGTCATCCGTGCACAGAACACCTCCTTGTAGTAAGCCGATATCCTTTTTTTTCTGTCTGTCCAGAGCGCCTTCATAATCTAATCATTTTGGAGGTTATACTTTTCCATGAGCTCATGCCAAGCGCGTTCAAACTCTGATGGCATCAGCGGGTGGTTGAGAACGGAGGTCAGCTCATCCTTGAATTTCTCATACGCTTTGTACAGCAAAGATAGGTGATCCTTGTATTTTTTCAGTATATGCCAACGGCATAACTTGTGCAGCGTGCCTTTTAGTGTACTTTTTATTGCGGCATCCATAGAGGGGCATTGATCTGCATGTTTTTGAAAAAAAACCAAGCAGCGAGTTATTGAGAGAACTGCATATCCTTTTTCTGCTTTTTTTCTTTTTTTTCATTGGATGTAAGAAATGGACTACAAAACTTGGCAGTGAACTGCATTGTTATTTAATTTCACTCTTTTTTTCAGCATACCTGTGAGTATGCAGATTGGCCGCTTGTTGTTCATGCAACGCAATAACGTCCGGAACACCCACTCGAAAGTCGGTATTGTTTCGTCTCTGATGAGAGCCACAGCGAATATTGTACTTTGGAGGTGGTGGTTGACTCCAACGAAGACGGCGAGAGGCATGTGGAACTTGTTGGTCTTGTAGGTCGTGTCAAATGTGACACAATCTCCAAAATCTTCGTACGATCCCCTGCAGTTGGCGTTGGCCCAGAATATGTTCCGCACACGGTTATCGACATCTTTGTCGTAATAATAGAAGAACTCCGGGTTTATTTGCTGCATCTTCTCAAAGAAAGCCAGGAGTTTCTTCACATCGTCCTCTGTTTCCTCCCTCGCGAATTGATGCTTCCTGTAGTTCGAAATAACAATATACTTGCAGCATTATGGACATACAGAAAATGCACAAAGCGGACTGCATGAAATAGACGATATATCTTTTTTGTTTTAGTGAACGTACCTGTTCACCCAGTCACGGCTGGTGCGCCCCATAAAGTGCAGTCCTCCTGACATCCTTGACAGGGTTGACATCATCTGCGTGTGCGTCAGGTTGTCGCTCTGCATGTCCTTCACTAGTTTATCGAGCAACGGATCATCCGTCTTATGCGAGTGCATGTGCAGAAGCATAGCCGGGCTGTCAATCATCCTGTGGTTGTGATTGAGCTCAATCTCTGCTATCACAAACACATCCTTTATTTTTTTCAATCTCATGCCCGCCTTGCAGCCAGTCCTCTTTGATGTTTTTTCTCGCTTTCTGTCATAATCTGTGACAGTTTCTTTGCTTCTGCCTTCCTTTGAGCACACGATGTATCTGTTTGTTCTGTATCCGTCGTTTTTGCGTGTGCCGAAGCCTGCCTGCCTCGCATACGTGTTGTAGAATTCTCACGCGCGCATCTTGTGATGTGAACTGCATACCTTTCACAGGCACAAGTTCTTGGAGAATGTTCTCATCGTGCACACAGACAATATGGAATGTTTCTTTTTTGTTAATGAGAATGCACAAGCTGAAACTATGCGTAATAAGTGAACTGCAGTAGTTAGGTTAGGATGCTTACGTGCGTGTACTGTTTTTTTTCCTCTAACGGTGTTTGCAGCTCACCGATGTTTATTGGGCATGGAGGGGTAACAACAGATTTGTGTAATTGAGGATCGCGAGGAGGCAGGAGTGTGGAGAACTTTACTTTTTTGGTTGCTTGCGACCCTCCTTGTTTCTGCTTCCGATTCTTTTGTTGGGCAGTAGGCGGCCTTGGTGGAATTCCACTGTCTCTTTGTCGACGAATCGTTTGCTCATGGACTTGCCGAACTTGCTGGGTTTCAACATCGGCTTCTGGAGGTGCTATATCATCCGTTCTGATCTGCTGACCAAATGTTTCAAAGACACGCGTGTACCTTGGCTGCATAACTGTTACGATTTGCTCTTCGTCATCATCCTCCTCATCATCATCTTTCTGCGCGTGCTCCCCCATGACGACCAGATCGTCGTCGTCCTCCTCCTCATCCTGCGGTTTTTTTTTTGTTTCAGTGCCTTCTCCATCTCGAATGATGTTTGGTTCACTGTTTTCATCTTTATCCTGTACATCTTCCTCCACGGAGTATGCAGTTCTGTTTGTTGTGTTAAAGAAACCCCTAGGTATTTCAGGTGTTATCCATCCAGGCATCTCCCACTCTTCTCTTCCAATGCAGTTCAGGGGCTCGGGGTCGTAAATGATTCGAGGCATCTTCTGTTTTTGAGGCATAGTAAATTCCTGCAGATTATTAAGCCAAAGCTTTTTTTATGCACGTCAACAGTGAAATGAACTGCATCTTTCATACTATACATCTTATATTTTTCCAACTGTAAGAAATTGCACTTCAATTTGTCATTCTACAGCAGGGGCACTGTTAGTTAACATGAAGAAACAATGCACTTCAGTTCTAGGCACATCGCTCTACATATTTAAGTCATTGTGGACTGCAATTTTGATCCATACAGCGTTTTTTATTTTTCGAAGTATCCTTTTCTGTTTTTCTACTTGGAGACACATGTGACTGCAGTCGACGCAAGATAGGGGACTGCATGGGTATAAAAACGGCACTGCAAACTGGATGTGGGGGCTTGGTATGTGATTTTCTTACCTTATATGCAGTTCCCTCCTTCTGCAGATGCAGCTCTTGCTGCTGTTGTCGTGCAGTCCACCTCCGCTGCAGGAACTCATGCGCTTTTTCCACCTTCGCCATTATTGCGGGAGAAGGCTGGACGTGCACCATTGCAGTTCGCATCCACGACGAATGCGATGGAGTTGTCAACCTTGCAGTTCGCTTCCCCCTGTCATGCATGACTGAGGCTGGATGCGGAGGTGAGGTGCGGCGTCGCTTCCTAAACGCCGCCGCGGAAATATCATCGCCGACGGACTGCATCGCCCGGCCGTTTGGCGCGCGCTCCGCGGTGCTGGGCGCGGAAGAAGGCGGGGAGGGGTGGGGGTGGCCGTCGGCCGCCGGGGCGCTGGCGCGGAAGAAGGCGGGGATGGGTGGGTGTCGCCGCCGGCCGCCGGCGCGCTAGGAGGCGGGGAGTGGTGGGGGAGGAGGCCGGCCGCCGGGGCGCTCCCGCGCTAGG